>JAODUO010000839.1:25000-27500 GCA_025642075.2 Ridgeia piscesae | reverse complement strand
ACAAACTTAACTGTGTATGACTGTCGACAAACTGAACTGTGTATGACTGTCGACAAACTGAACTGTGTATGACTGTCGACAAACTTAACTGTGTATGACTGTCGACAAACTGAACTGTGTATGACTGTCGACAAACTTAACTGCGTATGACAGTCGACAAACTGAACTGTTATCGACAGGCGACAAACTGAAAAGTGTGCGACAGGCGACACATGTCCGGTTGTGGGCGCGTAGGCGAAATCAGGTGTATCTCTAGGAAACATTTAATGTGATCTTAGTTGTTATAGCATCATTGAGTGAATTTTTACTATGTGATATTAAGTAGGCGTGCAAGTGTAGTTGGGGCAAAAATTTGAGGGTCTTTAAAGTCGATGAGTGGCATTTATGTGATATGATATTAAATCGAGTTATATATATATATATATATATATATATATATATATATATATATATATATATATATATATTATATGCGATTGTTTCGCTTGATATATACGTCTCTAATCATCCCTTCTGTGATAACTGGGACATGCCGTATTGTGACAGAGGGTCAATGATTGTGAAACACTGCCCTGAAAGTGAATAGTTTATTGAAATGATAATTTGTCTATTCAGCTCTCTGCTTTTGATCAAAATGTGTGTTTTTTGTTTGTTCTTTACTTGTACGCGTTGATTACGTTCAAATAAACTTTAATTAATTAATAAGTGGTGTGCTCTGAATACATAAAGAAAGCATGTAGATGAATCACACTTCCGTCCAGACGCATGTCAAATAGCTAATGCACTCCAGTGACGTGCGTGGAACATATGTGAACCAGTTCCACTAGGTAATATTAGTGTTACACCTTTCTGCAGGAACCTGCGAACTCGTATCCAAAATGTGTGAATCTAGTAAGAACCGTAATAATTTAGTGAATACCTATACATTTTTTTAGAAGGGGATATTTAGCTTGACTACACGAAGTGTATCTGACTGCGTCGCCATAGTAAAACCGTCAACATAGTTGCAAGCGATCCTGTAGATTCTCTCTATGTTCAGTTCTCAGTGGTAGTATAGCCTTACTTTACTGGACACGGCGGGTCAACGAATGAGAATTGACATACAGCGGCTGGAGGTATAGACCCTGCGTCTTTTGGTCGATTTCCGGCCGCAAGAGAAATGGACCCAGCTTCCCTCGGTCGACTGCCGGCGGCAGAAGAAATAGACTCATGGTTCCTCGGTCGATTTCCGGCGGCAAGAGAAATGGACCCAGCGTTCCTCGGTCGACATCCAATGGCAGGAGAAGAAATAAAACAGCATTCCTCGGTCGACTTCCGGCGGCAAGAGAAGTAGACCCAGCGTCCCTCGGTCGACTTCCGGCGCAGAAGAAATAGACCCAGCGTCCCTAGGTTGACAAGAGGTTCTGCGCCAACTGTTACGCGTCAACCATGCGGTGTGACACACTCGTGTCGTTGACACTGATGAATCTAGTCGGCCAAACATGTAGCAGCATGCAGAATATTTTCTATTTAAACATATTTCTAGTCTAAATGAGAACAAACGAAATTCTGTTTTTTTATTTGACAGCATTATGTAATTGAAGCAATTCCTACAAAGATCTAACAAATCCGTCGAATGAGTCACGTGTGAGTGCTACCTACATAACATCCTCTCAAGAAACGGTGTGTCTTAGTCTAAATATGGAGAGGTAAATATATGCATGGTAACGATAACGAACAAATCATTGAAGAATCCCGGGGAATATTATTTGTGATGTAATATCAATAATAATAGTAAAGTTAGCAACTTCCAAACAATTAATAAAATAAGTTATGTTTAATACAATTTTCATTTACAGAAATTTACCTAATTGCAAAAACAGCGACAATTTTCGGCTTCAATAATGTTTTGCCAATACAAATAACAGAGAGACAGAGGGAGAGGGAGAGGGAGAGGGAGAGGGAGAGGGAGAGGGAGAGGGAGAGGGAGAGGGAGAGGGAGAGGGAGAGGGAGAGGGAGAGGGAGAGGGAGAGGAGAGGGAGAGGGAGAGGGAGAGGGAGAGGGAGAGGGAGAGGGAGAGGGAGAGGGAGAGGGAGAGGGAGAGGGAGAGGAGAGGGAGAGGGAGAAGGGAGAGGGAGAGGGAGAGGGAGAGGAGAGGGAGAGGGGGAGGGAGAGGGAGAGGGGAGGAGAGGAGAGGAGAGGACAGGGACAGGACAGGGACAGGGAGAGGGAGAGGGAGAGGGAGAGGGAGAGGGAGGGGGAGGGAGAGGACAGGAGGACAGGACAGGACAGGGACAGGACAGGACAGGACAGGGACAAAGGGAGAGGGAGAGGGACAGGGACAGGGACAGGGAAGGGACAGGACAGGGACAGGGACAGGACAGGACGGACACATGACAACAGGACAGGACAGGGACAGGACAGGACAGGACAGGGACAGGGACAGGGACAGGACAGGAACGGGACAGGACAGGACAGGACAGGACAGGACAGGACAGGGACAGGACAGGGGCAGGGGCA
>JAODUO010000839.1:0-20000 GCA_025642075.2 Ridgeia piscesae | reverse complement strand
TCTTCCAAGCAACTTCTTGCACTCGTATCATACAGACTTTATCAGTCCGTGTCTTCCAAGCAACTCCTTGCACTCGTCTTATTCAGACTTTATCAGTCCGTGTCTTCCAAGCAACTCCTTGCACTCGTCCTATACAGACTCTATCAGTCCATGTCTTACAAGCATCTCCTTGCACTCGTCCTATAACGACTATTTCGGTCCGTGGCTTCCAAACATCTCCTTGCACTCGTCCTACACAGACTCTCTCGGTCCGAGTCTTCCAAACATCTCCTTTCACTCGTCCTATACAGACTCTCTCGGTCCGTGTCTTCAAAACATCCCCTTGCACTCGTCTAATACAGTCTATCTCTGTCCGTGACTTCCAAGCATCTCATTGCATTCGTCCTATACAGAATCTCTCAGTCCGTGTCTTCCAATCAACTCCTTGCACTCGGGCTATACAGAATCTCTCAGACCGTGTCTTCCAACTCCTCCTTTGTTATCGTCCTATACATAATTTTTCGGTCCGTGTCTTCCAAACATATCCTTGCACTCGTCCTATACAGACTCTCTCAGACCGTGTCTTCCAACCGTCTCATTGCACTCGTCCTATACAGAATCTATCGATCCGTGTCTACCAAACATCTCCTTACTCTCGTGCTATTCAGAATCTCTCGATCCTTGTCTTCCAACCCTCTCCTTGCACTCGTCTTATACAGTATCTCTCAGTCCGTGTCTTACAGTCATCTCCTTGCACTCGTCCTATACAAAATGTCTCGCTCCGTGACTTGAAAACATTTCATTGCACTCATGCAATGCAGTCATTTTCGGTCTGGGTTTTCTAAGCATCTCCTTGCACTCGTCCTACGCAGACTCTCTCAGACCGTGTCTTCCAATTATCTCCTTGCATTCGTCCTGTACAGAGTCTCTCAGTCCATGTCCTCCAATCATCTCCTTGCACTCGTCCTATACAGAATCTCTCGGTCCGTGTCTTCCAACCATCTCCTTGCACTCGTCCTATGCAGAATCTCTCGGTCCTTGGCTTCCAACCATTTCCTTGCACTTGTCGTCTACATAATCCCTTGGTCCGTGTCTTCCAACCATCTCCTTGCACTCGTCCTGTACAGACTATACAGGTGTGGCGTACATGTATAGGAAGAAATGGAAGCTAAGGTTTTAGACATTAAAGTAGAAAAATGCATAGGTACGTAAGATTGCCATATACCCATGTGCACACTCCATGTTTATATGAAACCTAATGTTTCATATTTAGCGTGAATAGTTTATGTTTACTCCGAGGCTATACTTTCTTCTGATTCAGTGTATTTTCACGGAATTTTAATGTTTAGATATTTTCACGTTTAAAGGATCTATAACATTTAGCGGACTGATCAAGTTTAGCACACAATACAAAGTACAAACAACACTGTATATAAAGGTGGTCATGTTTGCCCAGAAAATGTTCATGCTTGTTTTATCTTCGTAAGAATTCGCTATAAGTACTGACGTTTGAAACTGTGGCGTATTGAAGGACGTGTCGAGGCTAGCACGACCGGTGTGTGTCGTGAAGAAGTTGGACGTTGTCATGTGTCTGAACTTAATAGACTTTTAACGACGGAATGGTTAATTTGTTCGGTTTTGTTTAATTTTACGTCTTTTATCGGATGGGCATGGGCGTCTTGATCGATGTGAGGGTCTTGGTTTGTATTTTAAAACACCCGATAGCAATTGCTGAAACACAAAACGTGCACGCAATTAAATGCCGTATTAAAACGCAAACGACATACGATTCGTCGATACTATATATTATTTAGAAGGGACTATTTAGGTTGGCGTTGACTCCACTAAATGGCTGCGTCGTCATAGTAACAACGTCAACACAAATAGAAGAGGCTCTGTAGATGAACGATACTTCAAAGTGCATTCACTTCTCATTGGGAGTACAGCGCTATTGGCCACTGTGAGTAAAGGACAGGGAATTGACATCCCGCGGTAGCAGTAATACATCCAACGACCTTCGGTCGACATCCGGAGACAGGAGAAATAGACCCAACGTCCCTAGGTCGACATCCGGCGACAGGAGAAATCGACCCAACGTCCCTCGGTCGACATCCGGCGACAGGAGCAATAGTCCAACGTCCCTCGGTCGACATCCGGCGACAGGAGCAATAAACCCAGCGTCCCTCGGTCGATATCCGGCGACAGGATAAATAGAATCAACATCCCTTGGTCGACATCCGGCGACAGGAACAATAGACCCACCGTCCCTCGGTCGACATCCGGTGACAGGAGAAATAGACCCAACGTCCCTCGGTCGACATCGGGCGACAGGAGAAATAGACCCAACGTCCCTCGGTCGACATCCGGCGACAGGAGCAATAGACCCAACGTCCCTCGGTCGACATCCGACGACAGGAGCAATAGACCCAACGTCCCTCGGTCGACATCCGGACGACAGGAGAAATAGACCCAACGTCCCTCGGTCGACATCCGGCGACAGGAGCAATAGACCCAACGTCCCTCGGTCGACATCCGGCGACAGGAGCAATAGACCCAACGTCCCTCGGTCGACATCCGCCGACAGGAGCAATAGACCCAACGTCCCTCGGTCGACATCCGGCGACAGGAGCAATAGACCCAACGTCCCTCGGTCGACATCCGGCGACAGGAGCAATAGACCCAACGTCCCTCGGTCGACATCCGCCGACAGGAGCAATAGACCCAACGCCCTTCGATCGACATCCGGCGACAGGAGAAATAGACCCAACGTCCCTCGGTCGACATCCGGCGACAGGAGCAATAGACCCAACGTCCCTCGGTCGACATCCGGCGACAGGAGCAATAGACCCAACGTCCCTCGGTCGACATCCGGCGACAGGAGCAATAGACCCAACGTCCCTCGGTCGACATCCGGCGACAGGAGCAATAGACCCAACGTCCCTCGGTCGACATCCGGCGACAGGAGCAATAGACCCAACGTCCCTCGGTCGACATCCGGCGACAGGAGAAATAAACTCAAAGTCCTTCGGTCGAATTCAGGCGCTTTTCCGTGCGGACTGTCAAACGTCGACAATGCGGTGTCACACACTCATGACGTTGACACTGATGACTCTAGTCGGCCGTCCGGAGGGTAAGAAAAACATTTAGCAGCGTGCAATATGTTCCTGATTAAAGGCGCATTTTTGTTGAAATTATCAATGAACACAGGAAATTTCGAACTTCTGTTTTTTTGCATTGAATTTTTATTTGAATGTTTTTGTTTGTGTTTGAAGCAACTCCTGCAAAGTTCTGACAAATCCGTCATCTGAGTCACGTGTGACTGCTACTTACATAAAATCCTCTTATAATATCCTCTCCTAATATGGAGTGGTAACTACTACGACAGCAACCAACCAACCGGGCTCATTCGTCCATTGAATGATTAATAATAATAATAGTAATAGTAATAGTAATAATAATAATTAATAATAATAATAATATTATTATTATTATTATTATTATTATTATTATTATTATTATTATTATTATTATTATTATTATTATTATTATTATTATTATTATTATTATTATTATTATTATTATTAGTATTATTATTAGTATTATTATTATTATTATTATTATTAGTATTATTATTATTAGTATTATTATAATAAAGTAAGTTAATAATATGTTCCAACATAATTAATTAAATAAAAGACATTTCATAATTGTTTTATTTTATTTACCTCGTTGTCAAAAAGTAGTAAACATGTATGACATCACGAATGTCCTGCAGGAATTTGTTGCGCGGACATTTTCAGTAATATAAATAACCTTTATTTCGTTAAATATCTATGTGTTGGCCAGCACGCTCACAGCAAAAGATTCCCTGCCAATTATTGACTCTTCAGGCACACAATCTACTAATATTAAACATGAATGTATTAAATTGACATGACTGCATTTGTCGCGTCGGGACCAGTGTGTGCAGTCAGGCATAACACTGCGTCTCTTCGATACGATCTGCGATAATCGTAGACAGCAACTGTGACAGAGGCTAACCTGAATTATACATTATTGTATTGATTATGAACTGCATTGACCTACAATATCAGTGCGTCCCATGGCTGACGTGGATGGATTACTATTTATTTCATATAGCAAACAACGTTAACTGTATCAAACAGCATTAATAATTGTTGAGTTTCTTAACAAGAAAATTATTGCTCTAGTTAATGCTAATTTGTACAATTCATTTTGGAATCTCAAATGTATATGTGTGTGTGTGTTGTGTGTGTGTGTGTGTGTGTGTGTGTTGTGTGTGTGTGTGTGTGTGTGTGTGTGTGTGTGTGTGTGTGTGTGTGTGTGTGTGTGTTGTGTGTGTGTGTGTGTGTGTGTGTGTTTGTGTGTTTATATATATATATATTTTGTTTTTATATATGTGTTTTGTTATATTATGTTTTTTTTTTTTTTTTTTTTTGATTTATTATTGTGTGTGTGTGTGTGTGTGTGTGTGTGTGTGTGTGTGTGACCATTTCGTGTCTGTTTTTATAATAGAAGACAATCTGGGTTAGCCAAACATTCCCCTCTTTCAATCCGAGTCTGTGTATAGTATCAATGCGTCTCATGGTGATGTAAACGAGGTACTAAGAATCACAATGATAAACAAAGCATGTGATCTTTTGGGAATATGCTGTTGAATTAGCCGGTCCAGTAACTTCGTGTTTTGATATGTCGCTAATCTGTGAAAGTTTTCCTACTTGCCTTAAAGGAGCAAATGGTGTTCCTCTGTACAACAACGATGATAAACGAAATGTGTGCAGTTACTGACCTATATCTCTCTTACCACTGAAATGGTGTGTAATGACGTTTACTAACAGAAAGAAAAATATAACCTATGACTATAATGATTTCGAGCCAGTCTCTGCCCAAGGTCATTACTATCAAATATCTCGGTGTCAAATTGACCGACAGTTTTACTTTTAAAGATCACTCTAATCAATCTTAAGATGTGTGGTTTTATTAAGCGCGTTCAGACTTTTATTGATAAAATCGAACGAATTAAAACGAATAATTAAACACCTGTTACAATACAAATCCAGAAAGCTATCCTGAGCTTTGCCATCATTTTAATCTACCTTCCCTTCAACACCATTGGCAAATTGTAGATCTCATGTTCTCACACAAATGTATACACTCCCAACTTCACTCAACCTATCTTGTAGGAGCTAACCAATTTCAATGTCCTTCACGATCTCTGCGAAACTATACCACTTTTAGAATTCCCAATAGCAGAATCAACATCAACATTGGAAAGCACTCTGTTTTTAATAGATGTGTGACAACGTTTAACACATTCATACTTACGTCATCCAACGTCAGAAATATTTTCAAAAACTTAAACCTTTAGATTTACGATCCAAAAACATGTTTAGGCATAACGGATGTTACCTAGAATAATTGACACTGTGCGGTTTTCGTGTAAGTATAATTACGGTTCTTAATGTTTTTATTATAATAATATTTTCAATGATATTGTATGTAATTAAATCAAATTGTGATTGAAACCTTTAGAAATACAATTTTTAAACATGTACATTTATACCAGATGATGACTCGTATATATGATATTGCGCAGTATGTATGTATGTATTGTCCTTACTGATTTTAGTATCCTGTTGTTTCATTATTTATATGTATTGTTATTGTTATCCTTCCTGTTACTGTGTTCTCTGGACCTTATATATATATATATATATATATATATATATATATATATATATATAATATACATATATATATATATATTATTTACGTGATTGTTTCACAGTCCATCGTAGTGACCTGGGTAAACAAACGAAATATCAGTATATAGAGGGTTCGCTAGGCGCATTCGTGGTTTTTGGTGTATCCTAAACCTCTATTTTTATTATCACGATACAATTATCACAGTGATTCGTGAAATGTCAGTGGTGTTTTAGCGATGTTAACAGGTGTGTTCATGTCAAATGTGATATATAACAATAGATAATATATATATATATATATATATATATATATATATATATATAATATTTTGTATCCGTTGTTTCAGCTACACTGAACGTGGCCTTTGAGCGGAACGCCTACCAGAGTTCGACCAGTGACAACCGACTAGCAGCACGAGTGGTTGACGGCAAGGGGCAAGACAGGACGTGCTCGTTGTTGGGGAACCTGGGGACAGTGCGTCCGTGGTGGTGCGTCGACCTGGAGATTGTCCACATTGTCGTCCAACTAGTGATCAACTGTAAGCGACTAATACTTATAATGATTTATTTTTAATATATTATAATTATGCCACATATCTTATTTACTTAGTATACATTTGTTTATTTTAATGTAATAGCATATATACAGTGATTCTATGCATAGTGTGACAAGTTTTCATGATTCCGTGTACGTTTATAATTGTTGTTGTTGAATAAACTTTGTTGTTGAATGCCTGTGAACGGGCTGGTTCCAAAGATACGGCGCCAAATATACACTAGATATAATAACAACAATAAATTCAAGGAACTTTGCCGTCTTGTATGTTTTAGTTTTAAATAAAAACCTTGGCAACTACGTGGATATATGTTTGTTAACAAATATATTTTCCGTCCGTTTTTTGGTGGGTTTACTCTGTTGGTTTTGGCTCTGGCACCGTGCCAAAATATTTAAATACCACTGTCTTAGAAGATCATATTTTATTGTAATTTGCTATGTTTTTCTATGTATAGCCAAACATCTGCACGATTTCACGGTTGGTCTGACAAACACACTACCTACGACAACATTCGCCCCACATGATTCGTATCACGTGGTGTGTCGCGTCCACAGCGGTGTCTTTCCCGTTTGGGGGACGCTCACTTGCACCAACCTCGCCAGAGGGCGGTACTTGTTCATTCAAATCAACGGCGACTTGGTGAATGAGAACATACCGTCTTTGTGTGAAGTGGAAGTCTATTGTAAGTGTACACACTCCGCGACACCCTCTTGTCTGAAGCACGACCCCGACCCTTGTGTACACCCCTGATGCAAATAGGGATCTAATAAACACTGGCATCTTCATATCTTTATGAAAACGGTTCGTTCAGCGTAGTTTGTTCCGCTATTCCCAATACACGACTATCTGGACATTTCAGATGTCGCGTTCTCTCGGGTGAAGACTTTCGAAGAGGGTGATGGGCGGGGGGGGCCGGGGGGCGGGGGGCGGGGTAAATTGCATGACACCTTGACGCTCTTGACGCACCCCCTCTCGTAGCATGATTATATGTTTTCAATACTCAAATTGCACTTACATATATTGTGTTCGTGCGCCGATGTATACAAGTTTCTTCTATGTGATGTATGCCCCTGTTCGCTTGGTGCAGCCACTCTGAACCTCGCCCTGAACAAGCCGGCCTACCAGACGTCACTGAGAAACAGTAGGGGGCAGGCTGGGAACGCGGTTGATGGTAACCCGGACGGTCGCTACTTCATTGAGTCGTGCACACATACAAACTACTCTAACATGCCTTGGTGGGTTGTTGACCTGGGGTCAGACATGAAGGTCTCACACGTGCAAATATCGAACAGGTTGGAAGGTGAGTCAAGATAGATAACGCGATAACGAATTTCAAATGGATACTCTAGCTGCATAGCTTATTAGAACTTAGAACTATAGTATGATTCATAGCTTAATTTATGAATCTGAAGAATGTTTGCTTTAACATCGCATAGCGTCAACACCCTGACTCTGAGGATCTCACAATGGGACTCCACAATAAGAGCAGCAATCTTGTTTGAATAGCTTGCATTTTACATTCGTTTTAATATAACTTAAATCAGCCATGAACATAGTATGCCCTCTCCAGATCCTGGCGGTGACATCAGCAACTAAGCTAACCGTATTAGTAACGGATGTATGACTGCCCAGGTTCACCGCATTCCATACAAATAAGTATAATTAAAACACAGTTATGGTGTCGGTTTTACAGTTGCGACCTTTAACAATCAAATATCACTCCTATCTACGTCTCCATGTAGGTGTTTGAATCAAATCTGCACAGAAAGCAAACAGGAAATTCGCGCGTACGTGAATATCTCCGCGTGCGTGTGTGTTGAAAAATAAGTCATAATGTAATATTTGAAAGATGACACTGTTACTTAATTAATGCTTGGTGTATTTTTGCAGTTCGAAATAAACTCCTGCACAACTTCCAGGTGGGTCTGACGTCCACGCTGCCGACTGCTGCCGCCGGCCCCCAACAGTCGCCCCACGTCGTGTGTCACAACTACACCGGCGCCTTCCCTTACGGCAGACGGATGCTAAAGTGCAACAAGACCGTCAGAGGGCGCTACCTGTTCATTCAGATAATGGATAGAGCCACGTATACAAGTATCCTAACGCTGTGTGAAGTGGAGGTCTACTGTGAGTGTTGTTGATGACTAATTATAAATATTTATAGTCCCATACAACATTTCTAACCGAAGGCTCACACAAATTAATAAAGATTGTATTGTACGAGTAGACATAATATTATATGTTGTAGATATGTCTAACCGTTCTAGCTAAGTTAAAATATATTCAGCGCAGTCGGTCGGAACACGTAAAATGTTGACGTATATGTTTACCCAAAACAATCAGAACAAACCATCGCATACGTTGATGACACAATAAATTCGATGAGACGTATCCTATTCTATATATGTACTAACGCGCAAACTTTGGAACATTATAGGTGTATCTCCACCGAGTCTCCGACAGTGTTCCATTTCCATATCCGTTAGTTTTCTTGAATCATTAGTTTCTGATCTAGTAAATCTCGGGATAATTTAAAAACACAAGACCGCATAATTGTATATATATATATATATATATATATATATATATATATATATATATATATATATATATATATATATATTTTAAAATTACGCCAGCTCATTTTTCATTATCGAGATGGAGAAATTATTATCGGATGCAAACGCATGCAGACGCATGCACAGTTGCACACGCTTACATCATCCACACGCACGCACGCACGCTCAGAATTCCAAGCAAACGCGCCCACGTGCCCGCTAAAGATCCCGTCGCCATAAAATATTAACTTCTCAATGTGACATTCGTCTAAAGTGGAATAATAATAATGATTATTATAATCTAGATGATCTCGGCAGCACCGAGATCAGTATGACCGGATATCGCAACGACTACAACGTGTCTGCCGTCATCGACCTAAACAACGCCACCTGTCAGCAAGTGACGACACCACTGTCGGACGAAGCGTTCGTTCTTCGCGTCGAGCTGCCGACAGCGACTGTTGGTGACGGGCTGACGCTGACGCTGACGGCGGTGCTGGACGGGGGAGAGTGTCTCGACTTCCCGGCGACGATGGTGTACACGGAGGGCGACCCTTCCATCATCGTGCCGTTTCACAACAACCCCGCCTTCTGCGACAACCAGCCCGGAAAATGCGTATTCGAATGCGACTGCAGCGACGTGCCGTGTCACTTTGTGTACCTTGTCGTACTCAGCGCCCCCAACCGGCAGCGAGGCTTGTGTGAAATATTTCTCAGTTGGAATTAGATTGAGACGTGTTCGGAGGTGACGTAGGACTTGTTTGTGTGCGTGTGTGCGTGTGTGCGTGTGTGCGTGTGTGCGTGTGTGCGTGTGTGCGTGTGTGCGTGTGTGCGTGTGTGCGTGTGTGCGTGTGTGCGTGTGTGCGTGTGTGCGTGTGTGCGTGTGTGTGGTGCGTGTGTGCGTGTGTGGTGCGTGTGTGTGCGTGTGTGCGTGTGTGCGTGTGTGCGTGTGTGCGTGTGTGCGTGTGTGCGTGTGTGCGTGTGTGCGTGTGTGCGTGTGTGCGTGTGTGCGTGTGTGCGTGTGTGCGTGTGTGCGTGTGTGCGTGTGTGCGTGTGTGCGTGTGTGCGTGGTGCGTGTGCGTGTGTGCGTGTGTGCGTGTGTCGTGTCGTGTGTGCGTGTGTGCGTGTGTGCGTGTGTGCGTGTGTGCGTGTGTGCGTGTGTGCGTGTGTGCGTGTGTGCGTGTGTGCGTGTGTGCGTGTGTGCGTGTGTGCGTGTGTGCGTGTGCGTGTGGCGTGTGTGCTGGTGCGTGTGTGCGTGTGTGCGTGTGTGCGTGTGTGCGTGGTGCGTGTGTGCGTGTGTGCGTGTGTGCGTGTGTGCGTGTGTGCGTGTGCGTGTGTGCGTGTGTGCTGTGTGCGTGTGCGTGTGTGCGTGTGTGCGTGTGTGCGTGTGTGCGTGTGTGCGTGTGTGCGTGTGTGCGTGTGTGCGTGTGTGCGTGTCGTGTGTGCGTGTGTGCGTGTGTGCGTGTGTGCTGTGTGCGGTGTGCGTGTGCGTGTGTGCGTGTGTGCGTGTGTGCGTGTGTGCGTGTGTGCGTGTGTGCGTGTGTGCGTGTGTGCGTGTGTGCGTGTGTGCGTGTGTGCGTGTGTGCGTGTGTGCGTGTGTGCTGGTGTGTGCGTGTGTGCGTGTGTGCGTGTGTGCGTGGTCGTGTGCGTGTGTGCGTGTGTGCGTGTGTGCGTGTGTGCGTGTGTGCGTGTGTGCGTGTGTGCGTGTGTGCGTGTGTGCGTGTGTGCGTGTGTGCGTGTGTGCGTGTGTGCGTGTGTGCGTGTGTGCGTGTGTGCGTGGTGTGCGTGTGTGCGTTGTGCGTGTGTGCGTGTGTGCGTGGTGTGCGTGTGTGCGTGTGTGCGTGTGTGCGTGTGTGCGTGTGTGCGTGTGTGCGTGTGTGCGTGTGTGCGTGTGTGCGTGTGGCGTGTGGCGTGTGTGCGTGTGGCGTGTGTGCGTGTGCGGTGTGCGGTGTGCGGTGTGCGGTGTGCGTGCCGTGTGCTGTGGCTGTGGCGTGTGCGGTGTGCGGTGTGCGTCGTGTGCGGTGTGTGCGTGTGTGCGTGTGTGCGTGTGTGCGTGTGCGTGTGTGCGTGCTTGCTGTGCGTGTGGGTGCGGTGTGTGCGTGTGTGCGTGTGTGCGTGTGTGCGTGTGTGCGTGTGTGCGTGTGTGCGTGTGTGCGTGCTGTGCGTGTGTGCGTGTGTGCGTGTGTGCGTGTGTGCGTGTGTGCTTGTGTGCTTGTGTGCGTGTGTGCGTGTGTGCGTGTGTGGCGTGTGTGGCGTGTGTGCGTGTGCGTGTATGTGTGTGTGTGTGAGAGAGAGAATGTGTGTGTATGTGTGTGTGTGTGTGTGTGTGTGTGTGTGTGTGTGTGTGTGTGTGTGTGTGTGTGTGCGCGCGCGCATAAGTGAGTGTTTGTTTGTATGCGCGTGCCTGTGTTCCCAATAACGCCATGTTTTACACCAATGAGGAAGTATCGCTTAATCGACATTCGCTTGGCTGCGTAACTTCACCGAGTAGACAGCTTGGTCACTTAACTGGCTTTTGAACGTTATCCCTGTGAGGGGCATTACAGAGCATTACCCTCCCAGGCGAATGCTAGGAACTTAATGTGCTGCCATCTCACGAAGTCTGAGTCGCCGAGACTACCGAGGCGAAAAGAGAAAATACAATTCAGGCAGAGCGGCTCTGTTCGCATCGCACTGCTGCGAAAACTCTGTTCTTGTTCTTTAGCGGTGTTCTCTGTCTTGTGAACAAGGGAATCTGCAGCCTATTGGTATGGCGATTTAGAGGCTTTGTTGACATGTAAACAAAATAATGTGTGTGCACACTGGTTTATTACAGCTTAGTGTATGTATTTGTGTTCGAACGCTGTATTAGACTAGACAGTGTGTTGGGGGTGCCGTGAAAAGGCATGTGTGTAAACAAAGGGGTTGTCAATCGGGCAGCCGTGTGTGTATTCGAAGGGATTGACACTCGGACAGCCGTGTGTTTAAGGGAAACGATTGTCACTCGGACAGCCGTGTGTTTAAGGGAAACGATTGTCACTCGGACAGCCGGATGTGTAAAGGAAGGGACTGTCACTTGGACAGCCATGTGTAAAGGAAGGGACTGTCACTTGGACAGCCATGTGTAAAGGAAGGGACTGTCACTTGGACAGCCATGTGTAAAAGAAGGGACTGTCACACGGACAGCCGGATTTGTAAAGGAAGGGACTGTCACTTGGACAGCCATGTGTAAAAGAAGGGACTGTCACTTGGACAGCCATGTGTAAAGGAAGGGATTGCCACTTGGACAGCAATGTGTAAAGGAAGGGACTGTCACTTGGACAGCCATGTGTAAAGGAAGGGACTGTCACTTGGACAGCCATGTGTAAAGGAAGGGACTGTCACTTGGACAGCCATGTGTAAAGGAAGGGACTGTCACTTGGACAGCCATGTGTAAAGGAAGGGATTGACACTTGGACAGCAATGTGTAAAGGAAGGGACTGTCACACGGACAGCCGGATTTGTAAAGGAAGGGACTGTCACTTGGACAGCCATGTGTAAAGGAAGGGACTGTCACTCGGATAGCCGTGTGTTTAAGGGAAACGACTGTCACTCGGACAGCCGTGTGTGTAAGGGAAGGGACTGTCACTCGGACAGCCGTGTTTTTAAGGGGAAGGTCTGTCACTCGGACAGCCGTGTGTGTAAGGGAAATAACTGTTACTCGGACAGCCGTGGGTTTAAGCAAAGAGACTTTCACTCGGACAGCCGTGTGTTTAAGGGGAAGGACTGCCACTCAGGCAGCCGTGTGTTTAAAGGGAAGGTATGTCACTCGAACAGCCGTGTGCAAAGGAAGGGAAGAGACTGTCACTGGGACAGCCGTGTGTGTAAGGGAAAGGACTGTCTTTCTGACAGCCATGTGTTTAGGGGAAAGGGCTGTCACTGAGTAAAGGAAGGGATTGACATTCATGCAACCGTCTGTGTACGGGAAGGGACTGTCACTCAGACAGCCGTGTGATTAAGAAAATTTCTGTCACTCGGAGAGCCGTCTGTTTAAGGGAAGGGACTGTCATTCGGACAGCTAGGTGTGTAAGGGAAGGGACTGTCAATCTGACAGCCGTGTGTTTAATGGAAGGGACTGTCACTCGGACAGCTGTGTGTGTAAGGGAAGGGACTGTCACTCTGACAGCCGTGTGTTTAATGGAAGGGACTGTCACTCGGACAGCTGTGTCTGAAAGGGAAGAGGCTGTCACTGAGCTGTTTGTGACAGTCGACAAAGTGAACTATGTGCGACGGGCGACAAATGTAGGGTGAGGACGCATAGATGAATACAGGTGTAGCTTGCGGAAGAATTATGAAAATTATAATAGGATATTTGTTGTTGTCGTTGTTGTTGTTGTTGTAAAATCACTGAGTGATTCTATATTATGCGATATTAAGTATGCGAGTGTAGGTGTAGTTACCACAAGAACTTTGTGGGGGCACATTGAGTTCGTGAAGTCGATGAGTGGCATTTATGTGATATGATATTAAATCGAGTTATATATATATAATTATATGCAATGTTTTTGTTCACGGCTCGATATATACTTATAATCATCCCTGACGTAACAACTGAGACATGCCGAATTGTGACAGTGGACTTCTTTGATCAATCACACTGATTACCCTAGAAGTGAATACGTTTGTTGAAGTGATAATTGTATGCCTCTTTGACTCTCGGTTTTTGAGCAAAGTGTGTGGTAATTGTTCGTTCTTTACTTGTGCACGTTGATTACGAGCAAAATAAAAATAAATTAATTAATATATTGTGTGCTCTGAATACTTATTGACAGCACGTGGAAGAATCTGGCGTCCAGACGCGTGGTAAATTGAACGCGTGTGTGAAAGGGAAAGGACTGTCTCTCGGACAGCCGTGTGTGTAAGGGAAGGGATTGCCACTCAGACAGCCGTGTGTGTAAGGGGAACGACTTTTCACTCGGACAGCCGTGTGTGTAAGTGGAACGACTCTCACTCAGGCAGCCGTGTGTGTAAGGGGAACGACTCTCACTCGGACAGCCTTGTGTTTATTGTGAAGGACTATCACGGAATGGGATATTTGTTGTTTTTGTTGTAAAATCACTAAGTGATTGTATGTTAAGTAGGCGAGTACAGGTGTAGTTCGCACAAGAACTTAATGGGGGCCATTGAGTTTGTGAAGTCGATTAGTGGCATTTATGTGATATGATATATACTTGTGATATATACGTCTCTAATCATCCCTTCTGTGATAACTGGGACATGCCGTATTGTGACAGAGGGTCAATGATTGTGAAACACCTGATGCTAATTGCATGAAAAACTGTTCTCTACATTCCGGGCACATAATGAAATGCCGCCGTCACTACAGGCGACAAGCCAGGTGTCATTTTTCATTCACCGACGCCAACAACACGGAAGCTATACATTATTTAGAAAGATACATTGAGCTTGACTAAACGAGGTGTATGTGGCTGCCACAGTAACAACGTCAACATAGATACAGGAGATTCTACAGATGAACGATCCTTCATTATGCGTTTAATTATCAGTGGTAGTACAGCTTTACTGGCCACGGTGAGTCAAAGTCTGGGAATTGATATCCGGCGGAAAGAGACGTATACACGGCATCCCTCTGTCGACTTCCGGCGACAAAAGAAATAGACTCAGCGTCCCTCGGTCGACATCCGGAGGCAAAAGAAATAGACCCAGCGTCTCTCTGTCGACTTCCGGCGACAAAAGAAAAAGCCCCAGCTTACATCGGTCGACTTCCGACGACAAAATAAATAGACCCAGCGTCCTTCGGTCGTCATCCGGTGGCGAGAGATATATACCAGCGTCCCTCGGTCGACTTCCCACGACAAAAGAAATAGACCCAACGTCACTCGGTCGACTTCCGACGACAAAAGAAATAGACCCAACGTCACTCGGTCGACATCCGACGACAAAAGAAATAGACCCAACGTCACTCGGTCGACTTCCGGCGGCAAAAGAAATATAGCAGCGTCCCTCGGTCGACTTCCGACGACAAAAGAAATAGACCCAACGTCACTTGGTCGACATCCGGCGGCAAGAGAAATATACCAGCGTCCTTCGGTCGACTTCCGGCGGCAAAAGAAATATACCAGCGTCCCTCGGTCGACTTCCGACGACAAAAGAAATAGACCCAACGTCACTCGGTCGACATCCGGCGGCAAAAGAAATATACCGGCGTCCCTCGGTCGACTTCCGACGACAAAAGAAATAGACTCAACATCACTCGGTCGACATCCGGCGGCAAAAATCGACCCAGCGTCCCTCGTTCGACATCAAGCACTATTCCGTGCGGTCTGTCACACGTCGACAATGCGGTGTCACACACTCATGACGTTGACACTGATGACTCTAGTCGGCCGTCCGGAGGGTAAGAAAAACATTTAGCAGCGTGCAATATGTTCTTTATTGACACGTTTATCTGGGTTAAATTCTAAAATATGAACTTCTGTTTTTATGATATTTGACAGTATTTGCTGCAAATGCTACAAAGAAAAAAATTCGTCGTGTTAGTCATATATTACAAACCTGTATTTTATCGTCTGAATATGGAGAAAATAAATATACATGATAACAATAACCAATACATTATTGAAGATTCCCGGGGAATATTATGTGTGATGTAATAATAATAATAATAATGTTAGCAACTTCCAGTCAAATTTATTAAATGAATGATTTTAAATATATTATGTTTTTGTATAGACATTTACCTATTTGCCAAACAAAACAGCGAACATGTTCGGCTTCACTGACAAGTAACCAACAGGAAGGGCTTTCACTCGACGCTTGCCAAGTGACAGTAGCACAAGCTTCCCTGCCGCTCGATGTCAGTGAAAAAAAACATTTGGAAGTTTAACCCTTTCGGAGACAGTTTAAATGAGCCTATTTTGTTACAAGTGCACGAGGAACGTTTCTTTTCATTCTTATAAAAACGGAATAAGGTAACAGTTTGTATTATTACGTACTACACGCGTATATTCGTGCGATATGTAGTGATAAGTGTTTTAAATGTATATTGCCCCAGGTAACTATATCCGACAAAGCGACAAACTGAGCTTTGTGTACGACACATTGAACTGTGTGTGACAGGCGACTAGGTGAACTGTGTGTGACGGGCGACTAAGTGAACTGTGTGTGACAGGCGACGAAGTGAACTGTGTGTGACAGACGACTAAGTGAACTGTGTGTGTGACTGGCGACTAAGTGAACTGTGTGTGACAGGCGACGAAGTGAACTGTGTGTGACAGGCGACTAAGTGAACTGTGTGTGTGACTGGCGACTAAGTGAACTGTGTGTGACGGGCGACTAAGTGAACTGTGTGTGACAGGCGACTAAGTGAACTGTGTGTGACAGGCGACTAAGTGAACTGTGTGTGACAGGCGACTAAGTGAACTGTGTGTGACAGGCGACTAAGTGAACTGTGTGTGTGACAGGCGACGAAGTGAACTGTGTGTGACAGGCGACTAAGTGAACTGTGTGTGTGACAGGCGACGAAGTGAACTGTGTGTGACAGGCGACTAAGTGAACTGTGTGTGTGACAGACGACTAAGTGAACTGTGTGTGACAGGCGACGAAGTGAACTGTGTGTGACAGGCGTCTAAGTGAACTGTGTGTGACAGACGACTAAGTGAACTGTGTGTGACAGGCGACTAAGTGAACTGTGTGTGTGACAGGCGACGAAGTGAACTGTGTGTGACAGGCGACTAAGTGAACTGTGTGTGACAGGCGACGAAGTGAACTGTGTGTGACAGGCGACTAAGTGAACTGTGTGTGACAGACGAGTAAATGAACTGTGTGTGACAGGCGACGAAGTGAACTGTGTGTGACAGGCGACTAAGTGAACTGTGTGTGACAGACGACTAAGTGAACTGTGTGTGACAGGCGACTAAGTGAACTGTGTGTGTGACAGGCGACGAAGTGAACTGTGTGTGACAGGCGACGAAGTGAACTGTGTGTGACAGGCGACGAAGTGAACTGTGTGTGACAGGCGACTAAGTGAACTGTGTGTGTGACAGGCGACGAAGTGAACTGTGTGTGACAGGCGACTAAGTGAACTGTGTGTGTGACTGGCGACTAAGTGAACTGTGTGTGACGGGCGACTAAGTGAACTGTGTGTGACAGGCGACGAAGTGAACTGTGTGTGACAGGCGACTAAGTGAACTGTGTGTGTGACAGGCGACGAAGTGAACTGTGTGTGACAGGCGACGAAGTGAACTGTGTGTGACAGGCGACGAAGTGAACTATGTGTGACTGGCGACTAAGTGAACTGTGTGTGACAGGCGACTAAGAGAACTGTGTGTGTGACTAGCGACGAAGTGAACTGTGGGTGACAGGCGACTAAGTGAACTGTGTGTGTGACTGGCGACGAAGTGAACTGTGTGTGACAGGCGTCTAAGTGAACTGTGTGTGTGACAGGCGACTAAGTGAACTGTGTGTGACAGGCGACTAAGTGAACTGTGTGTGACAGGCGTCTAAGTGAACTGTGTGTGTGACAGGCGACTAAGTGAACTGTGTGTGACAGGCGACTAAATGAACTGTGTGTGACAGGCGACTAAGTGAACTGTGTGTGTGACAGGCGACTAAGTGAACTGTGTGTGTGACAGGCGACGAAGTGAACTGTGTGTGACAGACGACTAAGTGAACTGTGTGTGACAGGCGACTAAATGAACTGTGTGTGACAGGCGACTAAGTGAACTGTGTGTGACAGGCGACTAAGTGAACTGTGTGTGACTGGCGACGAAGTGAACTGTGTGTGTGACAAGCGACTAAGTGAACTGTGTGTGACAGGCGACTAAATGAACTGTGTGTGACAGGCGACTAAGTGAACTGTGTGTGACAGGCGACTAAGTGAACTATGTGTGACAGGCGACTAAGTGAACTGTGTGTGACAGGCGACGAAGTGAACTGTGTGTGACAGGCGACGAAGTGAACTGTGTGTGACAGGCGACGAAGTGAACTGTGTGTGACAGGCGACGAAGTGAACTGTGTGTGACAGGCGACGAAGTGAACTGTGTGTGACAGGCGACGAAGTGAACTGTGTGTGACAGGCGACGAAGTGAACTATGTGCGACAGGCGACACATGTCCGATTGTGGGCGCGTAGGCGAAATCAGGTGTATCTCTAGGAAACATTGAATGTGATCTTAGTTGTTATAGCATCATTGAGTGAATTTTTACTATGTGACATTAAGTAGGCGTGAAAGTGTAGTTCGCACACAAACTTTGTATGGGTACATTGAGTCGATGAGTGGCATTTATGTGATATGATATTTAATCGAGTTATATATATATATATATATATATATATATATATATATATATATATATATATATATATATATATATATATTATAGCGATTTGATATTTGCTATGACATATACTTCTACAATCACCCCTTCAGTGACAATTGGGACATGCCGTATTGTGACAGTGGGCTACTTTGATCAATGACACTGACTGCCCTGAAAGTGAATATGTTTATTGAAATGATAATTTGTCTATTCAGCTCTCTGCTTTTGATCAAAATGTGTGTTTTTTGTTTGTTCTTTACTTGTACGCGTTGATTACGTTCAAATAAACTTTAATTAATTAATAAGTGGTGTGCTCTGAATACATAAAGAAAGCATGTAGATGAATCACACTTCCGTCCAGACGCATGTCAAATAGCTAATGCACTCCAGTGACGTGCGTGGAACATATGTGAACCAGTTCCACTAGGTAATATTAGTGTTACACCTTTCTGCAGGAACCTGCGAACTCGTATCCAAAATGTGTGAATCTAGTAAGAACCGTAATAATTTAGTGAATACCTATACATTTTTTTAGAAGGGGATATTTAGCTTGACTACACCAATGTGTATCTGACTGCGTCGCCATAGTAAAACCGTCAACATAGTTGCAAGCGATCCTGTAGATTCTCTCTATGTTCAGTTCTCAGTGGTAGTATAGCCTTACTTTACTGGACACGGCGGGTCAACGAGTGAGAATTGACATACAGCGGCTGGAGGTATAGACCCTGCGTCTTTTGGTCGACTTCCGGCCGCAAGAGAAATGGACCCAGCTTCCCTCGGTCGACTGCCGGCGGCAGAAGAAATAGACTCATGGTTCCTCGGTCGATTTCCGGCGGCAAGAGAAATGGACCCAGCGTTCCTCGGTCGACATCCAATGGCAGGAGAAGAAATAAAACAGCATTCCTCGGTCGACTTCCGGCGGCAAGAGAAGTAGACCCAGCGTCCCTCGGTCGACTTCCGGCGCAGAAGAAATAGACCCAGCGTCCCTAGGTTGACAAGAGGTTCTGCGCCGACTGTTACGCGTCAACCATGCGGTATGACACACTCGTGTCGTTGACACTGATGAATCTAGTCGGCTAAACATGTAGCAGCATGCAGAATATTTTCTATTTAAACATATTTCTAGTTTAAATGAGAAAAAAACGAACTTCTGTTTTTTTTATTTGACAGCATTATGTAATTGAAGCAATTCCTACAAAGATCTAACAAATCCGTCGAATGAGTCACGTGTGAGGGCTACCTACATAACATCCTCTCAAGAAACGGTGTGTCTTAGTCTAAATATGGAGAGGTAAATATATGCATGGTAACGATAACGAACAAATCATTGAAGAATCCCGGGGAATAGTATTTGTGATGTAATATCAATAATAATAGTAAAGTTAGCAACTTCCAAACAATTAATAAAATAAGGTATGTTTAATGAAATTTTCATTTATAGAAATTTACCTAATTGCAAAAACAGCGAAAATGTTCGGCTTCAATAATGTTTTTGCCAATACAAATAACCAACATCGTCATGGCTGACAGCACACTATGCGGTCACGGTGGCTAGGCTAATGAAGTCTCGGCTGCAACGCTGGTAATGATACAGACAGACAAACAGAGAGAGACAGACACACAGACAAACAGAGAGACCGAGACCGAGACCGAGACCGAGACCGAGACCGAGACCGAGACCGAGACCGAGACCGAGACCGAGACCGAGACCGAGACCGAGACCGAGACCGAGACGAGACCAGACCGAGACCGAGACGAGACCGAGCCGAGAGACCAGAGACAGACCGAGACAGAGACAGGGAGACCAGACGAGCCAAGAGACAGAGACCGAGACCAGCGAGACCAGCGAGACCAGACGAGACCGAAAGAAACCCAACCAGA
>JAODUO010000838.1:335000-431903 GCA_025642075.2 Ridgeia piscesae | reverse complement strand
AAACATCCAAACTTCTTCGAAGGGGTGTCCTTCTTCGAAGTTCGCATATCTTACAACTTTATGTTTACAACGGCGATAGCATTGACGCACCAATCGGACACGTGATTTTAAAGGGCCCGGTTCTGCGTGCTGAGTGGTCAGACCACGGTCAGACAACAGGAAGAGGCGCATCATGGACGCCTCTATGAAGCCGATGATTTCAGTAAAATTATCCACTTTGGAATTATTTTACTAATAAACCACTGACGTTAAAAATTTGATTACCGTTCAGAATGGTTGCTTTGTATTAGCTCTTTCACGTGCATAGCACTTAATATTTCCCTTTTGGTTCCCTTTAAAGAAGCACCTGCTACACAGTGCCAACAATGACATGATTAATCGGGTACGATCATGATCATTTGTACACCAAAATTGTCAATGATTAATTTTATACACCGATATTTGATTGCTGCCAAGAATAAGTCGTCCAAATGACACATGGACTGGTGTCTATGCTATCTTTCAATCAATGTGCAAAGGGACTTACTTCATATACTTCATCGTCTTTGTGACCATCCTACAATGAAAACAAAACACATCACAGACACGCCAATACATGTATGCTCACAAGCTATCCCAAAAAAGCACACGTACATGGATGCATGTTTGTATACGTACTCCCATGGTGCACACAAGTACACATGCAGATGCTTGTATTCTCAGAAAGCCAAAGAAACATCCATACTGATACATATGTACAAGCAGATGGCAGTAAATTTAACAAAGGGAAACAAAAACTCCCTCTTCATTACATACCCCTGTCTGATCATCTCTGAAAACCACGGAAGTGAACTAGAAAATTATAGCAACTAACTTTACCAGTGACTACTGTGTCAGCCGTGGGAACAGCACAAATACCTGCCCCAATTCGAAGATGGATACATGACTGGTGGGAATCCCAATATAATGACCCAATCATGTCGTAAACATTGCTTGTAACAGCTTGTGGCTGAAATCACCCACAATTATACCATAATAACCAGAGGCCGACCAAACTCCTCGTGGGCGATTTCATTGGCTGAGATTAAGAGGATTTTTGCAAAGGGATATGCCAGGAGAAGAATGAATGCTGGCACTGACTTAATTAGCAGTGACCCTTGGTGCTTGAGGATGTGCGGGTACAAGAACTTGAGTTGGCATCTATTAATTTCTCATAAAGCATAAGTAGCTTATTAGCTGTCAGTGGTGCACCATCGAACAAACTGCATACATGTTACACGCATGACCATCTGCAATAGACAACACAGAGCAAAGTCCATGGGTAGAACTTCTGCATTTATTTTACTAGACAGCGAGACTAGTAAAGGCAAAAGTTTACCAGTCCAGCAAAATATAAAAAATTAAAATTATTTAAAACTAATAAAATAGTATATGTTGCAACCCCAATTAAATATCAATGCACTTTTCATAAAGGTAACAAAGAAGTAATACAGAAATAACACAAGTAATTAATAAAATAGTGAAGAAATAATTACCTCACATTACAGTGCTGTGAAAACTGCTCTACTGGACTGTATTAATGGAGTAAAAAATATCACACTAGAATATTATAGACATCAAAGAACCGTTAATCTTACAAATAATGCTCTGACAAGTTCATAGCTGGTGGCCACTAGCTATGCCTAAGAAAATGTCATCATTTATCAATAAATGAAGCTGCTGTAGCTATTTAATGACTTGGGATTCAGTTACACCCCCAGCCGGTGGATGGGTTAGGGTTAGGGCATTGTGACTAGAGGCTTGATTGACTACCTTAGGGTGGACTGGATGACCTTTACTAGACAACCGGACTAGTTATTACTATTAGGTAAGTTTACTAGTCTGCCCTTATCTTTACTAGTGTACGGACTAGCGGACTAGTGGGTAGATCTACCCCAGAAGTCAGAGTCAACATATCTATGAAAATGTCTGGCACTCGATTAACAGAATATAGTATATGACAGGAACATGCAACTTGAGATGGCAGCAACTGGCAGCTGTTCTGCATAGTTGTGTTTGTATAATGCCAGGTAAGTGCCATGTCCACCATTTGAACAATGCTAAAACAGACCATAATCGACTAGCCAGAAGAACTAGCCATCACTGAACAAACATTGCAGGTTACCTTCTGGGTGTGCTGAACTAAAACACTGATGATGTAATGCCCAACACGGCTATGTCAGTGTCAGTGGCACATACGGGGAGGGACCGACTGAATTTTTCGATTGTGTCAAGTCAGACATCAAGCCGTTCATTGTTTTGGCCATTCCTCTTGAATTCAGAGTTACATGATAATGAGTATCATGCTATTTATTCATATTTTTGGTGCACCAGTAAATGCGTTTACTATAGCGTAGGTGTAGCAAAAATATCATTTTCAGCCATATTATACTGATCTTTGCTGTTTAATATGTACAAGCCAGCAAAATCGCCCATTAGTGGAAGCCATGACACAATGCAAGGAGAGAACCATGACTGATGTCAGCCAACAATAAACAGTGCTTCCCACCATATTTACTGTACATATGCATCTAAAAGTAATTAAACGTAAAGCAATTGATCATGTTTCACGCAAACCTAGTGCTAGTAAACAATAAAATCGGATTGGTGCTGTGATGCCAATGGCAGAGTAGAAGCCACAGGCAGAACAAACACCTAACACGCACTACTCCAGATTCGTTTTACAGTTACTTCTATGTTGAATTTTTAGTCTGTCAAGGTAAGTGTTTCAAGATACACCTGAATAAGACAAACACGAGAACGTCATAAAGCAAATGACAGTTATTACAGTGTTATTGTTAGTCAAAGCATTTAGAAATTTTGGGTGCACGATTGACCATATTATATCTGATTCGTATTATAACAAGGCACATAATAAGTTGCAACTGTAATACTAGAATGTTCGTCAAAGAGCGAAATGCGTTTTGTGTAAAACATCACAGATATCATGTTGATTGTTAGAAATGTGTCAGCTTTCTACTAACCGATGAAGAATTTCTCACCATTCTTTGTCTCGTCTTTGTCCCTATTTTCTTTTGGGTCGTCATTGCCTGAAACCAAATAAATCAAATGTAAGACAAATCTGTCAATAGCAAGTCAACCATAGTGTGTTGCATTTCTGAATGTTACTGATATAATTTATAATAGATAATAGTTTTTTAGTTGTACAGTGTTGTATATCCGGAAAATACTTCCGCTCAGAGGTGCATAACATTTGTAAAACTAAAATATCTAAAATATACGTAATCAATCTAACTTACATGTATAGACGAAATGTTAATTGATAATAAAGGTTCTAAAATCCTAGTGCATAACCTACGCTCATCAGCAATAAATAAATAAATAGATAAAATAATAAATAAATAATAAACTATATTAATAAGTAAATAATAAAGTAAGATACTAAAATGATTTGAAAAACAAAAACAAAACTATAATTACAGTTAAAATAAATTCATCATAACACACGCTACAAATGTGGCCTTAAACAGATATATTTTAAAATTAAGCTTAAACAAGAGGTGCAAACTGTCTGGCAGGTCATTCCATAGGTGCGGTGCCGTCACTGAAAAACCACGCCGACCATAACGTTCTAAATTGTAGTGTGATATTCTCAAGATATGGCTTCTGGCAGAGTGAAGCTAGTGACCCACCATGTATTCCACAATCATGTCAGCAATGTATTTGGGCGCTAGGTCGGGCATTGCTTGGCTAATAATTAATAATAACATAATTTAAATAATTTGGGAATAAGGACACATCATTTAAGGCTAGGGTCTGGTTGACAATAGGCATGTTCTATATCTCCCCTAATATTAAACAAAACTTGACTAAATTTACTGTACATGTTTATTGTGTGAAAACAAGAATACATATGAACTTACAACTCAATAGCGTAATGGTTGCCATGGTAGCCAATAGCATATTTTCAATCATAACTATTCTGAAAAATACATGATTCCCACATTGTTTTATAATAATTTTCATAACAACCGGGAGTGTTATTATGTACAATGCGTTTAATGTTTAATTATATCATTAACATTCAGAAATGCAACCCACAATATGGTTGACTTGCTATTGACAGATTCCTACATTCTAAGACCAAGACACTTTTTTGATCATCATTGGATAACAGCACCCACTATAACCTGACAGTACAGTGTATTCAAAACCACCTTATTCCAGGGTTTGTGTTTCTGACAGCCAGGAAGGCTCTGATGAGACAATATCAGAAACTGTCAGAAACTAGTTTCCGACAGGTTTTCTGACAGAAACTGTCAGAATCTTATATTTTATAAATTTTTAAATCTTATATAAATTTTACAGCCGGTGGCTGGTCAAGCACTGCTGAGCAGAAAGCATCTGGCCAATCAGCTCCATCAGTACATTGGCAAGCTTAACTTGCCTCTAAGAGGCAAAACTATTTTTTGCGTGCCTTTAGTTGGCAAGAGGAGTCATGTGGAAAGAATGGGAGTTGAAAAAGTGGAAAAGTGAGCAGATGCCCAGACAGTGGAGGAAAAGGGAGGTGAGGAAGAGTGAAGACTACAATGGAAGCGAGACCTAAACAGAACGGAGAACAAGAAAAACAAATAGAAGTAATTGGAGACTGTTGATAGAGAACGTTGAGAGAGAAAAAAGTTAGGAAACAGAAGAGGAAGAAAAAAATTATGCCCCTGATGACATGGAAGCCAAGGGGAAACAACAATATGCCATTTGACATTAGTCTAGTAACCAGGCAGCTTAGTATCATGTTAAATCCTTATGTTGATATTGTTAACAGCTATTAGCCATGACACACACATTGAGAATGACCAAAGACATTTTCATTGCCCTGTCACCTCTGGCCTCTGGGTGCTTATCACCTATGGAAAAAAATTAGGATTCCGCCATTTTATGCGTAACTTATGTTATTTGAATGATTATGATGATAAATTTCTTTGCAAAACAGTAGGACAGGAAAGAGAACTCTTACACATAGGGAAGAGAACTCTCACACATCCATATATACTCTGTACTTTATCACTCGATGAATTAGGCAGCCAATTATTAGATTGAGGAACTTGTTATCCTGCATAATGGCCTGTCGTATGGTGATTATGTTGAATAGTTGCTTACAATTTTGTACAATAAATTGAAATGTTATGGTTGTTTACTTTATCATCACCAAACTGTCACACTGTATCCATGCAGGCTGCGTTTGCTGTCAACACATCTGTCAAAAACCTGTTTGTATAATCATGGGTCGTAATGTTCTACTCTTATTTGTAAGTTGATGACTTTTTTGTGACTACCCATGTAATTTTATTGCGTATTTTTGCATGTCTTGCCTTTAGGAAATGGTTGGTAAACTGCTGGAGGACTGATCTCATTCCACACATTGACATGTCTTTCAACACACTTTGCACACTTCACGAGACATTTATAAGGAGGTACCAAGTGAACAGTGTTGTGATCAGCGTAATCAATCGGTGGCTTTGGAATGCGATACGCATTGGGCACTGAACCGTAGCACAAGTCAATTGTATTGTTCATTTGGGTTGGCCAGTTTTTGAGTTTACACTTATTTAAATCACCCAGTATGAACTGGTGCATCGGTAAACAAAGCATCAAGTTTTTGTGTTATGTCACAAATACGTTCAGCGGCTCGGTCCATGTTGGTTCTGGGGTGTATATGGTGAATTGTACACAACAGACAGTACATGTAGTGACTTAGTAGCCATAATTTAGTTTTCAAGGGTTAATAAGCTCAGTAGATGACATTCACATAATGCAAAATTAGCAACCAGGGGCCTACATGGATTATGGAAGGGTACACAATTACTAATGAATGTTAATAAAAACAACTTGTCATTAAATTGGCATTTTTCAATCAATACTTGACTCGTGTTGTTCTTTCTGCATAAAAAGTAACTTCAATTATATCACATACATATAGCAGTCTTTGCAAAGTTCATTTAGTGCATAATTACATGTTATAATAACAGCAGTTTCAATATAATATGTATCAGAGATGGAGTGAGTACAATACAAATGTACTCGAGTACGAGTACGATTACTTTGAACATGCATGAGTACGAGGTACGAGTACTCAGAAAACAAATGTACTCGAGTACGAGTACGATTACTTTACAATTTACTCGAGTACGAGTACTTTACAAAGTAATCATGATTACTTTCATGATTACTTTAATGAATATCCTGTTTCTAACATAAAGGCGACTTTCATGGAATCCCCTAGGTGTCATTCTTGTTCTGTTGTTGTGTCACTAATGTTCTAACTGATTACTGCTATCCACTATCCAGGTGTTATTATTATTAATAATTAGACGACTTTCTCAAGTATTTGATGAATCATTTAACACTGGATTAATAACTTAATTTATGGTTTCTGAATCAAATACAAATATGAGGCATTTAAAAATGTCAAATACACATGATCAAATACATTACAATAACAACACTTCAAAACCAGGGGGGCATATTCAAAAGAGTATCCAATTCAAATATGTAGTATGGGTCCAGACATGGGGTCAAATACATTTGTATTTGAAAGTATTTAAATACTGTTTTAAGTATTTGTATTTTATGTTTAGGAATTAAAAGTATTTGTATTTAAATACTTTCCTAAAGTATTTGACTTTTTCAAATATTTTTTCAAATACATTGTCAATATCAACATTTCTTTTTCACTGTCACATGTAATGCCTGCCAAACTGATTACCTTAATGCACTGCAACTTCACCCAACATTGCTAATTACTGATGAAGACACTTAACAGCAGGCTTCCCCCATGGCCCTGCAGTGACCACAACTTGTGATTGCTCAGAGCCAGAGGATGGATTAACACCTAACAGTGACCATAGGTCAATATCCCCTTTTGTTCTTTAGTCAGGCTTCAATTTGGCACTAGGTTATTCTGGTTTCCTGGCTGACTTTGAAGTTGAGCCTTCCTCACAACATTAGCAATGATTAGCAGTGTCTCTTCTGAGGGCAACATAGGCATTATATTATTATGGACCTCCTGGCTTAACATACAAACAATATATTTTGGCCTTTACGTCAATGTATTCATATTTAAATACATTTATATTTAAAAAGTATTTGTAATCCCTCAAGAATATTTTTATTTAAATACAAATTTCAATGTATTTGACCCCATGTCTAGATGGGACAAACACAGAATAGTTGTGGATTTAGACAGGTTTACAGTTTGCTCTTAATTAAACATAATACTAGACAGGGATTTAGCAGCTAACCGCCCAGACCCAGTCAGGATTCTGGATGTTGGAAATATGACCAGTCATTCACACCATACTGACAGAGCAAACAGTACAGGTGGGGCATATGGCCTGACTTCTAAAATTACAAAGCAAGATATTAGGGGATGCTTATCTCCTGCAGTGCTTCCCAGGGACTGTCACAATATAACTTGTACTTTGTACTAAACAGGAGGGTGAGGTGATGTGGCTTCTCTGGGAAGAGAAGGTATTAATTAGGGAAATCTGACTGAATATTTATTTACCTGAAATGCTCAACAGTAATAGAAAATGATTACCTTGATTATTATTACATTTATTAGATTACTTCTAATATTGCCATTTTATCTGTCTAATATATTTGCTTGGAACTGTTCATATGAAAAAAATGTAATCGTGAGAAGTAATCGTGAGTACGATTACTTTGGTAATGTACTCGAGTACGAGTACGATTACTTTCCTTTGTACTCGAGTACTCGTACTCAAAGTACTCGTACTCGGAAATGCGAGTGCGAGTCACGTGCAGTCGGTCGAGTACTGATGTCAATGCGAGTACGAGTCGAGTCAGTCAGATGCGTACGGTCGATGCAGGAATGACGTGCGAAGTCGATACGTGAGTACGAGTCTGAATGCGTACGAGTACACGAGTACGATTACTCCATCTCTGATATGTATACATAGTGAGGGCGGACTGTTTATAATGAGTGCAGGACAAAACCCCAACGGACAAAATCCCAACCAATTTAAATTTTAGATGGACTGTTGGAGTGACTAAACTTTCTCAGTGTATGCGTGCGCACACACGCACGCACGCATGCACGTGCGCGCGCACGCACGCACGCACGCACGCACACTAATTGGATTAAGATCACTAGGGTGCATGCGGCCCCTAAAGATAATGCACAATGCACTAGGTGAGAGAATGTACTTCCAGGATGGCAGTGGTCTGAAGGGGAGTGTAAGGATGAGTTGCATTGTTGAGAACAAATGAAAGCAGTTAATACTGTCTTGCAAGTGTTAGTTCAAAGGTATACAAATTCCACTTTGACACCAAATTGTTAGAATTAGTGTTTAAGTGAGAAGCAAAATAAACCAAAACAGCATATTAGTGTAGGGTGCATCAAGCAGCTCTGCATGGTGATAGTATGTATGTATACATGAACCCTGGCACCGAACCCTGCATGCATGTATGCATCAAGAAAGTCTGGACACCCACATCTAAAATCAGTGGTTGTGGTTTTGTCCTCGCACCGTTTATAACTTAAGGTTAAATATATAGAAATCACATGCAGTATGAAGAGAGTAACTTCTTCATGATTCATCGGCCTAAATTGGTGCATCTTGTGAACAAGAGGTAACCAGCATGAAAGGTATTACATGTGGTGGACCGTAATAAAGTTACAGGTAAAAAAGTCACACAAAACAAGTCTGTTTGGCATAGGAAATAAATTCATAGGCAGGGTTGGGTCCAAATGCACATTTGGGAATCAAATACAACTCAGCAAAATCAAATAAAAATTTTCAATTCAAATACAAATACACTGTCCTTTTTTATTCAAATACGATTCAAATACATTGCCATTTTTGAAATTTGATTCAAATACGATTCAAATAGGTGGACCGTGTTTCCATTATAGTTCAAGTTTATTATAGTGGGTGGAATTTGGTCTAACTCTAACTCGACATACAATTTCAAAATTGTGGCACAATTTTCTTTTTTAAGAAGACGTGTGTCTACAATATAGACCCATGAAAAATTATTTGAAAGTTTCAAATACTTTACAAATGTATTTGACCCCATGACTGGTAAAGACAAAAGTTCATTACCCATCAAAATGGCTTCCTAGCCCAGGATATTTACACAGCTGGTGACAGCAGGATTCTTTGAAGCATATTCCCTGTGAATACCTGCTGTTATGGCTACAGATAAGCTTCACTGGCTTCCCATTCATTCATTGATGCTAATGTTTGACCAGCTTGACTGTAGGCCAATTTCTCAGTGCTACCTGCTCACAGTTGACCACAGGCGTGAAAAACATTCTGTCTAGACTCCTGAGCCAGTTTATGTCAGGCAGTGCTTTACCTTTTGTGGGTAAAATGGTAATTTGTATGTGTATACAGCACAGCGTTTGAATTCGGTTTACGTGGTTGCATCTAGTGATTAAGAGATGCAATAAATGCAACACCTATCCAGACATATGACATTCAACAATTGTGGCTATTTTGGATACTTGCGTTCTGAAAAATATTAATGTGTTTTCAAAAATCTAACACCAATAGTTTGTGTTTTGGAACATTAAAAAAATTTCTTCAGCCAGGAGGTTGGCCATGTATATAGCTAAAATGTGTAAACTATTATAATAAATTATATACCCGTGTGTAGATAATTTTTTTTTCTTTTAAAGAAACCCAACTTGTAGCAGTAAAAAGCCAAGCATAAAAAAGTTACACCACAACAAAGTATTTCGTTTACCAAAAAATTCAAAATGTCTTAGTGTCAAGGAAGAAATGGTCAACATAGTTACAAGAACAGTTTTGGCAACACTGTATAGGTACTTTTATTATCTACAACATGCATAGAACAAGCAACTGTGGGAATTGAATAATAAAGGCGCAAGGAATTGGACCTGTCTCAGCCAGGAATTGTAGGACATTTATATTATATTGCAACTTTGTTATTTTAAAATATCAATTTATGATTTTTGCATGTATATTACAGTGCAGTGATTAGCACTAATTATATGTTGGCTTTGCTTTAAAGCATGGGTGTCGATCGGTGGGGGACGAGGGGGACGCATCCCCCACTTTTCAGCCTGATGGGGACAGCAAAGGAAATGTCCCCCCCACATTTTCAGCTCAGAAAAAAAAACATTACGGGTATATAGAGACAGATCATTCCCTCTCTTGAAAGCCCCCATACATAGATCTAGTAGTAAAATTAATAAACTCAGATATAAAGTTCCAACTACCCAGTGGAAAATCGCTAGATAAATTGCTTGGTTGGCTGCAGCGCGCAATGTGATCTTAGTCCAGTAAATATTCATCATGCCTGGCTCTATCATTTTGCACCCTTGTGTTGATAGCCATCAAGCATATTATAGATGATTAATTTTGGTTTGCCCTGTCACACCTTGGATTGCAGCCTGGTGGAAGCTTGTCGCCCACAGCAGAAACAGTGGATTCATACACTTTGGGTAATTTTATCCCATTTGAGTGATGACAAATTTCTTTGCCAAAAGGTGGGATTGGGAAGTCTGACACAGACACCCAGGGCTGTAACCTTTGCATCTTGTTACAGGTAGGCAGTTATGGCTCCAAAGTCTACTCTCCAAATCTTCCGAATACATGAAGCCAACATAACTATTTTAAATAGCATACCATACACTGGCATACAGGCCTTTGTTTATTTTAGAATTAGCAACAATTTTTTATTTATTAGAAACATTTATATGGGATTTCAGGTCATATATATATATATATATATATATATATATATATATATATATATATATATATATATAAAAGAACATATATTAAGCTTTCCAACAGTGTAAAAATTATGGACCTGTCTCAGCCAAAGTTATTGGACACTGAACATGTCTAGGGTAGAAAGTCTCAAATGGAGAAAAACACACTTGAAGTTCATGTCACGTAAGCACACGACCGAGTACATTGTCGTTCCAAATCGCCCGTTTTGTTTCTATTACTCCATTTGATGCTTTAGAAATAAACTCCCAATCCAAAGTCATGTTTGTTTTCAAAGATATATCACGCTAACGGTTTACTAGAATAATTACAACATAATCCGAGCATTTAGCAGTTTTATCAGCACCCCAATTGATCACACTTGTTTACAGTTAGCGAGTGGGCACTATGCCTGTGCTCACAGCGCTAAGCAAATAAGGGGCCTGCTATCAGCCCCACCTTGCATAAGTGCTGCTATTGGCTAAAGTTGAAGTCAATGGGATTCCTGCTACAAGAATCCAAAAGAGGGGGATCTGGGCTTTCCCGTAATACCAAATATGTCCGCCATGTGTTCAGGGAAACCCTGAAGAATGCGATTCGAACAAGTACGAAACTGTTTCAGAGCAACACGCCAAGGCCAATCTGAATAATACAAATGCCCCTTAGGCTTAGAGCAATTATTTTCTATTTTGAAAATACTAATGAAGAATGCCTTTCAGCAATACCGAGCATGTACCTATTTGAAACTTTTCCTCATGAAAACTACAGATGACAATATCTGCATAAGATTTGTTCCATTGAAAAGGTAATTGTAAATGTTATACTTGCCTTTATGGCAGGGCTTTATGCAGGATCAAATTATTGCCAGTAACATGTTTTGGTGGACACATGGATGTTAACTGTTAATCCAGTTTAGAAACTTTAAATGTGTCTGATGACCTAAAATGGACTACAAACACATATATGACACCATTAACACTCACTTTTGAGGCATAACTGACAATATTTATGGTTTTGGAAGACCGTTTTCTTTTCTTTTTTTACCCGTCCACCCCCAGTCCACCCATATTTCTACCCGTCCACATTGTATAACGGTTTTTACCAATCCAAATGACGGGTGGACAGGTCTCTGAATAATGCCATGCTTTAAAGTTCCCCACAGATTGACAAGTACCTGGTAATTATTTAACAAGATTGCTACCTAGAGAATCAACTCTAGATGGCAGGTGGACAAGGAAGCCATCTGGCTTATCAAGAGTCCAACTATCTATCTAAATTGAATTATTAGTTCTTTTTCATTGTACACTATATTTCGCCTAATTAATCCAAGAATTTGGTTTCCCTTCACTGCTGCAATTCCACACTGCTCTGCTACCTTCACATCAGCAATAATAGTTAATTGATCCTAAGTCCTTTACCTTTACACACACACACACACACACACACACACACACACACACACCACACACACACACCCCACACACACACACACACACACCACACACACACACACACACACAACACACACACCCACACACCCCCCCACACACACACACACACTCACACACACACACTAACATACACACACACACCACACACACCACACACACACAGACACACACACACACACACACACACACACACACACACACACACACACACACACACACACACACACACACACACACACACACACACACACACACACACACACACACACACACACACACACACACACACACACACACACACACACACACACACACACACACACACACACACACACACACACACACACACACACACACACACACACACACACACACACACACACACACACACACACACACACACACACACACACACACACACACACACGCACACACACACAATATATTGTTAATACTGAATAACCACCAATGTGGTTTTTGTGAAAAACACTCACCAATAATTGCTGTAACCTTGCTTACTTGTGATATTATAAAAGCACTGGACAAACAAATTGGTTCTTAGTGTTTTCTTGGATCTGAGTAAAGCTTTTGATAGAGTCATACCATTGATCACCAAATTGTATTACATAAACTTAATTATTATGGAATAAGAGGTACTCCATTCACATGGTTTAAGAGTTATCTCTCAAATCCGAGACAATATGTTAAATAAAATAATTCTTTCGATGCAACAGGATATCACATATGGGATTACACAGGGTGTTTATCATTATATATATATAAATGACCTTCCTTTTTGTGTAAATAAATGTAAAACCACATTATTTGCTGACGACACTACTATATACACAGTGGGAAGACAAATAAATAATATATAAATATGAAGATATGAATAAAGAACTTAACATATTAGCTGACTGGTTTTCTGGAAATAAGCTATCCCTAAATGTTTCCAAGTCTAAATGCATGTTATTCTGTAGATCCGATTCCCCCCAGAATGAAGAATTTTCTATGTCTAACATAGTAATATAGCGAATAAAATGTCTTGGTCTTCTTATAGATGCAAGACTTGACTGGCAAGAACACATAAATTCATGCAAAAATAAACTAATCACTGCTCTATATGCAATCAATAGAGTTAACAACTTCCTTCCTGTTTCAGCCCTTAAAACACTCTATTATACTCTAGTTTATCCCTACTTGACATACGGAATCAAACTACTGTGAGCAGGACATTTGTAAGAAATTACATGTCATTCTTCCCAGCAATATAATCCCTCAAAACTTAATAACTATGAATTATACAATATTTACACCAATGGCTGTTGAAGGGCATTTCAGTATAGTGGTCAACTAGAAGTTGCATTGCACTGCTATTTGCCTTTTCACAAGCCAAGTAGTAAAATTGAATGTCTATTATAACTCTAAATGGAGCTATGACTGGATCAATTACAGTCCAAAACAGAAGTTGATCTGGCTTAAGTGATTAAAAGCATGTTTCAACTGCAAATGATATTATACAAATGTGACTAACCTGTCCTGTAAACGCCAATCCAAACAGCTGTCATACCAGCATGACCCTGAACCAATGTCTGTCCTCAACAGCAGGACAACTCTAAATGAAACTAAAAAGAAATGGCACAATATGATTGAGTAGGTACTTGTCATATGATATGGCTAGCGTCACGGTACAGGTGTGTGGGGTTTTGCCTGTTGCTATAAATAACTACTACCGGGTACTACTGACTGACGTTTACATGGTGACCATTTACATAACCACACGATTGGATTAAATGCCACAAACAAAATATATTTGTCATGATTACTGCATATAGTTGCTAGAGCTATTAAGATATACTTGCAGTTAGCAACGTGTCCACTGCTGGGGCAGTTTTTGTAACATCATTATATTTTTTGTACCTGTTTAATTGTGACCCTATCCAATGTTACTTATTGAATTAAAGGGGAGCTGAAATGCTTGAACAACCGTTGCCCAGACAGCAAAGGGTAGTATTAAAAAAGATAGTAATAATATTACTCAGTAACTGTTAACAGCTTAACTACATGTTTTAGTTCATTCCCTGAATATATAACTATTACTTTATGACGCTCTCTAAAGCATTCACATACTTTCCTTACCTTGCATGCGTGAGTAACTTGTCCACAAGTCACATATTTTATATTATATGAATAATTTATATCATAACTGTGTACACCTGTGTTGTGTGACTAGAAAGTATGTCTACTTAACATATATACATGGGGTATTTACCTAGAAACAAAAGCCATATGCATAGTGAACTTTTCTGATTGTCAGAAGACATCAAAGTGGCAGAAAAACAGCATCCTCATTAAGAATGTATTCTACATTATCCATTTTTATCATATACATGCTTTCCCCAGTTTACATTTAAATTATGAGGGTGCCTTGTTTATTTTGTGAAACAAATGTTGTCCATGACATACAGACCTAATTTAATCACGGTTCGATAATACCAAATGGTGTATTTTACGTTACCCAGTATTCTATGTTATCGCTGGAAAGGACACTTTGTAACAATTTCTATGGCACTCTGGCGGTAACGTTTGGGCCAGATGCAAACGAACGTAGTGCTGCTGTGGGTCTAACACCAAATTTGCAAAACAAAATGTGAGAGATTACTATCGTGTAATTCCACTTTGATTTTGTTATTTTGAAATTCAAAATGAAGCTATCACTTGCAACTGTCTTAACTCAGAAATCTGGAAAACAACTTTAAATGGTAGCTCATAGTGTATCATCCTTGCACAAAGGACATATATAGGAAACATTTATCTATTATTGTATAACATGTATGTATGAACAATTTGTAAGGGATTGCTGCTATTAATAATAATAATAATAACTTCTTATGCGCCAATATCCTCGAAAATCAAGCTCAGTGGCGCGACAAAACCAAGGGGTTAAGCAATTGCGTAAACGTAGAACAGTGCGTGAGTCGTTGATGGATGGACGAAGGTTCTAGGAAGCTAAGGAGGATAGGCAGCATTAAAGAGATATGTTTTTAGACGTCGGCGGAAGGAAACTATATTACCTTCCGACTTGACACTGACAGGAAGCGAATTCCACAGAGTTGGTGCAGCAACCGAGAAAGCTCGGGTCCCAGCTTTCGTCTTAACCCGAGGAATGTAAAGTGGGTTACTACTGGTTGAGCGTAGCTCTCTGGAATTCCTTGCTGGAGTTAGCATTGAGTTTAGATATGTTGGTTGTTTAGATGCGAGTGCTTGATAGGATATTGTGCAAATCTTGAAAATAATGCGATAATGCACAGGGAGCCAGTGCAATGATTTTAGAAGCGGCACCGAGCTAGAAAAACGAGGAGAACGGGTAACTACCCTTGCCAAGCAGTTCTGGACACGTTGAAGTCTTGCGATATCCTTGTTCGCAGTATTGTAAAGGAGGGAATTGCAGTAGTCAAGTCTGCTGCTTACTAGAGCTGTCGCGATGGTTTTAGCAACAGAAAGTGATAAAAATCTGCGAATACGACGAAGATCACGGATATGGTAGAAACAGCAACGGCATGTTTTTGATATGTGCTGTTTGAAATTGAAGCTTTCGTCAAAGTTAACTCCGAGATTTGAAACGGAGGGGGCTGGTGTTACACTCTGATTTAGGAAAGTGTCGGGGAAAAGCCGTCGAGTTTTGCACGCTGCGTTACGGTACCAATGATGATAAATTCGGTCTTGTTTGCATTTAACTTTAGTTTACTATTTTTCATCCAAAGGGAGACATCTTGGAGACAATCCCTGAGCTGGTTTAAGGAGCGGCAAGCATCTGGTGTAGTCAACGAAATGTAGATTTGGGTGTCATCGGCATAAAGGTGATGATCTAAGTTGTGACCTTGGATAACAGAGCTTAAAGGTGTTGTGTATAAAGTGAAAAGCAAAGGCCCCAAAACAGAACCCTGTGGGACACCACATGACGTGGGCAACATGTCTGAAAAGCAGTTACCTATTTTAATGGCTTGCTGTCTGTCAGTAAGATATGAAGTAAACCAGCTCAGGGCTGTGCCAGATATGCCGTACCATGTTGATAGACATGTAATGAGAATATTGTGGTCGATGGTGTCGAAAGCGGCGGATAGGTCAAGCAGGGTCAGGGCGGTAACTTTTCCATTGTCGATGTTGAGGTTAATGTCATTGTGTACTTTTAAAAGAGCAGTTTCTGTAGAATGAAATTGTTTATATGCAGACTGCGACACATTGGATAAACCATTTTTGTAGATGTGAGATCTGAGACGATTAGCTACAACCTTTTCAAGTATTTTTGAGATGAAACTTAGGTTGGAAATAGGTCTGTAACTGTTTAATTCTTCTTTAGGCAGAGTTGATTTCTTAAGAACTGGATTAACATGGGCACATTTAAAATCGTCAGGGAAAAAGCCGTAGCATAAAGATGCATTTATGATATCTGTTATTGGTTTAATTAATACGTCAAGGCATGCTTTCAGTAGTATGGTGGGGATTGGATCAAGGTCACACGATTTACTTGGGGATGACATGATGATTTTTCTCACTTCAGTAGTTGTAGCTGGTTCAAACGATGCAAGTTGAAAATTTAGTTGTGGAAAGTCTGCGTGAACCGTGTGCGGAGTATGACCTGTGAAAGTTGATTGTATAACACTAATTTTGTCTTTAAAATGACTCGAAAAAGAGTTACACAATGACTTGATTGATGCATGAGTTGGTAGAGAAGGAGCAGGCCGCCTGTGTAAGATTTTATTGATGCATTCCCATAGCTGTTTTGGCGTAGCAGAATTTGTTGATACCATGTTCTCATAATAATGCGACTTTGCTTTTGACATTTCTCGGTTGCATTGATGACATTGCCGGGTATAGCGTGATCTGTCTAAAGATGAACGAGATTTTCGCCACACACGTTCCAAATAACGACGGCGCTGTTTAGATTTGATTATTTCCGGGGTCATCCAGGGAGCTGGCGGTTTTTGCGACACAGATTTAGTTTTAATGGGTGCATGTTTGTCAAGCAATGTTTTAAGTATTTGATGGTACTGTTTGTACAATTCTGATAAATGTTCTCTGGGATGTGTGACGAGGTTGGACGTGGTGATATCAGCCATAAATGCTGCAATGTTGATACTGTGAAAGGCTCTGTAAAACACATTATGTTTGGACACGGCAGGGGCTGTACGAACTTTAAGATTAGCAATTACTGTATTATGGTCAGACAAGCCATCTACAACTGTGGGTGTCTGGATGTTTTTGCAAGAGGAGCGAGTTATTATGATGTCGAGCCAATGGCCATGTATGTGTGTTGGGAAATTTACATGTTGTGTTGTGTCAAATGATGCTAGAATGTCATTAAATGTAGTAGTTGTTGCAGATGGTGTGTCCAAATGAAGATTAAAGTCGCCAACAATATAAAAATCTGAGTGTATGGTTACAACATTTTCCAAAAGATCCTGGAACTGTTCAAAGAAATTAGCTGGATGACCTGGAGGGCGATAAATGCAAATGAAATGACCAGAGAAACAGGAATTTGATATGTTCAGACACATTGACTCAAAGGTGGTATAGTTAGGGCTGGGCTGAAGGTTTACTTTAAACTGTTTTGAAACAAGAAAACCAACACCACCACCTCGACCAACTGGTCGTGGTTTATGGTGGAAGACGTAACCGGGAGGGGAAATGTCGGCAATACATGAGGCTGTGTCATGGGGTCTGAGCCAGGTCTCAGTGACAGCAAGGATATCAATTGTTTTCGAAATTATAAGATCAGTGAGAGAGGCAGTTTTATCACGAATGGAACGAATGTTAGTGGTGGCCAGGCGAATGTTGTGCCTGACCACCGGTCCAGGATTTAGATTTACATCACCAGCTAGCAGCAGGATCAATGACAATTTAAATGTTGGCGTGGAACGGGGGATTGGCAGTAATTTTCGGTTGAAACAGAGATTAAGGCATGGCAGACTATGTAGATATGTTAAGGATTCTTGTGTGCTTATATATTTTGAGGGCGTTGAGATGACATCTGACCAGTGCGCTAGTTTACTACACAAGGTAAAATCATGGCTTCTAGAAGCTGCAGAACAGCATAACAGTAAAACACTGAATAAGAACAGTGGTGACATTTGACAAAATCTGCTCAAGTTGTAAAATTAGTGTATCATAAAATAGTAAGAGCTTGAGAACAATCAGATGTTATAAAATAGTGTAAATGTCCCAATGCGCTGTATGGGTCAACAGCACTAAAACTTAATAAAATTATAAATAAATAGATGAGAGGTCACACTGATTATAAAATTGTGTTGACCTTAAATCAGCCTACTTCTCAAATATAAAACAATATTATATATAACCAGTTGTTAAATAAAAATGATATGTATATAAAATAAAGCATTGAAAAATATCACATAGAAATAATCAAGTTGATACAATAATCTATTTAAAAGGCTAAATACAGACCGTTTAATTCTTCGCGCTCAGCAAGCCTGTGCGATGTAATAAGACGTTTAGTGCCCGTGCAAATGAAATGTTCAGAGGTCTTCACCCCCAGGGCGATTCTGGGTATAAAGAAAACGTCTTGAAAAGGCCTGTTAGTCAACAGTTTATAAGGTTTACCCTGTCTTTGTATGGTGACTGTACTGGCGCGAAAAATTAAATCGGGCTGTATTATCGCCCACAATGTTATAAACGTACAATTTCGGCGGCGTAATTGGTATAATTTACAAGAGTGCCTGCATATCCAAATAAAGTAGAGTGTTGGTCTTTAAAGGGGGAGTGAAGCGGCTGAACAACCACAGCCCAAACATAAGAACATATAATTTACAGCACTTGTCACCATAATTTGACAAGCACAGCGTCACGGTATATTTTTTTAAACTGAGCTACTTTCAACACAGGGCGCTGCCATCTTGCCTAGGGCCTTTTCCGGTTTGATTGGCGTGTTGCCTACAATCACGGAAGCCGCCAGTCGATAGGCGACGCAGCATAGCTCTCGCAAAAACGGGCCAAACGCATTAAAACAAACATAATTAAAGAATTTAATGCACTGTATAGCTAATAGATATACTATGATTGTTAGTAAGCAACTTTTCACATACTTCCACGAAAGGATTCCTGCCGAAAAAGCAGGTTAGAGATGATGAAGTTGGCGTGTCCGCCGGCGGAAAGTTCGACAAGAGTCTGTGGTCACTTTCAAACGCCGATTGCAAGCCTAATTACAAACGTGACGAGCACAAAGAGACACTGAACATAAAAACATAAGTCTCGATCAAAGCCACAGGTGCATCTTTGGCCGATTTGTTTGCATATAAGTACGCAGCGACAAAGTAATGTTTGGTGAACTGAGAGGGAAAACCGGACACGATTTCCTTATTTGGAAGGTGAAGCGGCGCGTAGGAAATTACATGCCGAAACCAGCTTGTTGTTGCCAAGCCGACTCGGCACTTACGAGTACCAACGTGTATCGTTACGACTACAATTTAGTCCCACAGTTGTATTTCATCGTCTGTATAATATACGAATGTGACCTAAGCAAAGTTTAAATGTAATAAGAAATATGAATGTAATAAAGTAAAAATATGTGTGGACAGTATTATTTAATGTGAAATAAAGAATGTTTATATAATCCACGGATTTAGGTCAACAGTTCGCCGGCGAGCTGTACCTAGACCTAGGCATAGCAACCAACGCCGGTTCGTTGGTTGCTAAAAATAGCTCGAGTCTCTAGGTACAAGTACACTTTTTGTTTCTGACATAGACAGTCGCCGGTGGTGGAATAACCTTCTTCAAGATAATGACATAAACAGAAATGACAGCTACGACCATGCATGCGTATGACGTTTGTTTTAAACAATACTCGTCGTCATATGCAAATTAGAGTGACTCGCTAATTAGTCAACAACAGTCAAGAACTGTCAGTCATATTACAGGCATTACTTGGAATTAATTAACAGAAACAGCAAAATACAAATTTATGTTATTATTTAAATTAGACTGTTAACTGCATTCAATAAAACACTACCGTATATAATGTAATTGGTTATTGGCATAATAGTAATAACCAGGTTGACACATGCTCTTAAATTTAAATAAGTTGATTTAACCCATAAATCAACCGATTTAAATCATTCAAGAAAAAACTCTGGTTTTATTAACTGCTGATTTATAAAGGGAAGATCTTATTTAGCGCAGTAACCAATCCTCAGGATTGCTGAAAGCGCTTTACACTTTATTTCCCTGACAGACCTGTTCAATCAGATATACCATCTCAACTTCTCTGGGAAGCATCCAGCGATATGCTATAATTAATGCGCGAAAGCTACTCGTACACATATCCACCACTATCTATAGCCATGCAGGTACTCATTTTTACAGCTGAGTGAACTGGAGCAATGTAGAGTGAAAAACAATTGCCCAAGGTTTTAACATCACAGACACTGTTTTTTGACATTATGCAAGCTGAGGATGTGCTGTTTATATGCATTTTATCATCGAAGCCAGAGACCAGAACGACAAGTAGGAAACGGCGAGAAGCAGCCATGCAGGTTAGTAAAATATTATTGTCATTATGAGTATGGTATCATTGTATTTGTTTCTGGTAACATCTGTACATGTGTGCATCGCACAACTTTCTATGAAATAATGAGTATAACAACAATAAAACATGCTACAGAATCAATCACACTTAACATAGTGTCACTATTAAGTATGTTAATGTGTCTATCCAATGACATTGCCCATCACAACCCAAGTCAATTGGCAATATTACCTGGGAACACATTTAGTATTTTAATTTAGGCATATTAAGAGTGTCATCATAAAATATCCGTAGAATATTTTATAACTTCATGTATGCCCCTGCTGTTATTGCTGTAGAATATGCATGGTCAAAATATACAATACACAATCAATCTTTTACAAGCAATTGTTTTGACATACATAATAAGTCACTAGTGTCCGATATTAAAAAATTGACAGATTAATAAATTTCTAAATAACCGACGTTTTTTTATCCCCCAAAACATTATGTACCCAAATGTGGATCTCACCTTTAAGAATTTGCAGTTTTGCTTTGCAAATGACAAACAAGCACACATTTGTTTTAGTTGGGGGTCAGAATAGTCTCCTGACAGCAGGTAGTAATATCACTGATCCCATGATTAAAATTAATAGTTACATGAGTGAAAAACATTTAGAACCTTACATTGGCCCATAGCCTGCATTGTTACCTGCAAGGGTTGTAAACATCATGATCAAAGTACAACAGAGGACTGCTGTTACTAATTGCAGTTAACAGCCTAGTGCAAATTAGGCAATAAGATCACAATCTTAGTAGTGTCCTGTGTTTCCTAGCAAGAGTGAAAAGACTATCCATACCCAATACAAACATCACTGCCTGGATGAAGCCCCATCATCTCTCTAGTGCACTTGCATTTCTTACCAGTTCACAGTCATATGTTAGGGCATGATGAAAAGACAAACCACTGCAACAGAGGTCAGCTTTAAATGTTGCTAACTTTGAGTGTTTAAATAAATCTTCAAATTTGGCTGTTGGAGAATGATTATCGACCAACATGACTAGTATATTGAATCGGAAATGAATAGTGTTACTGTGTATAACGAAATAAGACTATAAAATAAGAATATAAAGTAGGAAAATTATATTTTAATAAGGCATGTATTCTGCTTTCAATAGTACCGCATACATCAGCATTGTTCAGTTAGTGCAGTTAGTGTTTGATAACTGGAAGGTGTCCATAATCACTTCCCAAAAGTATTTATTAGGAAAATGGCCAAGAAGTTTATTTAGAAAACCTTATACAATGCAATAAAAAACTTATATATCTCGGAAAAGACTCAGTTGGGTAAACCCCCCCACCCACAAATGAAACTTATGTATAAACCCCAATGTAAAAATATTCTTAAATTAAAAAACAAAATATTAGTATTTAGAATAAAGCTGACATTTGTATTTTTGGAAAATACAAGTATGACTTTGATTATGGCCAAATAGGTGTCTCTGATTGGAACAAGGAGGACATTGATTGCACCTAACTAACTTAAACATTTTATTTCCTTATATGTGCAAGTGGGCTTGTATAATTGGTTTACTATGTAATTTATGTGAGCTGCTTATGTAGGAGTGGGTTTTGTTGTTTGTAATGATGTCTGAATGACTCAGAACACATACATATTAATTAAAATATGCCAGGAAGGTTAGTCATATAATGGAATTCGCACAGAATGCACCATTGAAAAGGTAATGTTCTATTTATTGCAGGAATGTTCCCTGGTTGAAACACAACACCCTGCTCAGCCCACTGTCCACTGGTCTCATTGAGACAGAGTTGACTAGTGACCCTGGCTAGCAGTAGCAGACAAGCCAGAAAGCAGATACCCAATACACAAAACTGATATGGGGTCATTTCAAGGGATCTTCTCAAAAACCAAATCACCAGTATTACTTTGTGTTTTGGGGGCCCTTAGAATGATGCAATAAAATACAGATTTCTTGTGTACAGTAGCACCACCACATGCAACAGCCATGCAAAAGTAGATTTGTTTAACAATTGTGGAAAAATAGTCTGGGGGACCCTATGGGGCCTGTGGAATAATTCAATCAAATTTAGATTTCTCATGCATAGTACGTTACAATATCCACAGATGCATCTACACAAAATTAGATCCTGAACACTTTCCGAAATGCCAATTATAAGTTGATTTATTCTGTGGTTTTTATGACATAGGTACTGCAATGAGAAAACAAAAGATGACAAAACATTGTTATTTATATGTATATCACAGAAGATACATACCATCTTACATATGTATCATTCTTTCAGATGAAGGATTCACAAATACCAAGCACACCTTTCAAAGGATCCTGTGCACCAGATGACATTGTCCCTCATGGCAGTATGGATGTCACATTGCAAAGCCTTTAACTTGTAGTGTCAAACTCAAACAGAGCCAGTGATCATGTCGCCAATGCGATACTTTATCAATGCAGCAATTAATACAGATGATATTGTTGTTCCATTGAATATTCATCATGACCATGGGTATGCAAAGTTGTCGTCGCAGTCCTGCATGCCTTCTTCAACTGACCATGGCAGTCCAGTCAATGTGGATGACACTTCGGATGTCCCAGTCTCACTGTCTCCATCTTCAGATCATTCTGTCTGCAACAGTCAGAAGGAAAATTCTGAAGACAGTGATCCGGAATATGTGGTAGCGGATGACAGCGATATCACTGATGATGACTCAAGCAGTTCTGACACTAATGAGAAACAGAGAAAATGTTGTTGTTTACACACAAAAAAACTAATTTCCCTTTTCTGCACCTGCAAAAAACCCAGGCTAGTATACTATGCCTGCTGCCTGTTGGAAGCATCCCATTGAACATGTGCAGTGATGATATGCAGCTAACCGATACATTCTGACATTTGATTTATAGTAAACAATCATTATCTTATAATGATTATTAGTAATTGGCAAAACTGTGTAATTCATCAATATCACATCATGAAGTCAGCGCATTGGTTGATTTGTTTGTGAAATACTTTAATAAAATTATCACAGCATTTCACAAACAATTAATTTTTATGTAAAATTGTTACAGCATTTTGCAAACACATGAATTTATGATTGTCATGATGTGGTCTTGATAACATATACACCCGCACATATCCAATATACTGTATACAATACATTAAAACTCCAATTCAATATTCTCATGTGAATTGCACAATGTCCTTATTACACATCTATTTATTATTCAGACTATATTATAAATTGCATGGCAGCACGCATATCTAAATAACATTATTTACATAAATTAAACAAATTGTATTAACATTTTAAAATGGAAATTAAATAATTATATTAAAAGGATGCACACATCATGTAACATCCTGTCAAAAAGAAAATAAGTTTGTAACAAAGATTTACGCCGTCTCGTCGACTCTCGGCGGGGTTTAATTGACGCCTCGCACCTCGGCTCGCACGCTGGGTTAAGCAAGAATTAATGGCTTTAAGTGTGTCACTTGTGCTATAGATGCTTCTCTCACTTGTGCTACAAATGCTTCCTCTGTCGGATCCATTTTCTACTGTGATTTATCCAAGACCACTAGCAAATAGCGTAGCTCCTCGCTAACGTAAAACACTTCCGACATTTGTAAACAACAGAAAAATAGTCCGGACTGACCTTCCTTTCGGTAGGCCCGCCCCTTGAAGCCTGTCAAAATCTGCTCTCGGGAAGTGTCACGTTTCGAATTTTTTCATTGGTTAAAAATCTTCGGTATTTAATTTAACCTTTTTATTACGAATGCAAATAAATATTATTTGTTGACACATAGGACCCCTTTCGTGTATAATAAGGTACCATATCTTTGTTTTTGCGCAGAAATGTCTAATAACGAAGAAAACCGAAAGAAACCAAAATTTTACATGGGCTAGATAGGAGGTAATCAAACCACTCGGCTTGGAATAAAGATGGCGATACGCAGTGTTCTATGACGACGATTTAGGCACTGAAAATATTTTTTTCCCCAGTTTGTCTGATAAGTGAATATGCTTCTGTCACCATTAATGTATACTTATATAGTATACATTTAGGTATATGGAATGTTACAGCTGTGTTTCAGTTCCCCTTTAAGCTGCATCAATGTCAAACACAGAAATGCAGAATTTTGGATTACAAATGTATAATTTGAAAGGAGCAGTGAAAATAAACATGTACCACCTCACGCCACCTAGCGACCCCTTGCTCTTATTATTATTAACCCAAATAGTATCAGATTAACGTAATTCAAGTAGAATTCATAACAGAAACATTTCAACCCATTCAGACATTGCAACATAATACTATGTTTCACGGACAAGTAGAATAGATAACGTAGAATACACATGACTATATTATTTTCTCATTATTTATCACTTCATTGTAACATGTAGTATCTCTTGGGTACCTTCCTGTTATCTGTAGTGATTGTTGTGCCATTATACTTTTTGTGTTGTTTCATAGTTCAAGTAAAATGTTGAGAAACTCACTGGACTATCAAGCAGGTAAAATAGTACCTAACAGTTGTCTTGACTCAGGAAGTTAGGAAGAAGTGGATACATAAAATAGTACCTAACAGTTGTCTTGACTCAGGAAATTAGGAAGAAGTGGATACATAAAATAGTACCTAACAGTTGACTTGACTCAGGAAGTTAGGAAGAAGTGGATACATAAAAGCCCAGAGAAAGACGCGAATACACTGAGCGAATAAGTGACCGGAGTTGGAAGTATATACGCCCCTACAAAGATGCTACCATAAAAAAACAAGACTTGTAGATGAAACTATTCCGAAGTCCATGTTCACTTCAACAACAATTTCTTGGAATGCATGGATGCCTCCAAACTGCACGTAATATGAGAACCTTGCCATTCTTAAGCATACTCTCACAGAAACTAGGCAGATTTCTAAGGGAACTACATGTGCCATTTTGTGGATGAAATAAACAGCACATACTTTTCTAGGAACCAAGTGAGAGGACAATGCGATGGGAGATGAAGGGCTGTGAAACGGTCAGTTGATAATTTTTGCAAGGTCTTCTGGTGTTACTGTTAGCCTACGTCCTGATGAACTACTCTGGTATGTATGGTTGATAAGGACAACTTGGCAACATTAACCCCCACCTGCTCTCACAGGCAGGTCACAACATGTATTCAGGCTATGGCCATTTGATGCTGAGATCGTATCTCACCTCAACTGATTGGTGGTTAGCCAATCTTGTATTCAACGTTATTTGTATACATGTAACATTTTTGTAAGAAGACATTTTCGTAAAACTACTGAAAATAATCAGAGTCCAGTCTGCCACATCAGGAGGTAACCAGTTGAGATGCTAGTCAGTTAAAAAACATTTATAAATTAGGATGGTTCAGACAAGGAACTTGGCTTCCCACTAGCAGTCAGGCATGGTGTATATGGTAGTGCTTGCCTCTGAAGGGAACATGGCTTCCAAACAGCAGTGGTGGTGGCTAGAGTGTTCAACCACTACAGCCAGCCAGTGGCTAGCAGGACATATTTAAATCCCGACACACATAAGGTGAAGCTATACATGTGAACATGGATTGATCAACAACAATCAGGGGAAAAGCAACGCTTTTGTGGAATGGCTACATAAATCTGTTCAGGGGTTGAACTACCCGCTAGTCCGTACACTAGTAAAGATTAGGACGGACTAGTAAACCTGCCTAATAACTAGTCCGGTTGTCTAGTAGAGGTCAACGTGTCAAACACCCCACCCTACAGAACTTAGTCAACCCACCATTTGTAGTCACAGTGACCCTAGCTTTAACCCATCCACAGGCCGGGATGTAATTGAATCGCACATCATTAAAACATTGATAAATTGCTGCCAGTGAACTGGGTACAGTAATGACAGCTTCATTTACTGATAAATGATGACATTTTATTAGGCATAGCGTCAGCTATGAACTTGTCTAGGCATTCATTGTAAGATTAACTGTTCTATAATTTTCTATTGTGTTATTTTTTATTTCTATTAATATAGTTCAGCAGAGCAGTTTTCATAAGATTGTAATATCCGGTCAATTTCCGGAATGATTATGGAACATTCTTTATGGTAGGCTACCTTGTATCTGGTAGAGTGGTACTACTGGTCAATGGGTGCAATTGGCATCCTTTTTCAATTGTGCAGTTTTATAATAGAAATCATATCTTTGGTTCTTCATTAATTACTTTTGTTATTTCTTTATTTCTACTTTTGTTACCTTTATGAACACTGCATTGTTTTTAAACTGGTGTTGCAAACATACACTTTTTTAGTTTTAAATAAAATTGTAACAACTTAAATTTGTGTTGTTTTTATCTTATACCGGACTAGTAAACCTTTTTGCGGACTACCAGGGTAGTACACTTTTGTCTTTACTGGTGCCGCTGTCTAGTAAAATAAATTCCTAAGTTCTACCCCTGCTGTTTGAGCTGAGTAAAACCCAAACTCACACAGGAAAGCTAATTATCCAGACTCAGGTACAAGCTTTGGAAAGGCAACTAACCTCACTTTTAAATGGTGTGCAGACAAAACCTCCTCTGGACAAAACCCCCTCGGACATAAACCCCTCGGACAAAGATACTAGACTGAAGAATAATTAAAGGAACAAGTACTTCTTTTTTTCTATTGCAAAAAACATACACATTCAAGCTCCATCCAGCAGACCTTTTATTTGCATTTTACATTCAGCAAGCAAGCTGGTCGGTCATGCACATCCAACCATCTGGCGAGCAACTTACAGTCTGCTAAAAGACTACACCATGGCGGCCACCACCATGCTGCAAAACGACCGAGGTGAGCATCCCAAGAAACGGATTTGACAGCAAACAAAAGACGTCCAGGACAAGCTATGCAAGTTGTGCAAGGACTGCCTGGATGGCAGGAAGAACTCGACAGGAAGACTATTCATTAGACTCTGACCCAGGTCTTTATGCAGGATCAAATTGTTACCAGTCACACACTCACACAGTTTACAAACTTTAAATGTGTTTTTTGACCTGAAATGGAATACAAACACACATGTGACACCAATTACACTCATTTCTAATGCATAACTGACAATATCTATGATTTTGGAAGACCTTTTGCTCCTTCATTTTTTACCCATCCGCCCTTATTTCTACCTGTCCAAATGACAGGTGGACAGGTCTCTGTGCAAAAAAGCTATGCACTGACCGGAAATGGCCACAGCATTCGAGGGAAATAAACAGTCTGATGGATGGGGCTTGAAAGTTTATGTATTTTGCAATAAAAATTAAAATAAACTACTTATTTCTTTAATCATTCTTGAGTCTAATATCTGTGATGAGGGTTTTTTGTCCAAGGGGCTTATGTCAAGAGGGAGTTGAATGTGCATAAGATGTATGCCTATTTTCTTGTTTAAAATCAAATCAAATACGTAAAATTAAGGTGCAGCAAAATATTGAATGGAACAGCCAGGTAGTGTTGGCAAAGGATAACTAGTGTCACTAGCCCCTGGGAGGGCTACTGGGGCAGGGGTTAGGGCACCATAAAGTGTACTGGTCAGAGTTGGGAAATATAACTTGATTGGGTTCATGAACTCATATCAGGGCTTTATGCAGGATAAAATTATTGCCACTGCCAGTCACACCAGTTTTGGTGGACACATGGATGTTAACTGTTAAGCCAGTTTACAAACTTTTAAATGTGTCTGATGACCTGAAATGGACTACAAACACACATGTGACACAATTATCACTCACTTTCAAGGCATAACTAACAATATCTATGGTTTTGGAAGACCTTTTTTTGCTCCTTCATTTTTTACCCGTCCACCCATATTTCTACCCGTCCATATTAATTTTTACCCATCCTAATGACGGGTGGACGGGTCTCTACATAAAGTTGACTCATATTCATAGGAAACGTTGAGTGCACTGGACCACAGCATTATTCACAATACTGGTAGATTAGATGCCGTAAGTTCAGGTCAGGTCAGATCAAGAAGAATGTTCACTGTCATGCTCTGTTTGTTTTCAGGGTCATACTGTGTGTCCCAGTTATTAGTCACTGGAACAGCTGACTGGCAGTGCTGGTGTAATCTCAAACATTTCAACAAGGGCAAAGAAGCCATGGTTATATCTCACAAGTGAACAGTTACTCAGCAGTAATAGCCTAGTAAACATACAACGGATTTAGAATAAAGTTGGCTTTTGTATTTGTGAAAAATCAACTTATACCTGATGTCTTTTAAATAGGCTTGCAGTCTTCTTCTATTGATCAGCCAACATCAATGTTGCATTGCTTTGTAAGGTTTCTTGAAGTTAATTACACATGATTAAGTAAATATGTAAATTAACTGACTCTGTCAATGTGTTATATAGGCAGTATGCCAGTATGCCATGTCAGCACAGCTTTATGCAGAGACTCTCATTTCTAGATGGGGTGGATTGACCAGCACAATCCATTGTGGATGGGTAGTAATATCAGTGAACGGCCGACATGGGGTCAAATACATTTGTATTTGAAAGTATTTAAATACTCTGTATAAAGTATTTGTGATTGTATACAAAGACGTGCTATGAATATCATATACCCGAACACTCCCTATATCGAAGCATTAGCGTATGAACAGCTGACTTCTCTGAAAGACACGTGTGCAGTTATATGAACATTTCTTCACACAAATCGAACAGCTGCAGCACAAACTGCTTAAACTACTTCCAAAAGCAATGGCTACAACACATAATACACGACGTCGTACTCGATGTTCTTTACATTGGGTGAAAAAACCAACAGTTCTTCCTTTGTGAAATATTTTCAATTCCGTTTTCCTTTTACTTTGATGATAAAATGTATCTGGTTGTGGTCACTTCACCCCACTGGCTCACATATATTGATATTATCAATAAATTCCTTCTGTGAGGTCAAAACTATGTCTAACACATTCTCTCCCCTGGCTGGTGGCCATGCCTAACACAAATCCGCAAAACGGCGCTAGCAGTGAACAACGTTTTTGAGGATTTCGTCGGGTGTGTCTGGTAGTGCTGGTTCGATATTCGATATATCGAAGTATCGCGATACTTGCGAAAGTTCGATACCGATATTTAGTGGTATCGCGATACTTCAATATTTTGGTATCGAACGCCCACTGTTCGATACCTTCGATACTTTCGATACCTACGATACCTACGATACCTTCGATACCTTCGATACCTTCGATACCTTCGATACCTTCGATACATTCGATACATTCGATACATTCGATACATTCGATACATTCGATACATTCGATACATTCGATACATTCGATACATTCGATACTTGACATCGAGTCCATTCGACGATGTCGATGCGAAGACGCAACATCGTTGTTGATGACGACGTTGTTTACTTCGCAGCCTAAATTGACTAACGCGTGGTTATTTAAAAATAATATAACATAAAATGTGAATTGTTTTTTAAAAGTTTATTGTAGAGTTAGTCTGTATAATAACTGTTTTCTGTGTGCGATCTTAGCCTAGGTCAGACTTCGCTTAGCCTCGTTATCCAAACCAAGGATCTTTCTCCCTACTTTACTTACGGTTACGCGTACAAAAACACACATCCTATAGCATTTTTATAGAGTGTTTATTGCACGCACTAGTATTTATGAAACTAGTTTAATAATAATATTGTTAATATAAATAATTATTCGAGCGCGATGCGGAGGCTTTGTTTATCTGGGTTCCGTTTGGTGGCGCTGTTTTGTTGTTTGGTGGCGCCACCATTTGCCGAACACGACGCCCACAACCAAGACTAACGACAACATGTCGAACGTTCATCGCTAATTTGGCACTTTTCCAACAAAGACTGTCTGCTATGCTAGAAACGTCTCAAAGATAGCGGGGGAAATACATCAAATTTGACGAAACATGTCACCAATCAAGAAGCTATCAAAACATGATGATCTACTTTCATCGTACGGCATGTCGACGTCGGCAACGTTGTGGACAACGTTGCATTGCCATTGACTCGAGAACGTGTTCTTTCAAAATATTCGACAATGAGCAAGCAGTGGACATCAAGTTACAGTTGAAGCGAATCGCCATCGATTGCCGAATCTACTGAGTAACTGCGGCCACAGCGTCAAGAAGTGACATATACGACGTGACTGATTAATGATGACGATTCGCTTACTGTATCTACTGCCACTGTGACACTAGCACTGGCCAAACAGGTTCACCACTGGCAGAGCTACGATATATCGTAGAAGAGGTAGAGGAAGAAACTGACCTGTTCTTGAAAACAGTTGCAAAAACATAATGGGGCTTGTTATGTGTACTTGATAACGTGGTAATTTAAGTTTTATATATAAAAAATATTGGTGTGAACTGGGAAGTACAATTGTAATTTTAATTAATATTTTTTCAATTATTAATTAGTGTTATTTTATTATAATCATCTATACAGTTTTGATGCTAAATCACAATTATCTTTATGATAGAATTAATAATAAAAAGTTATAACAGTGAGGTTTCAGCTGTGCTGGCAGTGACACTATTATAAGTGATAGGTGTTTTTATATAATAATAACATATTATTTGTATGTTTCATTTGTTTCAGCTGTATTTGTTGATGGTCATTTTAGGAGACACATTGACTTGAAATTAAGCTGCTATATTAAAGTGTATTTACAAATAGCTGGGGTGAAGTATTGTTATTAATTTAAAATAATTCAGTGCAATTAATTTATTTGTCACTAGGTATTTTATTGCAGTTGTCTTTATTGTTTTAATATTATATTACAGTTACCTTTTAGTTTTACAACAGTAATCAATTATATTGAAACTGTTGTTTGTGTACTTACATAAATTGAAAATTGCATATTAATCATTGTTTGCATGACTATAAAATTGTCACATATTTCCCTACAGGTGAACAATTTGTTTCTGTGGCATTAGTCTTAGTGGATAGTAGTGTTTCTTTGGAGATCTCTACTGCACTGAATTACACTTATAAGGTAAATTTTGAGTATCGACTAAAAATCTGGTATCGATTGATATTGAAGAATTCTGGTATCGAACCAGTAATATATCGATCGGTATCAAAGACTTCTGGTATCGAACCAATAATATATCGATTGGTATCAAAGAATTCTGATATCGAACCAGCACTACTTCTGTTGCATACTGTGCTTCTACTGGGAACTGTGTTCTATGTGAAAATTAGACTTAATTACAACGTAAGTATCGAAAAAAATTCAGGTATCGATCGGTATCGAACCAGCACTAGCGTCTGGTTACATTTCAAGATAACTGTTAATTGGAACAATATAATATTCTTTATATAAATTACAGTTCAGCGCTACGCTTTTCTTTGCTGGAACACTGGCCAAATGCTCAAGACATTTTGTCGTGAAGGCTGACGTCGAAGCTCCTTCTTCCTACGTAACATATTTTATTTACAGGATTGTCGTTTCACGTACTTTTGACAAATATACCAAGTGCTTATTGTAGGTGGACTGAAGCACAAATCCGTGGTCATTGGCAACCATTCCATAAAACAAGTGTGAAATTTGTATTTTTTACGCAATTCTTCGATTAAATTTACGTCCCTGGCTCTCTTTCGCCGCCAAATGTGGACAAAAATCCAGAAAGCGATGCTACCGTTGAAAACTTAGAGGAATTTGTTGGATACGACTAATAATTATACTTCAACATAACTGTTAACTGGAACGGTGATTTATCAAGTAAACACAAAATGAGTAAACACGCAAATTAATAGTGGATTTGAGGATACCGCTAGCGCCGACGGTTGACGTTAGTCGGTTGGTGTGTGCGGCTGGTGTGTGCGGGCAGCAGTCGGCATTACTCGGCGGAACTAATTGGCGTTTAGCACCGACCAACCGCTACTTAACGTCAACTGCAGTCTGCGTTAGTCGGTTGGTGTGTGCCTAGCATAAGAGAATATCATAATTTTTCAGTAAATGAAGTTGCCACTACTGTAGCCACTAGCCAGTGACTACAAAGGCTTGATTGACTACTGTAGGGTGGGGTGCATGACAGACTGACCTTTACTACAATAGACCACACAGCCAGTCAAATTTACAAAGGTTCCTGTTGTCAGGAATTGCATAAATTCCTTGTAATTACTCTCCATGAAATATTATAATTATTATATACGAAGTCATAATTAACAGTATACCGTAGAATTGCAGTAGTCAAACTAGAAGCATAGCTTGGTATCTTTAAACCAGTTACAACCAGTTGTCTGAGTTCGCTAAGGAGACCAGGCATACTTCGTAGATGACCATAGGTAAGAGATACCAGCTCCTTATTAGGTAGTGCAGAGGTACACTAGACTTGACACTAACCAATAGATTGGCCAGGCAACTAGCAAGAGAGCGAAGTAGCCAGTATTTAAGGAAAGAGTAATGCGCGGTCAGAGAGGAAGGCACGCACAAGAGAAGACTGGCATAATGTAACTCCACACATCTGGCGCCCACGGAGCCAGACCAGTTAGATAATTGTATCAACTTCTGAACTATGCTGTCTGTAGTAAAGTTCTTGAAACGAACACTGGAAAAGTCTTCTGCAAATGACTGAGTAATTAGAATCTTTCTCTGTATCTGATTTCTAATAGACAGTGACACTGTGGCTGAACTTTGTAGGTCATGGCTAATTGTCTAGGAGATCAGTACAGAGGGGAATATTGTGTTACGTGCCAAAGATGAGAAGACCAATTCTACGACACAATACAAGAAGAAGAGGCAGATATGACGAAGGGTAAATTAGTAGACCGGCCAATTCTAACACTGTGATTATCATCAGGAAACTGAGGAAAAATATACTAAAACATTTTCCATGGAATTTCCAATGAAACACAAAAGGAATATTTTTAATTCCCTTGGTACATGTGAAGTTAGAATTGTGAAAATCAGTGATTTGGAATTAGTTTCACTAATCTCTAAAATAGGCTTGGGCAAGGATTTTTCACTCAAATTAACCATATTGCTATGTGACTTACACATAGAAGTATTAATCTTTGTGGAATACAATTTATATGTTTAAAACGTAATTATGTTGTCTCTTTATATACCAAATTTTGTTCTTGTTCCTCAAATATAACGCGTTCAGTAGCATTTCAAAACGACCCACTACTCAACAAAAATCTGCCTGTGGCGACACGCTGCCTGTGCTAAGATGCTATGTTGTTACGCTAGCGCGAGCGCCTCATCGCGCGTACCATCAGGGTGAAAATTTAAGCGTAAAATAGGCTTTCTTCTCAAACGTTGCGCCGTGTCAATTTCTGACCAATTCAAACAGAATAAAGCTTATTTTGAAGACAAATTATTGCTTATCGAGTGGTAGTACAGACTACGCTGAACTAATAAGAAATCATCCGCTAAAACGCAAGTAAACATGACCACTTATGTCACGGTCGAATTTCGTGAGCAACGTCGCCGTTCCGCATCAGATCGCGTAGTGTGTGGTACCATTCGATCCAGCGTGAAATTTATTATCCAGTACATGTAATTTTATGAATATAACATTTTATTTGTGAGGGGGCATGCCTTTGAAAGTTGATGTTATTTTTTCCCCGAGTCGCAATACTTCGGCAGATCACCGCACGCGTTATTAGGTAAGACGCTAATGTTGTATTCCATGCGTATATCAGCTATTTCTAAATATCAAGGCAAATAACGGTTAGTAATTGTCGCATGTGTAACGTATTGCATTTTATAGATCATTTATTGTAAATAATTCGTGTATTTGCTTGTTGCTAAATCGAACAGTTTGCCCTTGCAATGAAATAGGCTGACCTAGATGTCAGCATCGTGATGAGCGCTCGGATAGTCGATCTTTGTTGTGAGGGGTGTCAAGGTAGCCGTCGGGCTTGGCTTGGCTTGCCGTTTACGTTAGTTTTTTATTCGCATCATAGACGTACTTATTACAACTGTATTACCCACACAACAGTAAATATTATGAAATTCGGCAAAATGCGTTGCTATTTTAGCTAGAGCATTGACAATCGTTCGCCGCTGCAATGTCTGCGCCGTTGCGATAAAGCTAACTTTCTACGCGCAACACATGGATAATTACATTTACAATGCCAATATACAATGATTTTATTAAAGCAAAGACATTAAATAATAATTTTTGGTGGTGAATTGTATAGCCAGGATTGACGTAATTCCGTGACATATTAGTTGATAGATGACTTATTATGTTGTAATGCTGAACGGTGAAGTTATTTATTGAAAGACAATCGCGATGGAAATGCTTGTGTTTACATGCGTTTTCGCGGGCTTTTTGTTATTAATTCATCGTAGTGTGTATCCCCAATCGGTAGAGCAATTATTTATCTTCAAAATAAACTTTATTCTGGTTGTATTGGTCAAACATTGATACCACGCGACTTTTGGTATCGAAGCCTGTTTACGCTACAATTTTCAACCTGATGGTATGCGCTGTGAGGTGCTCGCGCTAGCGTTATAACATAGCCCCGGGCAGTTATTTTGTTGATTTGTAGGTTGTTTTGAAATGCTACTGAATGCGTAATAATGGAGTAATCAGAACAAGATTTGGCATGCAAAGAGACAACACAATGAGATTTTTAGTCATATAAATTTATTCCAGAGAAGTTAATACTTGTGTGTGTAAGCGATGCAGAAATATGTTTAATTTGAGTGAACAATCCTTGCCCAAGCCTATATTATATACAGTTCTTGATATACTTATTAGACTGATAGATAACGAAGGTGGCATCTACCCCAATACATGAGTAAACCATGTTTTATTAATCATTGTTATCATATGTGTGGGAATAAATATTACTTGTGTATTTATTAACAGTCCTCTTAACTGTGAAGTTATGAGATTTTTCCCTGAGGTAAGGTAATCGGGGGAAATAAATAAAAAGGAATATAAAATATTTTTTTAATGACATACCGGAATGAAACTTGCTTAAAATAAATGTCCAAACGTCAAGTTTTTCTTCCACACATTTATATTTGTATTGCCTTCAATTAGGTTTTTCTATTTTGTGCTTGTCTCTTGTCAAGTTCTAATTTGCCAAAATAACACATTTCTACATTTTCAAGACGAAATATCTCTGGAAGTATCATTCATGTCTCTGTAAAAATTTGTGTACTTGTAGTATATGTTGTTGGCCATGGAAACAGTTAATATTATATTATTTGAGCTATTAGTTTAAAAGTTGTGTTAAGTCAAAAATGGCATTTTATAATAATATTCCTTGCCCATGCCTATCTAAAACTAACATTACAGTACATATCTTAGTATGAGATGGACGGTGATGGAAAAACTTCCCCAAATTGGTTTTGAGATCACCGTTCAGACATTAATAAAGAAATCCAATTAAAATCACTCATTATACAATTTATCCACCAAGGCCATGAAGTTGAGTGTAGAATAAGTGGTATTTATTGATAGGTTATATTCAATATGCCTCTGTACAGAGATGCATATGGATGGTGATGCAAAACTTCCCCACCATAATAATAGTGATGCTAATTTTGGGTGTAAATAATTGCAGAAACATAACCAGTCCTACATAAATATTACCTGAATCCCATACATAGTTTTGCATAATAGAAACTCATTTAAAACTATCTGTAGCCAGAAAATTGCCCAAAAAGTATCACAATATGGCCATTTATTGGCCTGTTTTGTGGAATCTCAACGTACACGTGCAAAAGGGGGTCTCCCCAGAAACATTTAGGGATAGCTTATTTCCAGAAAACCAGTCAGCTAATATGTTAAGTTCTTTATTCATATCTTCATATTTATATATTATTTATTTGTCTTCCCACTGTGTATATAGTAGTGTCGTCAGCAAATAATGTGGTTTTACATTTATTTACACAAAAAGGAAGGTCATTTATAGATATATAATGATAAACACCCTGTGTAATCCCATATGTGATATCCTGTTGCATCGAAAGAATTATTTTATTTAACATATTGTCTCGGATTTGAGAGAACTCTTAAACCATGTGAATGGAGTACCTCTTATTCCATAATAATTAAGTTTATGTAATAAAATTTGGTGATCAATGGTATGACTCTATCAAAAGCTTTACTCAGATCCAAGAAAACACTAAGAACCAATTTGTTTGTCCAGTGCTTTTATAATATCACAAGTAAGCAAGGTTACAGCAATTATTGTTGAGTGTTTTTCACAAAAACCACATTTGTGGTTATTCAGTATTAACAATATATTGTGTGTGTGTGTGTGTGTGCGTGTGCGTGTGTGTGTGTGGGCAAGAAAAAGGGACTATTTGTTGTATATACACGTTGCACTAGTTAGATTATGTTTTTTTCCATGTCATAGTTTCTTTCCAACTGAAGGAGAGGAGGGTGCTTCTGTCTAGTGTCTACACTGAAAAGAATGCCCTGATGAGTCCACAAGGTAATAAATCAGCCATAGGTCATTCATTAACACAGTATATAGGAACCCCCACTACAACACCCTTACTTTATAATAGTAAACTAGTCTATATTATGTGAGGACCCTAAAGCTGACACCCCTACTTTGTAATAGAGGACTAGTCTAGATTATGCTTGAGCCCCATAGCTGACACCAGTCTTTGTATTATTATAGTGGACTGGTCTAGACTCTGTGTGTGCTTGTGCGTCCCAAAGCCGACACGAGTTGATAGACACCAGTCACATCATTAAAGATACCATAACTTATGGACCTTCGGCCCAAAGTCAAAGCACTACTCATACCTATGAATAATTTATACTGAAACGTTATACACACAATAAACAGAAGAAAAAATTATTGTTAATACAGTTTTCATATTTTTTATTTTATGCTTTTTTGTGTACAGAAATGTATTATTTAGTTCCGGTATAAAAAGCATACAGACTATATTTAAACATTGTAATTATACACGTAAACATGTAAATTAATCAAAAACACTGATGCGAGAAGTGTTTGTTTCACTAACTTCTCAGGGAATTAAGTTAAGCAACCGAGAGAATCCGTAATCATCTGTTTTATCGGGACATACTAAAAGGCGGGCCACAATTGGCAGACCCCGCGGAAACGGCAGACCACATTCACAAAGATGCCACTGATCGGTACGCTCCATGTTTACGAGTTTTGCTGTTGTTTGCGCATCCGATCGTAAATATTGGAGACTTTATTATTGTGTTGTACTAACAATTCTAAATGTAATACCAAATGGTATTACCAGGGGTACTTGTATTTATAAAATCCTAGAAAAAAATTAGAGTGTTAGGCCTTACTAATTAACTCTACGAGTATTCGCTCAGTCAAAAAACAGAAGTCCCACATAGTCATAGATGATAGACGGCAGCTGCATACTATCGGTTTATTTAAATCGTTTGATGTAATGACTCGCCTAAGGGTACATGTGTTCATAGGGCACTAATTCCCGTTATTGAATACCGAAACGATCACCTGGCAGGTGAGGAATTCTGAGGCTCCAGCCATCTTTTGGTGTTCTTTGATCTACTATGAAAGGGCATATATGTGGATTTATCTCGGATTGCACGGATAGCTGCATATTCGTTAGTGGGTGGGTGAGTATAGTTCGTGTTATTGAGGGTTATTTAATAGAATGTACTTCACTAAGATCATGGACGTTATAGCTGAGGCTAGCTGTGTTTTGATGTAGCAATGGTACATGTTTTCATAGGACATTATACATTTGTTATTGGATGCCGGCATTTGGTGAGGACATCTGAATGTTGATGGACATTATCTCTTCACAAGTGTACGTTAAGTGTAGGTCTAGTTATTACTAGAACTGAGACTCATTAATATTTATGCTACTTATTACAATCACACTCGTTTTATCACCCCCATCAAAATTATAACACTGATATGACCTATAGGTATATTAATAAAAAAAAAATATATATAAAACAATATATAAAAAGTAGGGCATTTGGTGAGGACATCTGAATCCAATTTCAATTAAATAACTTAATTCCGGAACATTACATCCATATAAAAAACTAAAGTATAAAAATAAAGCATTTAATAACATAAAAAATTATTTAAAGTTTAATAAAATACAACATATTTAAATAAATTTAATAACATTAAAAATATTAATATGAATGTAGGCCATATACAGTCATATGCATGTTAAGATTAATTATATAAATGTTATATATGCAGTACATGATGGTATATACATTGTATCACACACACACAATATATATATTGTTGAAGTGAAATAGTAATACTAAGAACACTTACTGTGTTGGTGAAAATAAAAACAAACAAACAAACAAACAACAAATCAAAGAATCGTTATTTCGCCTTTCAAACATTGTACATTATATGCTAACTTGTAGTACTGTACTCTGTAGTTAAATTTGCTTATTACACGTATGTTATTATTGAAAGACATCGCAACATCACAAGAACACGTGATGCCCCAGTAGGGGTTTTGCACTACAACATAACAGAAACACCGTAAAACAGCAACTATAAGGCGCCAACTAGAACAACGCACGTAAAGGGCCCCCCACGTAAAGTAAACACGGAGCGTATCGATCGGTGGCATCTTTGTGAATGTGGTGAATCTGGTCTGCCGTTTCCGCGCGGTCTGCCAACTGTGGCCCGCCTTTTAGTATGCCCCGTTTTATCGCCCACATCATCACATGCGACGTCGCAATCCCTTGTTGCTATGTAACCACGTTTACTTACAACTATAAATATACTTATTGTGTAGATTATTTTATGTTTTTGTTTTCGATACTAACCTTCCATCACGCCGCCACTAATCTCTTCGATCCGTATTTACCCAAAAGTCCATAACATAAGCGGGCCGGGCCCACTGGCACTGTTTCTCGGTAATCTTGCGCAGCCAGCCAGCCACCGAGCGTAGTTTTCCACTGGGTTGTTTGGTTATACGAAGCTTATTCCTAGCCATTGGCATTATATAATTGGTGCGCCTGTAAAATTTCGTCTAAATCACTTACAGCCGTTGTAACAATTTCAAAACGTTCACACTATAAAAGACTACGGTAGGAGATGGCGGGGTAAGACAGCCTGTCGGATAAACTAAACAACGCATATTTTCATTAAACATATATGTCACATACATGAGATATCAATTATTTTTTGTAATGATGACTATTTTTGAGAAAGAGGCTGTTAGTAATATGAATTACCGTATGGGTAGTTCGTCACTCAGAACGGGTTATATCATGGTAAAAAATTATTGGGAAAATGTTATTATATGCTGTTATTGCATGCACGCAGTTGTTAGGAATTGATTTATGTAGGACAGTCTTGCAGAACAAAGTACGTGTTTATGTACTTTTTTTCTGATGTTACAACACTCTTACCTTTCTTCTGGATTTCTATATCATTTTGCTTTCTTTTCACATATTTTCCCAATCTTTGCTGAACCAGGGAAGGTTGTATCTGGAAGTAGTGAGACGGAGCGGTATATATTGGTTCATAATGTTGATGATTTTTGTGAAAATAAGGTTCCATTTGTCGTTGACTGTTAATTACGTTTTGGTTTAGAGAGAAGTATTCATGTGTGAAGTCACCAGGAGATTTCTGGATGTTAAGGTGGTCAGCTTTATTTCTAATGAATACTTTATGTTTTGGGCAATGTTTGCACTTGGGCAAGATGTTTACATACACCAATGATGACTGCCCAGATAGCATGCAAACGTTACATTAACGTTTGCATTTGGTTAGAACCGTTTGATTTTGGTTACCGTTAAATTTCTAACGTTCCCGAAACGTTAGTTTTCGGTTGTTTTTGTTTGGTTAGAAAGTAAACGTAGATCTACGTTAAATAAACGAGCAAAATAACGCCAAAAAAAAACGTTCACATGTAAACGTTAAACCAACGTTTCTGCAAACGTTAAATGAACGTTAGATTAACGTTTCCATGCTATCTGGGTGTGCTGTGGTCTGCCATACTGTCTACTATATTTAGTTTCTTTATTAACCCAGGTCTATTTGTGAAGACAATATCTAGGATGTTGTTGGCATGCATTTCCCTGTTTAGGTGTGGGTTCCTTAACATGTTGGACTGAACGATGCTAAAGTTGGATGTAATAAACACATGCAGACAATGAACCACACGTACGTGTCTTGCGTCCTTCCACAATATAAAACATGCAACGGCGAATTTGCATTTCTGTTTATTTCTGTGTGAATATAAGTTTAATGTTGAATACTTTTAATAGCATAGTATTATCTTATAAAATATATCCTTATTTTAGTTTCTATTGGCCTTGGAGCCCATCAGCATCTTTTGTCTATTCTGAGGTAAAGCCGCCTTGGTGGTAGCCTCGATTACTGTCCCCGTGAGGTGACAGCACTTTTCAGCAGCTTAATATAACTATAAGTGACCAGATTGTCTTCTCGGCGTAGTTACGCAGCCGACCGACAGGCGGTTAAGCGAGACTACCTAGGTGGTTACATTGGCAGAGCATTGAAAGCCCAGAGGATGTGAGGTGCTACAACGTGCTGCCACCTCACGGAGCCTGGATAATCGAGGGCGTTTGACTAGAAGGCGCACGACCACGCAATATATGGTGTTGGTAGATAGTTTGGTCATTGATTGTATGTATATATATGGTTTGTGTGTGCATTACTAAAACAATTGAAGCTGTACATCACCCAGAAATTACACAATTTGGGCATTTTATCCGACAATTTGAACGAATATTTTCTAATGGCACAGTAGCGCTACCTAGTGAATGACATTACAACTATAAGATTAACTAATTTAGGAACACTGGTATTGCTTTGTGCCGAAAACAGAACATGGCGGCTACCACATAGAAACAAGCATCTTATGCTACACCAAAATAAGTGTCTACAACTTCTTTGACCTCGACACTAGTAACGCGTTGAATGCCCGTGGTTCCTCAACATCACATGTACTAGTTACTTACATCAGGTGGAAATGCAGGGTGAAGTCCCAAAAAAAATTGATGTAGGTAATGACTGGGATTAAACATAGACTTGTGGTAGTGACTTTTTTATACTTGTGTTGCTTCAAGTTAAAAATCAGCCAAGAGACTGAAGTCTTTTGGATTATATAGTGAGTGAATGGCATGTGTTTTGGTGAAACATAGTCACTTCCCAGCCTCTTCACAATAATCACCCAATTGGCATATTCTCTTACTATTTGTATATGATGCCAAATTGTGTGAAAACTGAAAACAGCGACAGACTGGTCATTGGTGGTTTTTATTCAAAATGGAATAATCTACATCCACTCCACTCAGCCAGCTCAGTGATCAGAATGAGTTGATATCAATAATGTGCATGATATTTTATAGTTGTTCAGAATATTAGTTTTATATGCTTGTCCCATACAAGTGACAAATGCCAATCACACTATTTTAAAGATAACTAAATAATTATGTATCAACATAAATTCGATATCTCAGCATTTTCATAAAATCTGTATCTTTGAAGATACAGTTTAAATAAAACCTGCAGAAGCAGCACGCCACAAATGGAATATACCAGTTAGCTATGACTTTTAGATATGCCACCTGGCCTTCAGTGCATGGCAGTGGGCATTAATTGTGACCAGTATGCATGTTACCAATTAGCCATGTTTATGGCAGGCCACCTAGCCTCAAGAGTTGGGGTCAAGCCAGCTACACGTAATACACAATTATCATTTCCCAGCTTGTCCAGGCAGACACAGGCAAAATGTGGACATGCAGATTTTTGGGAGGCTCCGAGGTGCCCTTAGAAATATCAGCAGTGTACGCCCATCTTTTCTCATAACATGTATACACACTATAAAAACAACATTGTACACTCTTTCAATTCATAAAAAAATTATGTTGAATTTAAAATACAAGATAGTAAAAAATGGGCCAAGATGCCCTGAAATCCTTTGGACTATATTTTGGTGAATAATAATGGCAATACAAAATTTGAGAGAAACAAATATTCGCAACATTAAAACAATGACATTTTGGGTATAGCACCAAGATGCCTTAAGAAGGATCTGATCAAATACAGATTTCTTGTATGGCACTACAACAGGAAATGCCTGTGCAAAATTAGAAAATCTTATCCAGTTAAGGTCAATATGCCTACATGTATATGCAAGTGGTAATTAAATAAAGTTATAGGTTATATAATGTAAAACCGTAGTATAACAGAAAATAAGTATAACCAATACACTGTACAACCGATTTTACAATTGATAAATATCCAATTTATATATGTAGATAAACACAATTAAAAAAGAATAGTTAAAATAATTACTAAGTTGTATAATTTATAAAAAAGATTAGTAAATAATATATGTCCATGCAAGACATTATATAAATCTCACTCTACTGTACTGCCACTAGTCAGCTAATTCTCAGTCAAAATTACAGAAGTTCTAAATTATATGGGTATTTCTCGCAAAAATGTACAGTAAGTGTAAAATAACATATAAATTGTATGTTTGACCAGAATTGGTAATTTAACGGAAGATTTATTTGATACATCTACGCCGGTACTTTCCACTTTTGACACCCTAAGACTAAGTATTTATCTTTGTAGTTATAACGTCATTCACCAGGTAGCGCTGCCATGGCAAAAGTGGGTTCGTTCGTAAGATCCCACAAAATGTCCAAATTGCATCATTCTTAGTTACAATACGCACTCTATGTTTTACATAATGCACACATATACCACATAGATGTCATTAATCGTCATAATACCCACAATTCTAGTCATACCGAATCGAGGTATATATTGATTAGTGAGTAGTGGTGCCGGTGGCTTCTTGCAGTTGCTATAACCACTCGCGTACAAGTGCCCGTCAAATGCACGTAAAACACCTAATGTCAATCTTGTCAAAAGTACCTTCAACCTAACTATAACCTAAACCCAACCATAAACATTATTCCTCACAAGAACAACCATAAATGCGCACATATAGCAAGAAGCCACTACCCCACGTATTAAAACGGTCCCTAGATGTTCAAAGCTGTTAGTCGAGGCGTGGTTACAATCAGGTATTTCCCGGAGTATCAATGCATTGTGGGTAAGTAATGTCAGAGGTCAATCGACATAAACAAACCACACGTGGGTGCCCGTAGAAGACATACAGAAGTTCCGAGTTTTTCGTCTTATTTCTTGATTTATGTAGATAGTTTTAATTTTGTATAATCCTTGCCAGCATGACCGATTTAGTGAGTTTCGTTTGTGGAAGAAAGACATAATTCAAGAGTATTTGCGTATCGATCAGAGCGCTGCCAATAACCGGTAATAAAAACGAGCTAGTAGCGTTGCCGTTGGTGTTTCGGTGCGTACGTCGTATTTTTGCATTGCGCGATTACTACACGTACATTATTGACAGACAAACATTACGTTACGTATAAATCTGCATGAGTATCTCAGGGAGAAAATAATCATATTTATTTAATTAGTAATACGTAAGCATATTCATACTTACAGGTCCTTTTCTGACTTGTATTTGGCATTCCTTTCTCTGCCAGTTCTATTTTGAGCAATTGTTTTGAGACTGTGCGCAAGCGTCTAAAGGTGACACCCCAGATACCATGCAAACGTTAATCTAACGTTAATGTAACGTTAGCAGAAACGTTGGTTTAACGTTTAAATGCGAACTTTTTGTGTGTTATTTTGCTCGTTTTTTTAAACGTAGATATACGTTTCAGTTTCTAACCAAACAAAAACAACAAAAAACTAACCTTTCGGGAACGTTAGAGATTTAACCGTAACCAAAATCAAACAGTTCTAACCAAATGCAAACGTTAATGTCACATTTGCATGCTATCTGGGTATGTACACACACACATATATATATATATATATATATATATATATATATATATATATATATACACACTCTGAGTGTGATACAAGGACAATCTTGAATAGGACAGATTTAAACACATAAACATAATTTATGTTTGTTAATGACTGAATCTTAGTTTGTACAAGCAGACATAGACTTATCAAGGTATCTTAGCAAACATACTGTCAAGTCATAACAGCAACACGTTACGGATCTTTAGTGCGTGTGGAACATTCAGATTAATTACATCATTGCTATAAAACAAATGCATCATCAGTTACATCTTACAAAAAAAACAATATGTTGTATCTAACTAAGGAAATCGTCTATGCACCATTGTAATAAAGGTAAGCACCTAGTGGGGAAGGCAGGATTGACCATTCTCCATGGAAAGCTTGTTTTTGTGGACACATTCACCGCAAAAACCTCTGAAAGAAAGCAAAATAATGGTTTATTTACCATGACAGCTGTTTCAAAAACAATTGTGCATAGATCCTATTATGTATGTGACAGAAACAACTATTCAAGACACCTGCTGAGCATAACCAAAAAATAGCACCTCACGAAATGAAACAATGATCATCAATATCTAATAAATTATCTTAACCAAATTCTGAGTAAACTACCAGGTTGAACTATATAAACAATAATGACTTATTTCATACTTTGTCATGCTTGCTGCCATATAATGTGACTTTGTTTTGGTGTTACTTATTAAATAAATATTTTTGCAAAATTACTGAGAGGGAGGCAGGGAGGGAGGGAGGGAGGGAGGGAGGGAGGGAGGGAGGGAGGAAGGGAGAGATAGGGAGGGAGGGAGGGAGGGCGGGAGGGAAAGAGGAGAGATGTAGAGGGAGAGAGAGGGAGGGATGGAGGGAAGGATGGAGGGTCAGGGAGGAGAGCTGTAGAGGGAGGGGAGGGAGGGATGAAGGAAAGAAGGGGGAAGTAGGGAGGGCAGGGAGGGAGGAGAGATGTAGTGAGGGAGAGAGCGGGGGAGGGAGGAGAGATGTACAGGGAGAGAGGAAGGCAGGGAGAGAGAGGGAGATATAGGGAGGGTGGGAGGGAGTGAGAGAGAGAGGAATGGAGTGAGGGAGAAAGAGAGGGAGGAGAGGGAGGGAGGAGAGATGTAGAGAGAGGGAGGGATGGAATGAGGGAGGGAGGAAGAGTGAGGGAGGGACGGAGAAAGGAGAGCTGTAGAGGGAGGGGGAGGGATGGAGGGAGGGAGGAGAGATGTACAAGGAGAGAGTGAGGGATGAAGGGAGGGAGAGGGAGGGAATGAGGAGAGATGTAGAGAGAGAGGGAGTGAGGGAAGGAAGGAGGAGAGATGTACAGGGAGAGAGGAATGGAGGAGAGAGGGAGGGAATGAGGAGAGATGTAGAGAGAGAGAGAGGGACGGAGGGAGGAAGAGAGGTAGGGTGGGAGGGAGGGACAGAGGGAGGGAAGAAGGTGAGATGTACAGAGAGAGAGAGAGAGAGAGAGAGAGAGGGAGGGAGGAAGGGAGGGAGGAAAGAGGGAGGAAGGGAGGAGGGAGGGAGGGAATGAGGAGAGATGTAGATAGAGAGAGGGAGGGAGAGATGTAGAGGGGGAGAGCGGGGGAGGGAGGAGAGCTGTAGAGGAGGGAGGAGAGATGGAGGGAGGGGATGTATAGGGAGAGGGAATGAGGAGAGATGTAGAGAGAGAGAGAGAGAGGGAGAGAGGAAGGGAGGGAGGGAGGGAGGGAGGGGGGGAGGGAGGGAGGGAGGGAGGGAGGGAGGGAGGGAGGGAGAGATGTACAGGGAGAGGAGAGGGAATGAGGAGATGTAGAGAGAGAGGGAGGGAGGGAGGGAGGGAGGGGGAGGGAGGGAGGGAGGGAGGGAGGGAGGGAGGGAGGGAGAGGACATTAAATAGCAATGCTTATGTTGACACCTCTAGGCCGAATTATCCCTGTATGCGTATGCACCTGGTCAAATACTATTATTTCGCAGCTCTGATACAATGCTACACCAAAATACCATTTCTACCAAACCAGTCCTATATTCAGTGCTTCCAGAAATTCACATAGACTGCATAATGCAGCGTTTTTGAGCAGGACTACTATAATGGTGTAATGGTGGAGTAATCCATTTGCTGGTAATAGCAGGCTCACACCATATTTTCATAATGTGATTTACCCAGATAGCGCATGCAAACGTTAACTAATGTTAGAGAAACGTTGGTTTAACGTTTAAATGCGAACGGTTTTTGCGTTATTTTGCTCGTTTTTTAACGTAGATCTACGTTTCAGTTTCTAACCAAAAAAAAACAACAATGTTTCGGGAACATTATAGATTTAACCATAACCAAAGTTGCAGCAATATTATGTCAACGATTCCACTGACATAATGTTCTGCACTGTTATCTGAAGATGTGGCACATTTCTTTCCTTTGCAATTATATTGGATATTATTGGATACACACTGCAGACCTGGGTCTGAATACATGTTCATGAGTACAACTATGAGTGTAATAAATGATGATTACAATTATGAGAATGGGTATGTTGCTAAAAGTTTAGTAAAAGTATGAGTAGACTCTTACATGTATCACTACATTTATTTGTAATAATATATTTTAAATGATTAATTAATCTAATTGACACAACTCAGCACAACTGAATATGAAATGGCAGTTGATCAATGTTTTATGAGGAAAACATTAAGCATCAACAGAGAAATTCACAGTGTTGGCGTTAATTTCAGTTGCATCCTAGGATCTTAGGCTTTTAGCATCCAACTGCCATTGCAGCAAATTAACATTTATGAGTAATTCAAATGTTGATCCTATCAAGCTGCGCCATTTAGGGTGGAATACTTTTCCAGCTGTGCTAAATAGTCTTTCAACGAGGGGGGGGGGCTGATGAGGCAGGAACCTTGAGATGGTAAGGAACCAATTGAGCCCGAATTGGAAATTGCACACAAAGGCAGTCGTTCCAATCTGCGTATATTAGAAGTTTGCAACTTATATTTTCTTATTGTAAACTACTTTTGTTAGCACATGTTCGCATAATAGGCTCAAACTGTTGTTGAACTTTTAGCCAGGCTGCTGACACTGCATTATGCTAGTGTATCATGAACATTCTACAACACTCCCCCATCTTCCTATGTTCAGTTACAGACTGTGTCATCATAGCTAGCCATACTTGCAAACTTTCATCTGAAAGGGGTTGGTGGGAAAGTTTGATGTTGGACAAAAAAATTATGTTAAGAGATTCCGAATCTGAGAAGATCCTAACATGTGTTGTCACATATAAGCCAATCATTCATCATTCATGTCAGCACCATGTTAATAGTTAATTTGTCTGCACTCACTATACACGTACAAGTGGATGTACAATAAGAAACCAGGAAGCTGGTATGCAATATCTCACAGCGAAGACAGTGAAGTCATAGAGCTGTGTCATTGACATATGAGCTGACATAGTTCATCGAAGAATGTGTTGCCCAATGACCCCTGCCATCTCTGTGAGACATTGGCAAATAATATAACGCAGTTCATACATTGTAACTAGAATATCACAGCCATCATTGATAACACCTTTGTAATTTTGTTTATTATTTTTACATTTTAGCCACCATTGCCATTAAAATGTTAGTCATCTTTGACTATGAAAACTGTGTATCCTATAACTGCTAACATGTGTGAATTGTTCCATATTGTGGGATGGTTGAATAACTATAACTAAGAGTACTATTTACTCAGTCATTTGTGTATTGTCATCTCAACAAAATACAATATATGGGGAAAATAATTATGTTAATGTTTCATGTAAGACCAGTTCGTGTTTTGAAACTTTGAGTAGACCAGTCGCCCTTTCAACAGTGCTCACACAAGCTACTAAGAGCTTGTAAGAGACGCTAAATTTCAACTCCGTAGGAACTACAGGTCTGGCTCAGTTTCCAAGTTACATTAGGAAAAAATTATATCAACAATACAACCCGGGGTCCATTTTCTATGGGGGTCCATATTCTATAGCACATATAGAATATGGACCCTCATAGAAAATGGACCCTGGGTCCATATTCTATGGGTGTCCATATACTATATGTCTCATAGAAAATGGACCCCATAGAATATGGATCCGGGGTCCATTTTCCATGGGGTCCATATTCTATATAGCGGGGAGGGAATTCAGAGAAATTGTGCACTTGGTGACAAGTTTTTGCAATTTGGCAGTTAGGTATAGGCATAAAGTTTTCAAAAACCACCGCATACAAGTTGGGGTAGCCCCCTGGTGGCCGGTATGTGCAAAATCCAATATGGCCGCCGAAGCCTGTGATCTGAAATAGATAATGGCTTATCTTTGGTTCTATCAGCACTACCTACATCAACGTGTAATACCACAATTTGTATGTTTATTGGGGCGAGGAATCCATTTCTGATGTAATTTTCCTGTTTTTAGGTCATTTAGAAAGTGAACCGATTTTTAATGGTCACTTTTAGCCAAATCAGACCTAATTTGGAAGCTAAGCCATATGTGAATATCATGCCAGGCATAACATTCACACATATGTTTACGGCAGCAATGTTTTACTTTTATTGTTAACAATTTATTTGTACCAAAAGTCCATGGATGTAATAAATAAATATAATTAATTTAATCAGCTTAATGTCTGCATCACAGTACTCGGCGCACATCATTGCCATGATCAACTCAGCCTTTTTTGTCATTATTTATGCAACCTCCTTCGCACTTGCACAGACTGCTACATCGGAGTCCAGCTCGGTGGCAGTTACAGTTTCCCGTACAGGCAACACAACAGCCACAGTGGAGGAGCAGCGAGCATGCCTGGCTGACGTCCGACAGATCTGTCCAATATGGTACCCACTCTTTTGTCCTGGTGTTCCATTCCCAGCCCCATTCACTGGGATTTGGGATCTCTGGAGTCTTGGAGAGGGATTGCTTCCAGATAAAGGCTGCGACTAGCACGTCACGCTTGATATGTTGGAATAAGGCATTCTTGGTTGGTGGGATGGAGTCCAGTGACCTTAAGCTGTGAGAGGACATGAGCTTCCTTGCATCATTTACCAACTCTGCATTACAGTTCTTACTAGTTTATTGTTGGCACATTGGTGATGAGCCGCTTCTCCCACATCTCCATGGGTTCATGCGGCCCATAACCATCGCGGCAGTAATGAGCATATGTTTGTACTTTGAGTACATGGAGCCAGGCAAGAGTGAGCTGGTATGCATACCGTTTACGCTTGATGTGCGTACCAGCTAGGAGAGACATTGCAATGCCAGTAGTGAAGATTCCGGCTAAGGAGAACAACCGGTCCCAGCCAGATCCTGTCAACAGCTTGCCACCGCAGTCTTGGGATGTCATCTCGATGTGTAGAAAGCCCATGAAGCACACCATCTTAGATTCACCGACTTCCACTGACATTTCTTCTGTTGTGCATAAAGAGGACAGTCACCTTCTATAGCTGGGACCTGACCATGATTCACAAACTCTATCGCCTTCTTGATGACAAACATTGCATGTTTCTGCAAAGCCGTAGTCGAGGCCATATCATAGAAGATGGGGAACACTCCAACGGTGGCCCTCGGTCTGACATCTTCTTCGCATTGGTTATGGGATAAAAACCCAGAGTAGGTCACTGGTGTGCTTTGAAGCACTCCATCCTTTCCAGTCAGGACTTTGTAGAGATGGTTGAGCCACGCTTCATCTGGAACTCCTGATTGGATATTTTCAGCGAATGTTGGCTTGGCTGTTCCATTTGGAATTGATAAAAGTGTTATGTCTCCAGCATACTCATCGATGTATGGCACACTTGCGAAATCAGAAGGAAGCTGGACCGTGGCAGCTTCAGGAGCATCCACACTAAGAGGTGGGGGTCCACCCCCATGTTTTCACGAGTCAGATGATTGGTTAGGGATATGGCAGTACCATGGAGCTCAATGCTTCCAGATTCGTCAATGTTATCGACTCTGCCAGTAGTGAAGACTCCCCGCTTGATGTTTGAAGACACAATGACTCCATCCTCAGCAAATCGCCTTGACACCGCTTGAGCGAGTCCCCTCCTGACATCCATTACTTGGTCATACAATACCGATATGCCAAGGGCATGGAATGTGCTGATGGTTCCTATCTGGCGATCAAGCAAGGTGTTGAAGTTTGCGGACGACACAAAAGTGTTTAGGAAAATTAAAAGTGATGCAGATAGACAGCATTTACAAGATGATCTTAATAAGTTGATAGAATGGTCTGAGAAGTGGCAAATGCTGTTTAATTTTGGAAAGTGTAAGTGCCTTCACACAGGACATGGGAATGAAGATGCACAATATACAATGGGTGATACTGTACTAAATACTACCTTAAAGGAAAAGGACTTAGGGTTAACTATTAGTGCTGACATGAAGATATCAGAGCAGTGTGGAATTGCAGCAGCGAAGGGAAACCAAATTCTTGGATTAATTAGGGCGAAATATAGTGTACAAAGAAAAAGAACTAATAATACCGCTGTATAAAACAATAGTTAGGCCTCACTTAGAATATTGTATACAAGCATGGAGGCCATATCGCAAGAAGGATATTGATATGCTAGAAAGAGTACAAAGGAGAGCAACCAAAATGATACAAAAACTCAGGAATATTAGTTATGAAATGCGTCTAAAAAATGTGGTTTAACAACACTAGAAACCAGAAGATTGAGAGGAGATCAGATTGAGGTGTTTAAAATATTGAATGGATATGAAAATATTGACAGAAATATTTTTTTCACAGTCAAGGAAGAGAGAAGGACTAGAGGACATGGAGTTACATTAGCAAAGAAGCAATGTAGACTAGATATTAGAAAATTTTCATTTTCACAAAGAACAGTAAACGAATGGAACAGATTATCAGCTGATTGTGTAGGTGCTAGTAGTGTTAATATATTTAAAAATAAAATCAACATATACCTAAGAAGGGCGGGGTATACTTAGATAGATAGGTTGGACTCTCGATAAGCCAAATGGCTTCCTAGTCCACCTGCCATCTAGAGTTGAATCTCTAGGTGGCAATCTTGTTAAATCTTGTTAAATCATGCGCATGTAATTTCAGTCCCACATACAGAGGAAATGGTGTCTCTCTCTCTTTCTTCTGATAGAGAGTGAGTGTGTTGCTAGATTGCTTTGTAGCATTGCTGTACATCAGCTGAGATATAGTGCAGGCAACTCGGATCCTGGCACTGTTGCTGGACTGGTATTCTACTACGTTCTCTTGAATTGATTTGGAACCTTGGCGTAAGACACTTCCAGAGGGGTCAGAAGAAGCTTGGCAACTGGTTTGCTCAGACAACTTGAGTTGAATGATCCATCAAACGGCATATGTTGCAGAAGAATATATCTGCGCAGCATGATACCAACATCAATGATTTTCTTAGCCTCATCTTTGGACACCTGAAGGTTAACATTCTGTGCCAATGCTGCGCCAATTATTTTCTTATGAGAGAAGTAAACATCACGACCCTCTGGGTATTCTGACAGTCCGGTCCTAGCTTCTCTAATATATGTTCTTTGAATCTTTTCTGGTGCACGTAAACTCCGATCCAATCAGAGACCAGTTGATTGAGACGACGATCATAGAGCTTCCTCAAGTCAGCAAGCTTGAAGGTAGAATGATTGTACTCCACAAACGCGACAAGTTGAGAGATTACCAAAAGCATCATAGCTGCATCCAACCGGATAACCTCTCTTAGCATGGGCATCATTCTTGCCTTTGTATAACAAGATGTGTGATAATGCACATCTCCAGCCTCTGCATCCTCTGCATTGATTGCAGTGTTCAATCGTGCATGAATTCCTGGATTCCACAGCCCATGTATTGAGGTTCTTGCCACAGTTTTCACTCCTAGCTCAGTAGATTTGCTCTTCGCTGTCATCTTGAAACTTCTCACAGCAGACACATTGAACAGTGTTGCGGTCGAGATTCACATTAAAGCTAGAACGAGTTTTTCGGACTAAATGAACCCTCTTCACTATCCGATCCTTCCTTTGTTCTCTTTGCTATTGCTCGCTGCACAATATGAGAGAGGAATCGTCCTCGACATCCATTATGATAGTTAGCGTTATTTGTTAGCAATGTGTTGGCGATCCCTGAACCATCATTTTAAACACCGTAAAGTTCACTCCAAGAGGTAAAGGTACATCATGTTCAGTACAATTGTTCATATCATCTTCAAGGGCTTAATATGCTTCATGATAGCACTCCTTCTTATAAGGACATCGCTAGTCTTTCTTAGATTTATTCTGGCACAAGCAACACTATGCCCGATCAGTGTCTTCTCTTGTAATTAAAGGTCGCTCGAAAGGATGTTCGTCGCTCATGATGATATAAAATACCCAATCGATACTTGTACTTGTCTTGGGACTGTCTGTATCCAGTTTTGTGAGATATAATTGTAGTTGTGCCACATCAGTATAGAGACCTGAAATGATAATCTAACAACTATCATTGTATGAATAACATCGGACTGATAATATTTTCAACAAAATAAAAATAGAGTAATAGCTTCATTCTTTCCTGAAAATGTTCATGCAAAAACAAGTTACACCTTATGTATGAGCTGCAAAAAGATAAACAAATCAGAATTGAGTGCTGAATACACACTACCAGATGATCGACTGTCGGCTGTAGATGATAACACAATATAGATAATTATATATAATATGTCATTGTGATTCAGTTCCTGAGTGATGACATTTTTATCCTACAAATATCACGAAAAACATATTTCACCTTGTAAATGACCTGAAAACAGGAAAATTACTTCAGAAATGGATTCCTCGCCCCAATAAACAGACACATTGTGGTATTACACGTTGATGTAGTGCTGATAGAATCAAAGATAAGCCATTATCTATTTCAGATCATGGGCCTCGACGGCCATATTGGATTTTGTGCATACCGACCACCAGGTGGATACTCCAACTTGTATGCGGAATTTTTTGAAAACCATATGCCCGTACATAACACCATGCCAAATTGCAAAAACTTGTCACCAAGTGCGCAATTTGCATGAAAATCTGGATATTCCCACCCTGCTAATCTGACAATTACATTATAAGTCCATTTTGGTGATATCTGGGAACAATCAGTATTCAGTATGGATTGTATTGGGAAGGATGGGGGGCTATAAAATACATTAATGAAATCTGCTATTTAAAATGTGAAAGTTGTACTAATTTTCTTTACAAGGTGTCTGTCATTACATTACTCTTAAGTTGTTCTATTTAATTATCAGTGACTTCAAATTTATTTTGGTTTCTTCTAATCTGTAAAAAGCAACATATTTTGCCAGTACACAAATTCATATCAGTGTCCATGGGTACACATACAGCTGGGTTCTTGCTTGATATTTCAGGGTGTCTTAGCCTCAAGGTTGAATGATCACACTGAATGTTATAATGGCAAAATTATGTGTTATTATTAAGATGAAACAGTATAATTTACTCAACAGCTATTCAAGACTTCTTAATATATTTTCTTAGCCTTCTTCAAGAATGAATAATTTATTGTATCAACTAATTTTGTTGTTATTTTCAAAAGGCAAAATACCCTTTAAATGTGTAATATGTGTGCGATACACTGTCGGCTTAATGTGAAAATGCAGAAGTCACCTTACTTTTCTTTTGGTTATAAATTGTGGTTTATTCTTGTGTTTCAAATTACCTTGATTGCCACTTGCAGACTATCATGTGTATTCTCTCTGTGATCACTTTAAAGCCCTCCTCTACCCCTTATTCTTATTCATGGGTTGCAAAGTGGCATCTAGCAACAAAATAACATCACATTCATGGGTAATCTACAATACATTTAATTAAAACTAGTTTGTTTTTATGCATGCGTGCATGGTGCACGTGCACAAGCCAATTTTGTTTTTCGTTAAAATGTGCCCTTTCACCACTGCAGGTGTCCTTTTGATGCATTGTCCCCTAGTAACATTGCTCTGTATGTATGTGGTTATTATATATGCTAGTGCACCGCCAGGGTTTGATGTGTTCTCTGATAAGATTGATATGTAGTCATTGTGCCTTCTAGCATGCTGGTATGATAGCAAGTTGTGTCCTACTTTTAGGGAGAGCAGACAGGTAGTGAATTGATAAGGCACATTGAAGACAGCTTGAATAAAGTCCATGGTGTCAGGTTAGTGACATTTATGTTAACATTTCATGTTTGTGACATGTGTTCAGTTTTATTCGTCATTATGGAAGCTTATCCAGCATAGTAGTGCATCACAGTCCAGAACATAGCACAGGCAAAGGGAAAAGAGGTCAGATTGGTTTACATATTAATAGTTATTTATATCTAGAGGTCTGCATGTGCCAAGAGTATACAGGACTATATGATAGTATGAAGTTTCAGATTATTATAGCCATACTCAGAATCAGCTCTGGGTAGGTCCTATTGCTGTTCACAATTCGATACCGGTTGTAAATCACTTCACTTTGCATAACAGAATAGGTGAAGTCACAATGTAGGACAAGCTGCCGCTAAAGCCAGGTGGATCATCCTCAATTACTGAAAATATTGATGACAGGGAATGGAGGACCAATATTTAGCAATGACTGGCTCCCTGATTCACAGAGTCACAGAGTACAGAGTGTATAAGGATGTCTGTGTAAAACTGTCCTTCCCAGTCGTTAGCTTTCTCAAATAAATTTATCATAATTCAAATAGGTTTCAGTTAGGAATTCTCCAGTTTTGTCTCTGGCTGCAGCCCAATATGTAACATATAACCATGAACATGTCATCATTCTCAATGTGCACAATGGCTAATGGCTATTAAGTAATCAAAATAATAGTTGCCTGGTTACTAGACTAAGGTCAAGTAACATTTTGTTGTTGTTCTTTTCTTGTCATCAGTGTCATCCGGGGTGAATTGATCACGATTTCCATTTCCATTGTTTTTTCCTTCCTCTCACTATGTTCTCTATTAGCAGTCTCACATTCTTTCTATCTGTTGCTCTTTTTCTCCATTCTATCCCACTCTTACTAGGTCACTAATGCAATCCTCCATCGCAATTTTGGTCTTCCTCACCTCCAATTCCCCTCCACTTTCTGGGCATCTACTCTCTTTGCCAGTTATTCATCTCTCATTTCTTCTTAACATTTTCCTTCACTCCAACCTCCACTCTCATTTCATCCATTGTTCTCATATCAACTCACTTAATTCCCACGATTCTTCTTACCAGGTTGTTTTTCTCAAACCCTGCCATCGTCTCTAGTGCATTCATGTATACTGGGGCGATACATGAGCTGAGCAATTTCCTTAAGTTTACGTGATATGTGTCTATTTCCCATCATCCCTTCGACTTTCCTCCTGCTGTAATCCTCATTGTGAGCAAAATAATTAATCTAGTCAATTATGCACTCGATAAATGCTACTTCCTGCCGTGAATTAATAAATTGTAATAAGCAGTAACGTTACATGTGAAGTTACTGGTTGAGCACCAACGCCACATCATATGTGTTAAGATAGGGATTTTTAATTACTGTTTCGTCAGGCTAAGTGACTGTGTTGGTATTTGTCATGGTCTTTGTCTGTAGGTTTTGGAGAAGTAGTGTGAGGAATGTGGTGGCTGGCTATTGGTGATTATGTAGGGGTTATGTAGGGGATTTGGGTTCAAGTCTCTTTAATATTGTGTCGTTTCTCTCTTACTTTCTAACTTTGATGCCTTCTGTGAATGGTTTTGATGAACTGCCCGCTACACTGGTTAGTGAACTAGGTTGTCATGTCAGTATTAATTTTAAGTGAGTTGGGTTTGAACTATATATTTTATACATATATATATATATATATATATTTACCAGACCTACGTTAAGCCAATGTTGGCATTTTACGTTGGGCCAACGTTGGCAAATTATAATCCAATGTTGGGCCAACACGGTTTTTGTGTTGAGCCAACGTAAGTTTCTTATGTGCAATGTTTTTTGTGTTGGGCCAACACTGGCCCAATGTTGAGCCAACATAAGCTGATTATGTGTATGTAGTTTTTATGTTCGCCCAACGTTGGCTTAACGAACATATTTTTTGGTCTTGTATTTAGAAGCTACACATTTGTTATATACCACACCGGTCTTGGTTTTTAATAATGATATATTAATATGGAACTGCTCATAACATATGACACCATCACATCTTGACACTTAAATACATGCACACACATGCACACACTCCTACATGCACACCACCACAACTACCTGGGTACAACACCATAACACAGAACAGTACTCGCTCGCTTGTATGCACACACACGCACGCACGCGTGCACGCAGGCACGCGCACACACACACACACACACACACACACACACACACACACACACACACACACACACACAATATGTTGTTAATACTGAATAACCACCAATATGGTTTTTGTTAAAAACACACATAAATGGGTCATTCCATGTCAAATCAATCACTCAAAACATCACCCGACTCCAATTTTGATGAAATTTAGTACAGTTGTTGGCTCAGGCAAGAATATTTAAATAAAACAAATCTAGGTCAAGTATCATTAAAGATATAGGTCACTGAACATTGACCCAAATCGCATATTGACCGTTACATTAATGCCAGGTTTAACTCTGCTATTTATAAAGCTAGAGCAACAATCAATATAACATTTGAAAGCCAATGAACATGCACACATAATTATTATAAAATTAAAACATTAGTGTAAATAAGAATGTTGTAATGTTTGAAATTTGACCTTTGACCTCAGATACCCAAACATTTATCCTCTGATTTTGCTAATATTTTGTACACAGTATCCTATACAATTGCAGAAGAGTCCCTGAAAATTATAATTACAGTGGGCAAATAATAATGTTCAGAGATACATTAAATTTAGTATACCCGTGGTGTTTAATTAAGTAGGTCTGCCAGGGAGTAAAGTGTAAAGCACTTTGACAAGGACAATGCTAAGAAGACATTGGGTCAAAAACATTGACATTTATTTAAATACAAATACTCTTGAGGGATCCAAATACTTTTTTATTCCTAAACATCAATTACAGATACTTAAAAAGTATTTAAATACTTTCAAATACAAATGTATTTGACCCCATGTTTGAGGATTGGATACTGCACTATATAAGAACTGTGTTGACAGGTGACATATGAAAATGGAGGTACCGGTAACTCAATCCATTACCATTGTAGAATACATGTTGTGTTTTTATAAAATCATTGGAACTTTTTTTAGTTCTGACATAGTGGACAACTGGGCATGCTACTCGAAATGTTCTAGAATGATCCTACATCAGTTACTGTTAAACATGAATTGTTGGGTATATTTCTACTATAGAATAATGTGTGGTGTTTTTATTGTATGAAATATCATTTGTATTATATAAATGTTGTATCATATTAGTTTGCTTGGTGTTCTGGTTGCTCTAATGTTATTTTCATTGTCAATAAATTGTGAGCAACACATTTCACTGTTTATAATACATGAACATATACTTACATTTTTGTTGGCAGATATCATGAAATTTTTCATGAATAAGAAATATTAGTAGCACAATGTGGAACCTGACAGCTACTATTATGGTTACCTCACCACTATTATGGTTACCTCGACAACAAAGTTACATTGCAATTAAGATCACCGCAGAATATACATAAATATATCCACATATGTTATAGTTTAGAATATATTTTCTGCTAATTATGTTACTTTTACCCAGTTCAAATGGTTATTTTTAATAGAGACATTCCACTGTACATATATTTCAGCTAAAAAACAAGTTTATTATTCAGCATGAAGTCGATTTCATAAAGAACATGGGTGGTGATTTTATTTCTTTATTTAGCCCTCCATAATTATGCTCCAAATCCTGCCTTTAAATATACCACGCCTATTAAAAGAACAATCAATATTGACACCACATAGTTAGATAATTAATCTTTCCCCTATAGTTCTACTGGTGTGTTCTATTTATATCTATGATTGACACACATCTGTTTCATAGCCGCACCGGTCATACTATGTCAATAATACAAAAACATGCCACAATCGCTACTGTTAATATAATAATGTCCAGTATTTGAAAAACAACAATTAATCTGCATTTTTGTCACAGTTGTGGACAATTTGGAAATTGATTCCTGAAAACAGTTTTAAGCTAGGGCGAAGAACCGAGCCTCTGTGACAAATCGCAGAGAGCCATGCCCATGACCCCATATGATATTTGTTTCAAATTGGGAAACCTCATGTTGTGTATAACATATCCGACACTACACCACTGACTTAGAGAATAATACACGGCATGGCTGTGACTAAATAGAAACTCGCCGAATCCCGGGATCGAATGCGAGGTGGCCATCAACATACCTGTCAGTGTGTCGAAGTTTCAGCGAATTTCGACCACTTGACAATGTCGCCTCGGCTTGTTACTCGCCTCTGCATTTCGGCTTCTGGCGGGTCTTCTTTACCAGGTTTACCAGCGCGTTCAGTTCTATTTTGAAAATGTTGGCCCTTATCGTTGCAACCAAAATTCAGCTATTTCTGAACGAAAATCATGTTCGCTTCCCTACACGAGTACACGAAGCGGATGTACACATCGCGAAGCGCCACCTGGCGATTATTTTAATGGAATTTTATATATACAGATTTGCCCAATCTGCCGCTCATTGCGACAAGCATTCGACTACGTCACACATCAGTCAAAATGGCGCGACTTACGAACTTTGATAGAAAATGTGTTCAGATTTTTTTACTAATAAACCACTGACTTTAAAAATGTGATTACTGTTCAGAATAGTTTGTTTTTATTAACTCTTTAATCATTAATGTGCATAGCATGTAACTTTTCCCTTTTGGTTCCCTTTAACTCCATGGCATATTTTGATCAGACACTACCGGCAACAAGGTAGGCAATAGGGACAGCCTGAAACTAATAATGTAGTATGTGCATTTTGTAGACATCTTAATCAATCCAAGACATCAGGATATCACCTATTTAAAAACAATAGGCAGCAAAACACAAATGAAATAAACTCCATGGTACGACACAACAAAAACAGTTGTTGAGTTGATGATTCCATGTCTATGGAGACGGTTTGCCAACAATGTTGGGTGAAGAGTATTTAATAACAGCTCGCCGCAGACTGTAATACTTGGCCAAACCAAGTTCGTTTAAATGCACATCATCAGCTAAAAGATATTGTTGCCAGTTGTCCACAAGACCCTGGTGATGGTGGAATTGAATGATGCGTGCATACCGGGGGCTGGCTGCATCAATTCTCAATTCAACAATGTATTGTATGCTACAACACGGTCATTAAAGGGCAATTCTGTATTGGAGAGCCCAGACTGCTAAAAATGTAATCTTGTTGAACGTATGAACGTTGTACCACTGATGTAAAACATATATAAAATTCAGGCCCAAGTAAAAACATTGTGCTGTCAGTTCACAATTTTATTTATTGCGTTTCTAATGGAGTTAATTGTTAGCAATCCCTCCCATCTTACCATTAACTCTTAACTAATTTACCTTTGTTTTACAGATTTACAAAGTTCATACTGTATGTATTCAAAATTCAGAAAGCAACTTGTACTGCATAAGCTATATTTTGATATGGATAGTCATACATTTTCATATATTTATTATGTAATTCTGTTACCGAAAAAGTACATAAAGTTTGCCTGAGAGCCAACAAGTGATCAAAATTAACAGTTACTTGAAATTCTCATATTAGATACACCCACAAATAGGTGAGAGTACACAATTTATGTGTGTCTTTTCTAATCTTGTGGGAATCATGGTAACGGAATTACATTTTGGTAACGGAATTACAATAACAGAATTACATGTTTTTTTTATCTTGCACTATAAATCATAATCAGAAACTTATAATGGGACCTAAGTACATTAGAGGTCAGCACAGGCACTGGGACAATGTTTCAGTTAAATATGAATGGAATCTTTGGACAATACTTATGAAAACTGTCCATGGATTCAGAAACATGTACCATTTGTAACATGTACCACTGTAACAAAACAGAATGGCAGCAGTGATCCATATACATCTATAAGATAGGCCAGATTATCTATCAAAGACCAGTTGCAGAATGTTTTGATGGACTTTCAAAGAAATTCTACACAATATTTCTTTTCCACATGGCTAACGTTTATTGTCCATGACTATAACCACAAGTGTTCTCTGAAGTGATCACATGATCGCATCCAATGAGTTTACCAAAGTTGCTGCCAGGACCTGTCAGAATATTTTACATGGATGCATCAATTAAGCCATGGTTGAATTAAAAATAATAAAGTTCATATGACTGGAATGAGATCAGTCTAATTCCCAACAATAAGCAGTTGCAAAGAGTCACAGAGGGTAGTTGGCTACATTGTGTGTGCCTGTTATAATAATCATCAACTCCTCAAGGAACTTCTTCAAAAGTAAAACACTGAAATAATGAAGATGACAAAGAAGACAACAGTATGGGTAATCAAACTTGAGAATACAGAAAAGACCTTGCCAAAAAATCTGGACTTAAAGTGGGTGGTTGTGAAAAAAAAAAACAATCAATGTGTTTTCCCGGGTTTTTTAAACTAAGGTGACAACTTACTTGAAGTGTGTTGAACTATGTAAATATGTATGGCCTGATGCTTAAGATATATTGACTGCCTCAACTGATAAAGATTGTGACATTAACATCCTCACTGACCCACAGATGGACAGGAGTTCAATAACTGCTTTCGGCTGATTTTGAATTAAATGTGAAATACATCGCTGTACTGTGTGTTCAATTATTGGCCAGTACACTTTTTTTTAGTAGAACATGACGTTATGGTGTTCTGTAATATTGCAGAAAAGAAAAAATTAATATCAATTATTATTTGATGTTTTATTCCAAAAATAGTCAGACTCATAATTCCGTTACCATAGCATGAAATTCTGTTACCAACCTAAACCTGTTCATTATAAAAGAACGGTATATATATCATGAGTAAAATTCTCTCCAATACAAGGTAATTTTATATGTCTATTTATTAACGCTAGCTGTTGGCCCTGGTTGATTGCACATTTCAGATGATATGTAATGACATTTAATAAAAATTGATGTTAAAATTTTCTGTGTAATTCCGTTACCAAAATTAAAATGGTCATAATTTCATAATTATTTTATATTTCTTTATAGGTACCAATGGTACTTATAGGGAGTAGGGTGGACTTCAAACCATGTTTAAGTTTCTTTTTTAGGTACATGCTGAATAGGAAAATATAACCATTATAAACCAAAACATTTTGTGAATTGTAATTCCGTTACTGTGGAATTGCCCTAAAGTCTACTGGACAGTGATATGAAGTACCAGACAATCGGCAATCTGTGGAGAACATCCAAAATGACCACCTGTTTGACATGATAATGGAATACACCACTGTACCAAAATATGTGCAGCAGCCAATACTCGCTCTACTTGTAAGATGTTCAATGGGGTAACCTGATGACAAATCATTCGTCCCAAAGGCAAGGAAGACAACATGAGGGCCTATATGCGGCCAACCAAATGTGTCTTATAATCCAAGTGGGCAGTTGTCATTCCTCCCTGCCCTAAAAAGGAGATGAAATTACCATTGTGACACAGTCCAAAATTGTGGGTTTCCTCCCGGTTCATAAATAGGGAGGTCTGGCCAATTTGCCGCCCCTTCTGACAACATGGGGAGACAGGGGTCCGGGTTTAGTGTCCGTAGTGAATTTTCAGGCAACATACCTGTTCGTTTATAATTTTTCTCATGTTGTTATAATGTCAGTCCATGATCCTATGCTGATAGCTGATTTGTTTGTGGTGCTTGAGAGCGGTTAATGATTTTCTTCTTCTTGGTGTCGTATTTTGGTTTTCATTTATGCCTGCGGCCATTTTGGATCATGCTGACAGGCCCCATCTTTCAAAATTATTTGCGAGATTATGTTAATGAGTACGGTCATTTTGAAAAGTTTTAAATAAAGAAGAAAGATAAATGAACGGGATCGTACAAATATCATGATAATCCGTCGATAAAAAGTTATAGTAATTAGTCATTTAAAATGGCCTATGTTTAACAATGTTTTGTGACTATTTATTTAAGTGGATTCAGCATGATTCATATGCAGAAGTGTAAAGAATTGTGTGGACGATAATATGATTACAGTGATGGCTTACTAATTGATAGCACAAATGTGCACAAAGTCCGTTTATGGAGCCGCTGTCTCAAAAGACATCACCATTTTGCTTTGTTTCTCCTGCGCGCGATGTGGTATACAAAGCACTCTGATATCGACGTGATTGATAGCGGGTGTCTTTGATTAATACTATTATTAATAGTTAGCAAGTAATTATGCTTGCACATGTAACTGTGTAAACTAATTAATTACTGCCATGTTTAATGTAGCTAATTTATACTAGTTTGTTTATTGGTATTGTTGTATTATTTTCCGTTTTTAGCATACTATTCATACTTTTGTGTGTTAACTGGTTTGGCTACATTAAATATACTAATTATTAAAATTGATAATACTTTATAATTAATGTTTATAAAATTATATTAAACGTGACTTTTGTATGTCATTACTGGGGTATTCTTTGATGACAGTTTTACATCAATTAGTATTTAGTTTTGAGAATATATGTAATTTGTACAACATTGTTGAATAATTATGATACATTATATATTAATTGAATAAACAAAATTGGTATATATTGGCCTTCATCATAGTTTACAATAAAATCAGTATAATTGAAAAAAAGTAATCTTCTTGTGATTTAGGTTTGCATTTTAATTAATTACTATTATCAGAAGAAAAATGAAAGCAATTCTAAAGATTTATTGGCAAGATCAAATCTGTCAGAAAATTGTCGGAATTTATTTTTATTTGAAATTTCATAAAATTGCAGTTTCCTTAATATTTCATCTACATACATGAAACAAGTACAGTTGCACTTCAATTAGTGATTATGACAAGGGGAAAATAGAAAACAATTAAATGTATGTGATTTATAAGCCAAGTTACATATTTTTAGCAAACCGTCAGAAAATTTCATGAAATTTGTAACTTTAAACATCTGTAGTTTGCTTAATATTTCACTTAAATACATGAAACAACTTGGGCTTTATGCAGGATAAAATTATTGCCAGTCACGTCACACGTTTTGGTGGGCACATGGATGTTAACTTTGAAAGGTTGACCTGAAATGGACTACAAACACACATGTGACACCATTTTCACTCACTTTCAAGTATATGGACGGTAGAAATATGGGTGGACGGGTAAAAAAATGAAGGAGCAAAAAAAAGTCTTCCAAAACCATAGATATTGTTAGTTAGGCACTAACAATATCTATGGTTTTGGAAGACCTTTTTTGCTCCTTCATTTTTTTACCCGTCCACCCATATTTCTACCGTCCATATTCGTTTTTACGCATCCAAATGACGGGTGGACAGTCTCTACATAAAGCTATGAAACAACTACCATTATACTTCTTATAGTGACATTTATCAGGGAACATTAAAAAAATATTTGTTTTTCGAAAGAAAAATTTTGTTTGACCACCACTATCACCGGATAAAAAACATATGAACAAAATACATCAATAGAGAACTGCAACATCAGAAAATAAATCTTGAGACGGTCTCAATGCTCAGTTTTGGGCAACCACTGACCGTTCTTGAGGTAAGATCTTGAGGTAAGATAAACAACCGCAATTTCCGAACAAAACTGTGTCCATAGCCATAGAACACCACATTAACAGGGTAACACGGAACGTTCATGCTGACTAACCAGACATAAAGCGAAACATTATATAATGTGTTGCATATAAAGGAGTCTAACCGGCGCTAAATAATAATTATATTATCGCCTAAACGTAACGAGTTGGCCCCTTTGGACAAACTTGGGTTTCGAAGAACGCTGTCATAGACGCATGTAAACAAACGGCAAAACAAACAATCGCCAGGTGGCAATACGTGTAAAATTTACGTAGTAGATGCGCTAGATGGCGGTACCGAATCAGATGAATCGCTGAGAAATTAGGCGTTGCGGTAGTCGTAAAAAACCACACGGTCTTCGACTATACCGCAAATGAATTTAGCAAACACGAAGTTATCACATTATCTCAACCAAAGCATATAAATACGCAGGCATTCCAGAAACCGACAATGCGGAAATTTTAAAAATTACTCGGTCATGAAGATTTGAACAATGACGTAATGCCTGGCTTTGCAAACAAGACGCGGTAGTACTACTAGTAGTGCGTCTGCATGTAAAGTGTAAGTGGGTGAAATCGAACGAATTACGTTACAGCGTAAATTCGAGATAAGACAGATAACTCACCGTCTAAAGATCAACAATCAACGCAGGTTCAACGCACGTTTTCGCTGCTGATAAGACAAAGCGTCGCGCAGACGAGACAAAAAGAAAACTCCAACAGGAGTCCGAAGTGTTTTGATCCCTTGCGGAAGTTGGTGTAGACGCTGTCAACCGGTAGACGCGCCACGCAGTCACCAGGCGCCGACGCTGTTCGGCTGCCGTATGTATTTGTAGAATTCCAGAGAAAAATTGCCAGCGAAATATAAAAAAAATATGCAAAAGAAAACGGGCTGCCAAACTTCCTCCCACAGAGAGCAGTTTAGACTGCTTATCCCAAGCTCGGATACCGGGCAGCACGTTTTGACTCACCAGGGCAGTTTTTGACCAATGAGTAACGAGTACGGGTCCACGTGGACAACCTCTGTTTACACAGTACACTTACTTGACTATGTTTCCACGTGGTATATTGTATGCGTGGTGAAAACAAGTATTCGTAGCTATTTTGCTAAAACTGGACGTAGTTGTTTTGATTGTACTTAGCCTTAGGAGTTGGTCAGCGTAAAATATTGATCACTTTTGCATAACTAAACTAAAGTAACTGATGACGTGACGTGCAGGTCATACGTTGTGGAATAAATGACCGCCACACCTGCAGACATGCAGTACGATTTATCAGTTAAACAATTATTTAACAACAAAATCTTCTACAACTGTATGAAAGTTTGTAGTAACATTGGTAATAATAACAATTAGCAGTCTTTTTATTACATATATAAAGTATTGGATCATTAATTAATATGTATCCTAAATACATAGCAAAGTGTGTCTAATATTCTAGCCAACATTGTGCTTGTGTAATATAAGAAATTGGTTTAGAAATTTATTATGGAATGCAAACAATAATTACTTAAGTACTTAACTTGATGCATTTCCTTTCAGCACACTTATATATTGTTTTAATTGTGGTATAGTGTTTATATTTGCACAGCAATGAGTTGCTGTGTCTAGATTAATTTTTATGTGTTACTTAAGAATTCTAATTGTATATAAATATTTATTTGTTTGTTGAATTAATTCAGTTATATTCAATTTGTTTCCGCTTTATTTTCGTATTACTAATTAATTTATTACTTTTACATTGTTTTATTATTGATTTACACACACCATTCATTTGAAATGCAAAAAAAACTCACAACAGACATGTAGGGGCCTACATTAAAATTATCAAATATTTACATCATATCTCCCTGCAAAAGGTAATTATTTTTTATTTCAATTCAGTTCATTGAGATAAAATGCGCAGAGCATGATCACACATTAGAGACTGTAAACACGGAATTCGAAACAACTGCGTCTCGTTTTAGCAAAATAGTTACGAATATTTGTTTTCACCTCGCATACAATATAAACACAAGCAGAATCACGTGGAAACATAGTCAAGTACATGTACTGTGTAAACAGAGGTTGTCCACGTTGACATGTACTCGTTACTCATTGGTCAAAAACTACCCTGTTGCGGAACCTACCTGGTGAGTCAAAATGTGCTGCCCGGCTAACCTTGGGGTACAGGTTTTCTGCTAATCTATCTTCAACCCCCACTATGGTATTCCCAAGGATAACTATCCAGCTTAGCTGAGGCAACATCAAAAGTGACCATGTCCAGATGTGCCTGGCCAGTGTTTGTATCTTTGTGTCTTGGGTAAAATGTATTTAATTCATGTTGGATTAAATACTTATTTGTATAAACTATGTTTACGCGATTGTTGTACTCTATAGCTTCTATTCAACAATTTTGAACAATGTTACTACAATGATCAGAAGAGGGCAGCACTATTCATGTATAGTTTTATCTACCAGAAAAATCAAAATAAAAGGTAAATAATGTCGTGTCTACCCAGTTATGCAACAATGCAAATATTTCATGATTGTTGTTAGACGACAATATCTGCATGACTAGGCTTCGAAACCGGGGTTTGATGGCTGAATTCCCCCTTATTGAGAGAGCATGGCTAAATATACACATCCTCCGTTAACCCTCCGATATTCGATATTTAGCAACAGGGTGTCCATATATTTTTATGCAACTCGCGGATTACGCCGAGCCTGTAGAACTCTGAGAAACCAAACGTTGGCATAACATCTTCAACAGGGAGACGCTGCAACGATGGATGGCGAACATTATTCAGCAGAATCTCCCAGAGGCGCTGAAACTCCGTTTCGACCCTCAATATTAATTTCGTTCAGATGCCGGTGATATAGTTGTCTTATGTATGGTTGATATGTCGGGGCTGCGTTAATGAGCTACCACGTCACTCTTTAAACATCCATCCAATCTCCATAGCTCACTCTCTCCCTGATATTATGCTTCCGTTTACCAACATGTCCGCGTCACTCACCAATTCTCCCCGCCTTCCTGTTCCCCTGATCCCAGGTTACACGTATCCCCATCTTGGTGTCGACTGATTCCCTGTCTCCAACTTTCTTCATGTGTGCGTTTTGTGAGTATGCGATCTCACGCCTTCACCTTCCTACTGTGGCTTCTGCTGCCTCTCCACTCCCGCCCCCTTCCCCTCCAATTCTCTCTCATATTCTCTCGTATTCTCATTCTCTCTCTCTCTCTCTCTCTCTCTCTCTCGCTCTCTCTCTCTCTCTCTCTCTCTCTCTCTCTCTCTCTCTCTCTCTCTCTCTCTCTCTCTCTCTCTCTCTCTCTCTCTCTCTCTCTCTCTCTCTCTCTCCCTGTCTCACTATCTTTCTCCCTTTTTATCTTTCTGTCGCCTCTCTGTCTCACATTATCTCCCTCTCTCTTTCTCTTTCTCTTTCTCTCTCTCTCTCTCTCTCTCTCTCTCTCTCTATATATATATATATATATATATCTCACTCACCTCTCTCTCTCTCTCTCTCTCTCTCTCTCTCTCTCTCTCCTCTATATATATATATATATATATATATATATATATATATATATATATATATATATATATATATATAGACAGACAGACAGACTGGGAGAGAGACAGGCACACAGATAGAGAGCAAGGAGAAGTAAGACAACGAAAGACAAAGAGACAGTGATAAGTGAGAGAAAGGGAGAGAGAGGCAATGAACATGTGTCAGTGATATATATATATATATATATATATATATATATATATATATATATATATATATATATATATATATATATATTTTTCTCTCACTCTATCACTGTCTCTTTGTCTTTCGTTGTCTTACTTCTCCTTGCTCTCTATCTCAGTGCCTGTCTCTCTCCCAGTCTGTCTGTCTGTCTGTCTGTCTGTCTGTCTGTCTTTCTGTCTTTCTGTCTGTCTGTCTGTCTGTATGTCTGTCTGTCTGTCTGTCTGTCTGTCTGTCTGTCCGTCTCTCTCTCTCTCTCTCTCTCTCTCTCTCTCTCTCTCTCTCTCCCTCCCTCCCTCCCTCCCTCCCTCCCTCCCTCCCTCCCTCCCTCCCTCCCTCCCTCCCTCCCTCCCTCCCTCCCTCCCTCCCTCCCCCCTCCCTCCCTCCCTCCCCTCCTCTCTCTCTCTCTCTCTCTCTCTCTCTGCATATGATAAGATGCCTAAATAAATGTTGAACAACAAGGTGCTCTCAAGGTTTCTTTGTACCAGTTCAAGGACATATTGCCAGTGGCGTAGATAGGATTGGAGGGAGCCACTTGTCATCCAAGTAGTGGGATGACGCCCCTTGCGGGTAGCTCAAGAAGTAATACTGTCCAAATTATTGCGTCTTGTTTTTAAAAGTAGGTCAAAAGGGTCAAATGTCATGCAGCGCCCCCTGGTGGATAGGTGATGAACAAGTGGCGCCCCAGCGAATAGGTCAAGAACCAGTACGGTCAAAATGCATGTTTTATAATTATCAGAGATACCATCACTGTACATATGAAAAAAAGATCTATTGAGCAATAACGAATTTAGTTTTATAAAGGACCGTTCTACAGTACTTCTGCTATTAAAAGTACTAGACGCATGGACTGAAACACTGGATAATGGAGGTTGCTTAGATGACGTATACTGTGATTTTATGAAAGCTGCTGCTGACAAGGTACCACGTGCTAGACTAATTAAAAAACGAATTAAGAAACTCCAGAGCTATGGAATAAAAAGGGAATATACTTCACTGGGTCACAGATCTGCTAGCAGAGAGAAAGCAAAGAGTAAGGGTAAATAACAAATTTTCAAACTGGCAGGAGTTGATCGGCAGAATACCTCAAGGATCCGTGATTGGCCCTCTTCGTTTTGCTATTTTCATAAATGATTTACCCGATGTTATAAAAAAACTCGCACGTTTTCTTATTTGCGGATGACATGACATTTTTCAATCCTATTTGTACCTAAGAGAACTGACAACACAATCTTAACTCAGAGACATCACTTTTTGAAATTTCATCCCAATAAATATTGCCACATGCGAATTGTAAATTCATCCACAATGATTGATGGCTACACATTGGGTAGCAATAAGAAAACAATTACTAAAGCAGACACAATAAAGGGTATTGGAGTAATTTTGCCTCATTACTTAACTTTGAGGCACACATGTCAGAACAAAATCAATAAAGCCAATTCAATGATGGGGGATAATTCGACTTACTTTTTAATATATAGATGAAAAGTGTTTCTCTACTGTTTTTAATTCTCTTATCCGACCACATATTGAATACGCAAACCAGGTATGGAGTCCTTATTTAATAAAACATGTAATAGCTCTTGGAAATGTTACGTGTCGAACAATTAAATTAATTCCCGGATAAAAAAACTAGAATATAAAGAACGCCTACAAAGATTAAACCTACCCACTCTTTCATACCGTCGTCTTAGACGGTGACATGATAGAATTTTACAAAATACTAACAGGAAAATATGATTCTGCAGTTACTTCAGATTTTATTACATTAAGGGAAATGATTCAATAACAAAAAGGACACAACCCAACATATTTAAATAAATATGCCGATTAAACATAAATAACCCACTAATATACCAATGTACAGATGTATGGAACATTCTCCCACAATTTGTCCAATCATTTGAAGAAAACCATTCTATAAAAATAATGTTTACCGCACCACCTCTTTTATGGACTGTGTCACATTCTGACGCACGCGCACAGTCACAACACAATGTTAAAGACAGAGCTGGCACAAGAGGCAGGAATGTCTAATACAAGCCAGAAAAGGGCCTGTAAGAATCTGTAAGAATGTGGAAATTGTTACTTTGTATTAACTCTATTAGGCGTATGCCACGAAAGCGTTTTTGTCCTTTAATCCGTAGCAAGCATCCGAGGTCGACCCCTTTCATTTGTGTATAACAACCAGTAACAAAATAACATAAAATAGAATCTCGTACGCACGTTGTATTGTATATGTTAATTCATTTAAATGTATAAATATTATTTCTTTATTTTATTATTGTGAATTTTTCATTTTTAATGCAGGCAACAAAGGACGATGAGTGAAACGGAACCAATGGTAAGTATTTCGAATGTTTTATTATTATGGGGAAACGGTCGGTGTATCTTGTGAGACTGTGAATTTATCTTTTAGATCAGCTATATTTAACGTGGATGTAATGATCCACATGGACATAATTCGGGCGTTTTCAAGGGGTAACACGCGTATTTTAAAATATATATTTTTCTTATGGGTAATGCGGCAATCCCTGTACTGGGCAACTATTCACAGTGGGTGGTGCCTGCTATAGATAATGCTAGTGTTAGGATACCTCAATGGTGGTTTTGAACACTTGGGAGGAACTGGCATAGAGTTATTTCCGGGATCTGTTCCTACATGTGTATTGCGGAATTTGTAGCATATAGCCGACGTGTTCCTTTGTTTGGGTAGCTTTAATTTTAATTTGTTTCGTGTGTTTATGGAAATATGCAGAACCTAATAGAAATGTTCACCTACATGGCTGGCATAATTATATTTAATGTCATGTTTCTGTTCGGATATTTGTAGTTAAAAATACACGTTGGCTTGCATAGCAAAGGTGGATTTTGTTTCACATGTTTGTGGTTATTTGTAGTTCACCGAGGACCTGTTGGTAGAAATGGGGTTTGATCCTAATTATTGTTATGATGCTGTTCGTGCTGGCAATCAGACAATTGATGAAGCCGTGGAATGGTTTGTATATTAAATATGATATAATATTAGCTGCCTAAAATGTAAATGTCTTGCTCTTATATAACATTACACTTTTATATCTCACTGAGTCTCAATCACATGTTCTATTAATATATGCAAATAACATTAAGACAATAATAATACTTAGCCATGCAGAATAGGACGCGGTGGCCAAGTGGTTAGAGTCCAGGACTTTCAACCAGTGGATCATGGTTCAAATCCCGGTTGTGACCGATCGTTGTTGCGATACTGACATAGCCACCGTTTTGAAACTTGGACCCGTTCGTTCGTTCATGCTATGTTGCTTGCCTCTTCCAACTCGAAATGGCCAGCATGAAAGGGTTTAGACCAACAACACCAGCACGCAGTGAACTGCAAAATCAAGGACCCCAAACACAGGCGGTATCGAAAGAGTCTGGGACCACGGTGGCGGCTAACTCTGGTCAGCTTAGACTATGAACGGTGGACGAATGTTTCACAATATTAAAATGCGGCCACTTACAGACCCATTCGAGGGAAATGACGGCCAAGCAGAAGTAAAAATGTAAAGATACCATAATGAGGGTAAATAGTATCAGTCCCAGAGTAGCAAAACGTGTTCTGTGTATAAGAAAACGCTACAAACTGAAGACAATATGCACCAACAACAATGAAAAAGGGACCACCAAAATAGATACTGCACAAATAGGATAACAGAAAAATCGAATTCCAAGTCGAACTGCGAAATGAATTAGAAATACTGTAAGAACAAGACGACAATCGACGCTATGAATGAGCTTAAACCTCAGATATGTGCGATGAGTGTAGTCAAAACAATCACAAACAAGTAAAATCGATTGATTATATCGCCATCAACATAAAAGAAAGAAACGACGAGAAAAGGCGGAAAACGATGGTTATAAAACGAACAGAATACGAAGAACAGAAAGCAAGGGATGATATCAGGAAAAACAACTTTGTTATTACGTTCAAGCTGCAACCAATGTAACATTTTCGATTTTATTCTTCAGGGTTTTTATATTATATATGGTAGGCGTTATATTGGTCGAACAAATATAGGCGTGTTCGAAATAAAAAGGTTAAATTATATTAAAACAATTTACAACAATGAGAGAATTACCATCGCTACAGCGATGGTAATTCAGAAAGATTCCGAAAGATCTGTAGGTGTAGTAAATCAGACACTACAGAAAGCTCACGAAGCGAGAGATGACACCGCCATCGTTTTGCTCTGTCTTCGTACGACTCCCATCGAAACAAGATTACCGTCAACTGCAGAACTGTTATTTAGCGGAAAGATTCAGTCAAACTTACCATCACCGCCACGGGGAAAAAGCACGTTTCAGCAGAAGAGACCAATAGCGACGATAATATGATGAATATGCACGTGACTTGAAAGCCCAGGTCAAAGCGTCAGAGTATAGGAGGATTATGTGACGAAGAAGTGGGAACCAGCCGTAGTGAAACAGAAGGTTAGCGAACCAAGATCATTCATACTTACCAGCAGAAATGGAGCTGAGTATCGTAGGAATCGACGACACATCAGAACGACCGGAGAAGCATGCACATGTCCAGATACACATCACAGTGATGAGAATACGGATGGAGAACACACAGTTCATCGAAGTGAACTGGCTACTTGCGACAACCCTAGCAAGGAAACTGAACCAACCCACGTCGAAGAACCACCAGCCTGTGTCGACGACGCTTCATACAGGACGAAGGCTGGTAGATGTGTACGCCCACCAAAACGTCTTGATCTCTAAAGCTTCAGTGCTGTGAGAAACTGTGAAACGTACTTTGTAATTGTTCTGTGATTATATTTACATTACGTTACATTATGTGACATTACAAAGTAAGTCTAATTTCTAAGTATCACATGTTTCATCTTATGTTCAAAATGATTGATATTTCAAGAAGAAAAGGACTGTGGACCAAAGACATTGGCATTAATACAGTGTGTATTTCAATTTAGAAAAGGGAGATATCGTGATACGTAATTGTGCTGCCGCCTTGCGGACTAGAATAACACAGTTGTTTCGATCACCACCAGGAGAGGAGTCATGTTGATACATTTAGAACAATCTCATCTAAACACTCTCAAATGACAATTGAGAGACAAACACGGTATACAACAATAACTGTATGACGGAACCGTTATGATTAAAGCAAAATTCAGATGCTGTCAAGTAACAGTTTCAAGTATGATTTGCGTAGTCCTGAAATGAATAAATGTCCAGCATATTTAAAAGTTGCAATAGAAATAGAAGATATATCTGCTACCAGTCTGTATTACAGTTTGTTCATATTAATTATTTATGTGCTCTTGAAGTATATTATTGTCATTTCTCTGTCCCCGTAGGATCCTGCAACAGATAACGCTTGACCAGACAAGTGGTGCCGTTTCCGGACACATAAACGTAAGATAAGTCAAATGTGTGAGGTAAAATAAACATGTCTGTCTCGCTAAATATTTGTATATTTTGTGACCTGCGTGGACTCTTTTTAATGGCTATGTACCAATTATCCCAAAATGTGTATGGATAATGTTAGCAATCATAAACTATTTGGAAACTTTACACTGTAGACCTCCAGCGGAATATACAGTGTTAGTTGAGCGCACGAGCCACTGGGCTAATTGAGCCACCCATATTTCACGGAAGACCATAATGTGGACCGTTGTTTGGTTCCACCAAGTGATGTAGCGTGTTACTAGACCATGACTGATATACATCACATAGGCGTTATAGCAATATTAAAAAATATTGACGTAAATGTATCTATTTTGATGCTTACCGAAACATTTAGTGGTTTTGATTAATATGTCACCAGTAATAATATTATCACCACAATACTTTAATGTTCTTGCAGTTGCAATTTTTTTAGCTACATATTGGAAAAAAGTTCATTTGTCCATCGATCCGGCCCGGGTATTAATGACAATTCCACTACAATATATTTAATAGCGATATGGCACTTGTGTGCACTAACAACTCAATAGAGACAATAAAGAACATATTGAAACATATCTAATTGAGCCACCAGAGAGACATAAATTATGAGTCATGATTGTTTTGGTAGATACCGCAATTGTGTTAGTTGAGCTATTATGAAGTTTTACAGTTGCATCTGACCTAAAACTCCATGGTCACTTCGATTATTTTGCTTCTCGCGTTTCAGACTAATTTCATGAAAAAGCAAACCTACCCAGTATCCCCTGTGACATGCTAATTCGTTTGTGCATATGTATGCCTTCGTTTTTATGAAATAAACAGAAAACTCATAAAAAGTTAGCAGACGATATACCCGAAACTCGAACCACACATCCGGAAAGGATTGTAGCTAGAAACTCTCGCGTGATCGAAAAGGAACGGTGAGATCGACCTTTGAGCTATCCATGCTGTGCCTAGATATTTAGAAAGCAAGCAGTGTCGTAGCCAAGATTTTGCATTGGAGGGGGTCATCCGACAATTAAACAAACCTCTCTCTCTCTCTCTATATATATATCATATATATATATATATATATATATATATATAATATATATATATATATATATATATATATATATATATGTGTGTGTATAATTGAACAACCAAGTTCACTGACCAATGTAGTTGGTAGTTCAGCGAAACCATTCACAGAAGGCGTCAAAGTTGTAATGTAAGAGACAAACGATACATTATTAAAGATACACAAACCCCAAGCCCGTACATAATATCCGCCTATAACCTGCCACCACATTCCTCGCGCCACATCTCCCAACCCTACTGACAAAAACCATGACAAATACCAAAATGTTGTCACTTACTCTGATGAAACAATAATAAAACATTCCTACCTTAACATTGATGATGTGGCGTTGGCGTTCAACCAGTAACTTCACAACATGTAACGTTGCTTGTTACAGTTTATAAATCCATGATAGGAAGCGGCATTTATCCAGTGGAAAATCGACTAGATTAATTGCATTGGTTACAAAGAGGTTTACAGCCGGTGGAAATGCTTGGAGGAATGTCGAAGGGGTGATGGGAGATATACGCATATCACGTAAACTTAAAGGGAAAGGAAAGAATGGGAGGTAAAAAATTGGAGAAAAGTGCAACAGAAAGAAGGAATTGGAGATTGCTGACTGAAAACGTACTGAGAGAAAAGTGAGACGAAGAAAAAATACAACGAAAAAAGAAATAATGGAAAAAGACAAATACAAAATAAATCATGGTCAACTCACCCTGAAGACAGTGATGCCAAGAAAAGAACAAAACAAATGCAATTTGACCCTAGTTTAGTAACCGGGCAACTATTATTTTGAATACTTGACAGCCATTAGCCATCGTGCACATTGAGAATGATGACTTTTTCATTGCTCTGTCACCTCTTATGCTGTAGCCAGCAACAGAAGTGGAGAATTCATAACTTAATCTCATTTGAATTATGACAAGTTTCTTTGCTAAAGGATAGGGCTGGGAAGGAAAATCTTACACAGGCATTCTCATACTCTCTGTACTTTGTGACTACGTGAACCAGGCAGCCAGTTATTGGTCCTCCGTTCCCCACCAACCTGGTTTTTTCCGGGATGGGGGCATGGCCTCTTGCCCCCCCTCTGGCGACGTCACTGAATGCAAGCTGTTTACACTAGTCCCAATTTTCCGTTGTTTCGCCGGTTTTTTGTCCAATGATGGGACGTATGCGACCGACTCGTCACAGAAACGGGCAAAGGCAGAAAGACGAAAACAGCGGCCTCGTGTGATGATGTATTGGGAAAAGTTATATACGTGTGGAATCAAACGATATACACGACCGGCATTACAATTTAGAAATGACGCAGCGTTCGCCAAATGTCTTCTGGACAGGTTAGTAATCTGCTATTACTCGGCTTCAATCATTATCGCATATTTTTAATATTGCGTGTGACAGCTGACAAAAAATATTTGTTTTGCTATTAAATGCGACGACGGTATTCGGCGGTGGCATGGCCGGTTTAGCGATCCCGGCTTAGCCTTTTAGGCCTTATCTTTCCCTAATCGATGTAGCTTACTATGTCTACATATGAGCCATATGTCGATCCATGCGTATGAGCGTGCATGGCTGCATGTATGGCACATTCATGCGTGTGTGTATGTTACGATAACATGTCATGTGCTGACCAGATACATGACGTTTTGGCCAATGACATGTTGACAGTGGACATATTTTTGAAAACAATTAGAATATGTCATTGTTTCGTTTTGTTGCCCTGTCAGCTTCTGTCATTCATTGGTGTTTGCAGAAATTAATTCACAGTAAAAATTAACTTTAAACGTTTTGCCTAGATAAAAGTCACAGAACGTAATGGTCACAAATTAATGTTATTCAAACACTACCTAGTTAATACAAAGATTTGGTCTTGCACATTCAAGCTCAATATAAAAGCTTTTTAATAACTGACAATTGAGCGCACTATAGCCAGTAATAAGGTAGCAAAATAATATTACTGTGGCACAAATCGCCACGGGCTGCCCTTCTTACACAATCCAGCAATGGTAACAGACCTAGCTGACAGCCAAGTTGAATTGGAGTCTCCCTTTAACACCTGTATCATCATTCATCAGGCTGCCTGTCATGTTAGCTTGAGTGATGTTTGAACAACACCACTGTAGGGAGACCTATTTAATTTCGGATTTCTGGCTTGGGCAAAGGGCTTGCTTAACTGAGCCAGACCTCCTCTACCACAGAATGGGAATTATCACGGGTGATGTCCAGTTTTACTACCCGGTGCCCACAAGTGCTAATATGGGTAAACATACTAAATAAGACCTGAATAATCTCATACTGGTATTATTTACTCTTAGCAGAAAATTTTAATTTTTTGATAACCATGTCCAATGTACTGATCATAATATGTGTTACAGGGTATTGGGTATATTGAGTCTAATATATTAATAAGTGTTTAAATACAAAATTAAAACTACTCATTTTTGGTTCAAATACAGATTTGACTTAATGGATGAGTGCTAGCTTGAGTCTATTTAGTATCTAATATATTGCCGAGTAATAGCAATATATGGTCATCATCATCATCATGCTGTCGGTCGCGATGCGACAAAGACTGCTTTCATCGCTTAATTATTGCTCTCCATTTATCTCTCTGCTGTGAGAGTGATATCCATGATTCTGTCTTTATGTCACTCAGCTTCAGGTTTCTCTTTACAGTATCCTTGAACCGGAGACGAGGGCGCCCTCTCTTACTATGCACAGAAGACAGTAGAGAGTAGGGAATCTGCTTTGGTAGCCTGTCTTGTGATACCCCCATAAGGTGTCCAGTCCACCGGAGATTCTTTCTGATCAGAAGATTTTCCATAGATGGCAACTCTGTCCGCTCGAGTATGTCCTTGTTTGTAACTTTGTCCATCCAAGTTATCCTCATGATCGAACGCAGATGTCGCATCATGGAGGCATGCAGCCTTTTCACCTGTCGTCTGTACACTGCCGAGGCCTCGGCTCCGTATAGGAGGGTTGACAGCACGATTGCACGGTATATCTTGCCTTTAACCCGCATGGACACATGATGGTGGTTCCAGAGTCTCTAGTGTAGTCGGCCGAAAGACGCACTAGCCTTAGCCATCCTCCTCTGTATTTCATCGTCAATGTATCCATTACTTGTTATAGTGGTTCCGAGGTAGGTGAATTCCAGAAGAGAGTTCAACTTGTTTCCATCAACCATGATATCCTCCTCTCGGGTTCTTGTAGAGTTGGGTTGGTACAGTACCTCGATCTTCTTGATGTTAATCTTCAAGCCTAACTTCTTTGACGCATCGGAGAAAGCATTCACTATTTTCTGCATCTCTTCAGCACAGTGGACAACCAGTGCACTGTTATATGCGAATCGCAGCTCTCTCACCAGTATCCGAGTAGTCTTGGTCTTCGCTCTGAAGTGTGCGACGTTGAATAGGTCAGCGCCCTGTGTGGACTGTATGTAGACGCCACCCCCATGTCTCGGAAAGCTATGCTGATAGGAAGATGGAGAAGAGCGTGGGGCCAGTACACAACCTTGCTTGACCCCATTTGTAACACGATTCCGAGACTTCCCCTCCAACACTAACATTCGCCATGATTCCAGTACGTAGAGCCTCGATCATAGTTGTGAACTTCTCTGGGCATCCACACTTCCCGGGTCCTCCCAACTGTATCGAACGCCTTACTGACGTCGACAAATACCATGTCGGTCCTGCTCAATGCACTTTTCTTGTAGCTGTCGGAGACAAAACAAATATCGTAGAATACCCAATTACCTAGTATGGTAAGCTGTAAAACTACATCAGTGTAAAGCAATTGAAGATCCTACCTGGCTTCGGAATGACCTTTCTTTCCTTCATCAAATATGTCCTATCACTTTGCCCACCACTGAAGCACTAACACAACAGCATGCCTTAGCATAACTGTTTAGAATGGGGCAAGGGGCATGGGAACCAAGATCAAAAGACAGCATGTAAAAGAGGCCTGTTGTTGCTAATTGCATCTGGGTCCACCTTGGTCGCGGGTGACAACTGACTAACTGATTTTGGCTTCTCTTGTATGCTCTGTGACTTCCAACATAATTATTTATATCAGACTGAAAAATGTGGTTGATTGAATTTCAAGTAATTAACTGATTACAAGTAACAGGTGAACGTAAAATCATACACAATTATAAGAATTTTTAATCACTAAATGTAATAAAATAATGAAATGTAGTAAATAAATTAAGTGAGATCAATAAAGATTATTTATTTTAATTATTCCATGTAATCTGTTCAATCCGTCATGGGCTGCAGGTTGACTTTTGACCAAATTTACTGCAGGCCGGACTGCTGGCCAAGTTACTGTGGGGCGGGCTGGGCAGCGGGCTGAGTTGTAAAATGTAGGGCGAATGCAGGCTCAGATGTACAACCCGCTAAGGGCTTTAGCTTACTTTTGCAAGTATGTTAACATTTAAATATGTCATATTTTCAGAATTTGACCACCACAGAATATGCAGCAGAGCTCTTCATTTCAGATAAATGAATGTTGTGGTACACATTACTCCATCGACAAACCTTTTATACAAATTACACATACACTGTACAATCACCTAACACTACTGATGTATGTCATTTGTGAATCCAAGGGGCCTGGGCCCCTGGGGATGTGCCTCCCAGACCATAGGAATTTGGCATACCTGCAGACGTTTTATAATAGGGCCATACTAATATGCCCTCAGACTGTTTGAAAAGTGCCCCAGTGTAGGTGATAATAATAAGTTGTGGCTATTTCCAATATCATCACACCAGATGAGCTGTGGAGTGGCTGAGGTTATGGTGGTGCGGTATCGACAACATTTAGGCAACACCATTTGGTTCATCTGCCAGTGGAGGTTTTTGTGCTCACTAAAACCGATTTCTGAATCTGCCCCTGTATGTGATAGTTTATTTGTCTGCATGGGGATTTTGCAGTAATGGGTGTCCATGTTAAATTGTATATTGTTGAAAGCGCATGTGAACTAAAGTAAAGACAATGTAAAGTAAAAACATGTTATTGAAACTATTTAATGAGATAAGTGGCAAGCACAATATGAGTACAACTACATGTACAATCACTGCACTTAACCTGTGTTTTTATTTTTAATATCACATGCACATCAGATTAAAAACAAAGCAGCCAATACAAAAATTAGGAGGAGGTTGAAAACATGTCTAGTGCATATAGAAACCACTTACTTTTATCATGATTCATGTAACAAAAAAACCCAGTAATAATACATCGTATGTCAAATCCTTTTATACCTGCCCTGTATGTTTACAAATCACAAAAATACTTTGGATGACGTTTACTGGAACAAACATAAATAAGATTTTATTTAAGACAATTATCCATGTCCATACATAAAAATACCTATTGATAAAAATACGTAAATCAATTAAAAAAATACATCGACAATAACAGTATGTTTGAAAAAAGTATATAAATTTCGGACCCACTGGTGCAGCAGTTTTGAAATACAACACATATAGCTACTTACAATGCTATAAATAACGACATTCAAAAACATTAATCCCATTCATTAGGCTTTCATATTATACCTTTACGGCTTTACCCTAGAAGGCATTAACTATAGCAAACATGTGTCTAGTGCTTCATCTCATGAGCAAATTGTTCAATATCATGAAAGAATTGTTATATGACAACAAATGTCTGAAAAAAATGCACACATTATAGATATTACCGAAACATGCTGTGAATAGTCTATAGCTCATTTTTACAGCAGTAGAACAGAAGTGGATTCATTTATTAAACATACTTCTCTTAGCATATATAACAAATAAAGTAACAATATTATATTTTATTTAAAAAGAACTGTATGATATAAAATAATTTGTATTTTATAAATTATATAACTTTGTTGGTGTAATGCTTGGTATGTTTACAACTCACACAAAAAGTTGCTAAACTAGTCAGGGTCCTCGTGATATGGCTGTAGGGTTACATTCTTGCAGGTTCTTATAGGTCCTTTTCTGGCTAGTATTAGGCATTCCTGCCTCTTGTGCCAGTTCTGTCTTGAGCACTGTTTTGAGACTGTGCGCATGCGTTTAAAAAGAACAGTATGATGTAAAATAACATGTAATCGCTATGTTTACTCACCTGTATGAAGAGTACTGGTTACATATAGTGGTGGATAACTTTATTTTATACAGTTAGTCTTTCCATATTAATTTTAGTGTGGCTGAATGGTTACAATACTAGTTCCGATTTGGCAGGTCTGAGTAAAGTTTCACGTGTTTTGCACGTATTATTAACGTTTGCTAAATGTGTTATCACATATAAAATATCATGCACATCAAAGCCATATTAATTGTCACTTTGTCTCTTTTATAGGTAGATGCGTATGTACAGCAAAATCCCAGGAAGCTGGTATGCAGTATGACTGTACCATCAAAGAGAGTGAACTCACATAGTAATGTCATCGATATCCAAGCCGATGTAGTTCACCGAAGAATGCCGAACTTGTCTTGTAGTGTTCAGAGAGGATAGCCGAAGGCATATTTGCCAGACTTAGCTAGTCAGGCATCACTATATTCGCATGGCAAGCAACCGCATTTTACAATAGTCTCTAATCAGTCAGGGTAACTGACTGGCCTGGAAGCCAGGGTACACGCCATTGGCACTGGGGAGTCAGTCACGGATGCAACACACAACACAATTGAGATCACTCGGTCGATATTCACATGACATTTAATATGCAGCATCTTGCTCAGCCTCTGGTTGTACAATCTTTTCTGAGATCTTGGGCAAATATAACTGTCCAGTATGGCATATTAAATTGTGGAACTAGTGGCACTAAGCACACAAGTTCACTGTTCGGTTTCCTGCTGACCTGAAAGGAAAAGCATATATTCAATTTAGGTAAACAAAAACAGGCATCATGGTAGCAGAGCTTGAGGTAAATTAGTATGGAGTTGCCATAATCAATACATATATTAAAATAATGTTTCATGTATGACCTAAAGCATTTCACACAAAAACAGCAAAAATGTTTGGCTACAGCAGTATCTACATGTTGATACATGACGAACACAGACTAACAGTTTACCAAGGTTGTTCCAAGGGAGGGTGGGAGGGAGGAGGAGGGAGGGAGGGAGGGAGGGAGGGAGGGAGGGAGGGAGGGAGGGAGGGAGGAGGGGGGGGGGGGGGTGTGGGAGGGTGGGGGGGTGGGAGGGTGGGGGGGGGGGTTAATTAGGTGGATATTAGGGAATTTGATTGTTTTTAATTTACTAGGTGTTTATTGTCATTACATGAAATTAAAAGTATTACATTTCATTACAATGATGCCTGACCTTACTCATTATTATAGAATTATTTGAATTCTCCCAAGCATATAGCATTCATTCATATATATATATATATATATATATATATATATATATATATATATATATATATATATATATATATATTTATTTATTTATTTATAGTCAAATGTATGCTGAATACCTTTTAAAGGTGTATTAATATGTATGTGTCGATACACTGGGTATAATATGCATTATATGAGTGCTAAAGTTAACCTAGTTTTCCATGTCCAAGATACTATTATGAAAATGTTAATGAAAACAAATGTGTATTTAAATGGGCTATTAAAACATTTTGTTAATTTATATGTTGTTGATTGTTAAAATGTTTTTTACTAGATTTATCAAATGTGGGCCTTCTTCAGCTTAACCCTTTTCTGCCTCGCACCCTCTTGCATTGTAGTGTGGCCTATAGCAATAATATATTTAAGCTATATATATATATATATATATATATATATATATATATATATATATATATATATATATTATGCATACATATACTACGGTGATGAAAATCTAAATATTATTGTCTTAAGTGTTCGACTCACGAGCGTGTTCGACTGGCCAGTCATTGACTATACATATGTGGGTAAATATATAAGAACAGCTGGCACACGTGAGTTGAAAGGTATCAGGTATTATATACTACAGCCAGGCATCACTGACCACAGTGGAAACAAGTGCAAAAAGGTCCCAGGACTTTGGGTGTTTTACATGCATTTGATAGGCACTTGTACGTGAGTGGTTAACAAGTAGCCCCTACCGAAAAAGTACAGGACGTCGACAGCTGATTATTGTTTCGCTCTTTATAACCGGTGTAAAGACAGTTCTTTTTTGACTATTACAAAAAGACAAGTACGCATTTTAAAATTAAACTGACTGTACATGCTAGTTAAACTATTAACACGTTACACATCAGGACATAACATAATTGGATAGGCGATGGGCAAACGAGTTGATTGGGCACCTTCAAATTCCCATTTTTAACGCATTTTAGTCAGTGTACACCATAACCGATATTTGCTTTTTAGTATAATTCCTATCACATGTCTCACTTTGTGGTTTTATACGTTATTTGATCAAATATTATATAGTTTCAACAAACAACGACTCTGGAGTTGTTGATAGGTCTATTTTTACTATCGGAACTCTCTTGTCAACGAAAGGAAACGATGTCGCAAATAATGTCGTAAATGATAAACACGCAGATACGTAAACAAAGGAGGTATATGGATGGCAGACCTGCCACATGATACGGGTTACCCGTATCCGATACAGATTTTTGCGTTTTTTAATTAAAGTGATACGGTCGTAGTCCATGTTTATACGGATTGTAGCTAAATTTATGAAGACATTATTTTAAACCACATTCCCAGATAGCCAAACGATATTGGCCCGATCTCGGCCCGATCTCGGCACACGACATCGGCCCGATCTCGACCATCTCGGCCCTATATCGAACCGAGATAGCCCACATCGGCCCAATCTAGGTTTTGTAGATCGATCTCGGCCCGATGTCGGCAATCTCGGCGATCTCGGCTGCATCTAGGCTATATACTGTTTTCATCTAGGCAGTATAATAATAATAATTATTATTATTACTTGGATACACTAGCTAGCTGTGTGTGGCTTAATTAGTTGGTAACAAATATATGACATATTTTGTTTTATTTTCATCACACAGTGGCATAGTTTCCGAGGTTCTTCTCTTAGCCTGTCCCTTTCTTTGGGCCCCATGAACCATTTGAACAGACACTTCTGGATGGCTTTGTCTGTATGGCCTACATGGCGTCTTAATTCTCCCGATGTCTTCTGCAATTAAAATGAAAGAGACATTAAGCTAGATACCATCTATCTTTAACTAATATCACAGACTGAGCAACAAAATAATTGTTTTTACAAAACTATATATATATATATATATATATATATATATATATATATATATATATATATATATATATATATATATATATAATATGTATAGTAGTATATATTTTACGTACAATGGGGTATACCTATATTTTATACTCATTAGTACGTATGGATTCAATTGAATTTGTAGTCCCATTTGTAGTGCATTAAACCTCATAACAAATAAAATATCACATCTTATGTTTTAAATAAGTTTGCAGAAAACATGATAAAGCTATTGTGCAAATATATATATATATATAATATATATACATTTCACATATATAATCAAGCGTGCGCTTATAAATGCATGCCACAAATGATTTGTTAATCTAGAAATATTCAAAGATTTACAACAAAATAAATAATTATATAAACGGACCTACTCCACTGTACCTGTGCTTCTGTCTAAGGTATATCTGTCAGTGCAGTCAAGAAGTAGGGAAAATATAGTCTCAAAGGTCACTACCTCCAGTGTTCCAGGCCTGGGAGGCTCTGGACTAGCTAGTTGGACTGCTGTTACATGACTAACACATGGTGTCATGGGGGCTGTAATCACTGAAGCCTCTCCATGGGGTATCATCAGGCTAGGCTAAATTTAAGGACCTTGGAGTTCACTGACAGTTCAAGCTACATTCAACTATGAGAAAACATGGTTTGGTATAGTTTTCTTACAAAATAAACCAATATTGTTTTGAATATATTTTCACAGACTGGAATTTCTTTGGATGTTCGAACTGTTTCTTTTAAAGATTATTTTCTTAGAACAGTTTTTTTATATAAAAAATAGTTTTTAAAAACACTTATGTGCAGGGAATATTATGTAGGTACACTCTTGGTTTTGTTTTAGTAGGCCCTATGGCGGATGGCGGGACAATCGGATTACAGTGGCGCACAAAATATTGGAAACATTTAATAAAAAATAAACACATCTAAACTCGCCCAAATTCTCTACAAATTACATTCACCACAATTAACGCGATATGTATTAAATTAGTTTTGCAGACGTTCATATTTGTAAAGGATATACAAAGTTACATTTACTGCCAAACCGCTGCATAGGTGCCTATATACTACCAGTATCGCCAACATCGAACCGATATCGGCCCGATGTCGGCTGCATATGTGCGTACAGGCAGTATAGCCAACGTCGGACCGATATCGGCCCGTCATCGGATAGATAGGCCTGAGATTGCCGAGATGCAGCCGATATCGGGCCGATATGGGTGGCTATCTGGGTTATGTCCTTGTATGCGTCACGAAACTATTACAACATAATGGAATAATCGTGTATTGATAGTGACTAAATCAATCGATTCGGAAACGAACGAACTAATCCACCGATTAGTTTATTGTAGCATGCAGAAGATGGCGCGCTCGTAAATGTTAGTTCTGAAAACTGCAGCAGGTGGCTCAACGGGTGGGAATGATGCAATCTGCTAGGTTAGCGCTGCAGATGATCTCCAATCAGTTTGCTATTTCGCGAAAATTAATAAAAGCTCTTCGCCAAATTGGCGAAATGTTATTTTGATATTCTTCCAGTTAACTGGCCTAAATAATTAGGGCATTTTCAAAACGTTTTACCACCTTTTTTAAATTGTGTTTTAGAGCAATTTAATGTCGTCGAGTGGACATAAATAAGCCGATGTCACACTTGCGTCATTCCTAATTCGGCATCTGATATATCGGTGGTGGCCCAAGATTCAGTTATACCTATTACGTGAGGGTCAATATCTTCTACCATAATGTTTAGTTCATTTCTTTTGTTTACTATGTTCCTTGCATTTAAACAAATTTATAACCAAACGTTGTAGAGTTTTCCAGACTGTTCTTTGCTGATTTCTTTTTGCTGTCCTTGTGTGTACCTCCAGTATTTGGCTTCTCTGTGAATCCCCCCCTGCGAATCTAGTTTAAATAGTTGCAACCTGTTCCACTATCCATAGATCGAAGCAGGTTCTCAGAGAAAACTTCTTCGCCCTTTCCACTTAAATGGAGGCCATCTCTCACGTAAATGTCTTCTATCCCAACAAAGTATCACCACAAATCTAAAAATCCAACTCCTTCTTCTTCACACATCTGCTCTACTAGAGCGTGGATTGCCATCCTCTTGCAGTTTCTATATGTTGCTCCCTTCCTCCCATTACAGGCAAGATTCCTGAGAGAATAATCTGTTCAACTCTTGTCTTCTTTAGTTTCTCTACCAACTGTCTGTATCTTTGCACTATTCTAGTTGTCCCCTCCCTGTCTGCATTGTTCGTCCCTGGCCATGCCCCAATGTATTCTCTACCCTTTCAGTCACATGCTCTATCCTAGCCCCCGGAAGACGAACAACAACATCTTCTCCTTTGCTTACTGTCTTGTCTGTCTTTCGCAAAGTGGAGTCGCCTATAAACGCCCTTTCTGTTCTCAATGCCTCCTCGATCACAGCCTCAGAGTAGCTCCTCCGTTTTTCATCTACCTGGTCGTTGACTTTTCTCCCTGCCGCCTTCTCTGTTGTTCCTTTTTTCCCTGCCTCTTTTCTTCCTGTCAGCATCCCTGTTATTGACTTCCCTTTCAACACATCTACTCTCACTTCCTTTCTTCCCTTCATCTTTCCTCCTGTAACATGAACTTATCTCCTCTCTTGTCCCATTCCCCCCCCCCACCTCCTCTACTGTCACTTTCTCCCCGTCATCTTCCTGCATGCCATGCTTTCTGTTGTTCTTTCTCCATTTGTTTTCCTTGCATTTGCACTCGCCCGCCCTCCTCTCAATCTTCTGTCCTCATCCTTCTTCACTGCATTGCTCCTTCCGACCTCTTCCATCCGTCTCTTTGGTTATTCTCATCTCCATCCCCTCCACAATACCGGTTAGCCTAGCATATACCAAGTGCCTCCTTGCCTTCACTTGCCGCTTGCAAGGGGCTTACCCAGGTACTCAAAATTAACTCAGTCGGTATACCAACTTAGTCTTTAGAAAGACTGTTTAATATGGACAGTAACTGCAGCTCACTTTATGTTATACACAACTAACAATTTCAGTCTTTACTGGTACCGTTCCCTAGCGGATACGTTGGACACTACCTATATAAACAAACTAGAGTTTTCGACTAAAAAGCTTAATTATTTTGTAATAACAATGCTACCTGATCAATGTATTATCTGACATGTGTAGCTGTTATGCTTGTTACTTTATATGTTATATATTCTATAAAATAATCAGATTTGCTAAATCTTGTAAACAAACTTGTCGAAAGCTAGATTATCCTATTATCACCAACTGTCTATACTAATCTGCTCAAAAATACTTTTAACTAACAAACGTTTACCAAAACTTTATGAATAATCGTCACATAAGAATAATACTGTAGCTGTTATGCTGAATACTTTATCTGTTAAATATTCTATCAAATAAGTTTTGCTAAACCTTGTTTACAAAATTGTCGAAGGCTAAATTACCCTATTATCACCCACTATACTAATTAAAATTCGCGCTTTTAAGTACCCCATTTTGTTGGTTTTATGAATTCTACTAATCTCGATACATTATTTAATGTAGTGAAATTATGTATGTTTACTTTATTAGACGGAAGTGATTACAGTGAACAAGGCGATCATGTTTGGTCAAATGTATGTTAGTGAGATCGGCGATTTATAATAGGGCCTGCAAGTAGGTCACGATACATGGCGTGACTCCGCGCGACTGTAGCTTATTGGGGACTACGCGAGACTAATTGGGGACTGGACACAAGAATAATATTCTAACGATGGATGACAGTTGTAGCTTCCGACTGATGAATTCAAGGAAAATCATTTCATAAATATCTTGTTATGATGTCCTCAACCTAGCCCCTAATGAGTGTTACGCAATATTCCACTCTAGAGGTATCGGTTGCGGCCTGGGTTACACTACTCGCATGTCAGGTAGTTACATCTAGCGACCTACTACAGGATCGGCCACCATTGCAACTCACCACAACACACAAGCAGTGTAGTGTCTCTTCAAGATTCAATAACTGCAGAAGTCCAAGTTCGGCTTGGTAGCAAACACGTTTTTATTCCTCCAAACACACAGTACAAACATCTTCCATCTCTTCTCTTCTCCTCCCTCGTCCTTTCCTTGCCTAGGCTTATATCCTATCTGCCAAGAGGCAGTCACCAACTAGACATGCATTTCCTTATTTAGTTAGGCTATCTGCGCAACTCTCTGGCTAAGCTTCGGACAAGGCTCGGACTCCCCTCTCGGTAGGTCCGAGAGATAATAATAGTCTGGCTGTGCTTCTTCGTATAGTCCGGCTAAGGCCAGCTAGAATAGCACTACTGACCCTCGCAGCGATGCCGTGCCGCCTACGGCCAACAAGAATAGCAACCCATTAGCGTCACTAATAACCTGCAGCCACTAGTCCAGCTATCTACGACTTATTGTGTCCTGCTTCCTATAGTGCTTTCATATCTCTGCTTCAAATATATATCCTTGCGATTCTTACATCTCCCCCCCTAACAAAAGTGAATCCTCTGGATTCACGTCAGGAGAAGAAACCAAGAAGCGGAAGGAATAGAATATAGAGAAGCGACTACCTGCACATAGGAATGGCCAAGCACAAAAAGACTAATAATACACAAGCCATACAACACAAACTAATATATGTAAGCATGCCAACCAACATTGAGAGTATATAATGATATTAATTTAACCGGCCGGTTTAAATTAAATATCGAGAACACCAAATAAACTGTAAGCAAAAGACATACTCTCAATATACATGCAAGTAAAACCGACAATCCAAATGATAATCATGAAAATCGTAATCAAGCGTAACCAATTACTTATACAAACACCACACATAATATAGCAAGAGCGTAGGGACCCGATCAGCACAGCCTAGCAGAGAGACTGTGACAGTCAAGACAATCGGCGTCCTACAACAATAATACTAAGTAGTAAAACAAAACATCGATATACACAGCAATTAACACACAAACTACAAACAATCGATGTAATAACCAAGTATGCGCAAAGGGCCCTTAGACTATTGAATTAGCCAGGCCTGGCGTTCTAATGGACATGGCGTCCGTTAGATTGAGTAGCCGCGCTACCCAGAGCGAAAAAACTAGAGGAAGGTTCCCCTGGCAAAAGAACAGTATCCCCCGCTCGGAGCGTCTGTGGAGCGGAGCCGACAGGAAGAGTGTGATCGGTGGCAGGCGTGGTATCTGCAGACAAGGGCGTGTCCTGAGGATTCGGACTAATACCGGTTAGACAAAATTTTGGACGTCCTAGATAGAAATAGACGCCGACACCCGCAACGGTAAACAACATGAGTAACAAGGCAAAATTCAGAAAAGGTAAGTTGTCGACATAACCATCCCAATTTATATCCGAAAAGTTGTCGTCGTCCTGCATTTCGAAAAAGGTGTGTAATTTAACATCTGGCAGGACAGGCAACGATTTCCACGCTGCAGCAGGAAAAAGCTTGGTAATGGCTGTGTGACTAACTGTTGTAGACAAATTAAAAGGATGAACAGTGATAATTGGCAACTTCCAGGCCAAAGTGGAAGTCGCCTTGTACAAACGTTGCAATGTCCAAGACTGTCCGCTAATGCGACACCTTGGCTTAACAGTTAACACGGATAAACCCGGCTGCAGAATACCTGTAATACTCGCCTGCCCCGCACAGTAACATTTAAATGGTTCACCCGGAGAGAGAATAGCAAATGTACCTTCCTGTAATTCCTGTATATCGTGACTTGGCGTCGCATTACCCCTAACTGTAACGAAACATTGTTTGCGATGAGAGTCATCATTAGTTAGAACACCCCTAGGACAACGTAGTCCATTGTTGTTATATATGGGGCCCGACATACAGATAGCGGGGTCGCGTCCAACACAGTTCCTAGGGAGAAACATACTACCTACACGTGTATTATATGCCACGGTAGGGGGCAATCTTAATTGCATCGTAAACTCTGCGTGATGCATAACAGGCCATGTCCAAAAATAATACCTTAAATATTCGACATTATCGGTTAAAGGTAAGTTTGCTGTAAACACTAGACTCGCATGGTCTTTCCACATTGGTGTAATTATGACATGTTCATAAAACCATTCTAAATGTGGGCTTGAAAATCCCAATGAATTACCTTCGCGTACAATCTTTGCTAATTCTGCCGGCGCTAAAATCACTTCCGTTAAACGTCCTGATTCTAAGGAGTCCCGCTGTTGGTCATAAGTGGCCATTTGTCGAAGCCATCTATTATGCAAACTGATCAGTCCACTTATAGCGTCATCAATGTTCAGACAAGCGGTGAGAACATTCAGTCGACGATCAAAGTCGCGACCAAACGCAGTCATCCAAGTCATGACGTGATGTTCTAATTTAGAAACGTATTGTTCTAATTCCCGAATATGTTGACGGTTCACACGAGTGATGGTATACGTATGATTAACGAGTGTGATCAGATGATTCATGTCGTGCACTACATGTAATTCATCATGACGCACCCGCTCGATCCAACGGCGAACTTCAGCGACTTGACGTTCCGTGGCAACTCCAAAGATTTTACGGAGAATGTCACCTCCCAGATCAAACAACGCACGTTTGTCGCGTAACGACGCGTCCCATCGAGCCGAGGATGTAAACGTAGCTGTGAGGTCCGTAAGGCGTTGAGCCCACGATGAACGAGACGCATTCGTTGCCCGGTGGACAGCCACCAGCTGGTCAATCACAGTTTGAATTCGTGTGACAGCCGACACCCAATTAAAATTGAATGTTGGAGACTCAAGAGTGATATAAACACTCCAAGAAGCTGCTTGTCGCTGTATAGCCGTACCACCAGTAACCAGTACTCCATCGGGAATATGTCGTGGCGTATTAAAAGACACACACGGTGCCAGTAACACACCAATCATTAACGCGTAAAGTGCGAAACGAAAGCCACAAGATCGCATCTTGCTCGTTTCTGGACTGACAGTGACGGTGGCGTGAGACGTCGTTTACGTAACACCCGGAGGCCTGAAGAGGATTGTTCACAAGGATCGATCATCCACTGGTCGCGTGCTCTACGCAACACTATCGGTGGAACCGAATCGTCCTGAGTTGAACTGGTGCTCGGCGGCGCAGCGACTGCTGTATGTGGGTCAAGCGTCGCTGGCCTATTAGTGGCCGGCGAAATGTGCTGTGGCCGTGGGCCGGATACTCTGGCCTGCGAACGAAGTGGGCGAGGCCGAGTCTCGTCCCAGCAGATATTAGGATCGACAATTCTACAGCGGTCCCTGTGGATTATTTTAGTCTTACCGGTCGTTTGATGCTTAACCCACAAGGTGCTACCCCGAATACGAAATACCTCGTATTGCGGGTCCCAGCGGCTTGTGAATGTTAGAGGCTCGGCGGCCAACACAACTACGGAGTCGCCTATTTTTACCTCTTTAGCGGTCGCGCGTGTCTGTATACGTTCCCTGACCTGCGTGCGATTATGGGCTGTATTTACCCTGGCTTGTTTGAGAGCCGATGCCAGCTCATCTAAGCGATTCCCAAAATAATGGCTATGACGGGTGGACAGTAATTTAGTAAGTGGCATACGTGGTCGACGGCCATATAACAAATAGAATGGAGAGAAATTTGATGTAGAACTGACACTAATTCGATGCGCCAATAAAACATCCGGCAATTTATTTTCCCAATCGGTTGTTCTGTTAGAACAAAGTTTAGAGATCATATTTTTTATCGTCCTGTGTGATCTCTCATTAATTGCATTGGCATTTGGTCGGTATGGAGGAGTACGGCGATGTTCAATACCCAAATTTTGAAGATATGTTTCCCATGCCTGCGCACAGAATTCAAGGCCATTATCAGTTATCAAAATTTGCGGAAATGAATGAACAGGAAAGAAATGAGTTGCAAACGCCGACCACACACTAGCATTAGTCTTATCTTTGATAGGTATCGCTTCCACCCAACCCGTAAGGTGACAGATTATTGTTAATATATAACGATTACCATTCGTGGAACAAATATATGGGCCGCTCAGGTCGGCACTCACAATAGCCATAGGAGAGTTAGGAATTTCCATACTTCCAAAGGGAACCCTGTCCCGGTGTTGTGTATAGAGCTGGCAAATAGGGCATATCTTAATAACATCTTTAATGTCTCGTCTCATGCCTGGCCAGACATACGCCTCTAGTACGCGATGAAAAGTTTTCATAATGGACATATGGCCAACCTCTTTATGCGCCCTGATAATAACATTAGAGCGATACACCTTGGGTAACATTAGCCGCGGATATGTGGCCGACAATGGATTAGGTCTTGCGATACTATATAAGACACCGTTAATCAAGGTAAAGTCTGAATCGCCGTCTACAGCGAGCCTACGCTCTCGGGAAAATTCCTTTTCCTGAGCCGTTTTTATCGTGTTTAAATCAATGCCATCATAAATTAACGGTAGTACCTCCTGCATGCGTTGTTCCGGGAAAGCCTCAGGCGAAATCCAATCATCAGAATCTATTATGCCAACATACTCTGTTTTAGCAGCCGATACAGGCATTCGTGACAGGAAATCAGCGCGCACGTTTAGTTTTCCTTTGTGATAGCAAATTTTAGCTCCGAATTCAGAAAGAAGTACACTCCAACGTTGTATACGTGTATTAGCCATTTGCTTAGTGAAAAGAGATTTCAAGGGTTTATGATCACAAAATATTTTAAATGGAGCGCCATATAAGTACGGGCGTAATTTCTCAATTGCATAAATGATCGCATATGCTTCACGTTCAATACATGCCCAACGTCTTTGAACCGGATTTAACGCATGAGAGACGTACTGTATAACTCGTTCTACCCCCTGATTATCATCTTGGACCAAAATAGCTCCCACGGCCACGTCACTTGCGTCTGTGTATAATTTGAACGGTCTATCTAAACGCGGAGCAGCCATTATTCGTCGTGAAATAAGAGCTCGTTTAAGTGCCTTAAACGCGGCTTCCTGTTCCGAGTTCCACTGAAAGCGTACATGTTTTCTAGTAAAGGGTCACCAAAAGGGTCAGCTAAGTCAGCATAATGTGGAATTAAATCTCTGTAGTAACCTGTCATACCTAAAAAACAGCGGACTTGTTTAATATTGGTAGGGGTGGGAAGGTGTCGTATTGCGTCTACCTTTTCTGGATCAGAAGAAATGCCATCGGCACTAACCATGTGACCAAGCAATTTAATTTGTTTCAAGCCAATGTGACACTTAGTCGGTTTTAATCTTAGACCAGCGGATCGTAAGCGGTCAAAAACCAATTGGAGATGTTTTAAATGGTCCTCTTCATTTTGAGAGAACACAACAATGTCATCAAGATAGACCAAACAAATTTTTCCTATAAGGCCGTCTAGAACATTGTCCATAATGCGTTGAAACCAACTAGGCGCAGTGGCCAAGCCAAAAGGCATTTTAAGAAATTCAAACAACCCTCGGTGACAGCGAAAAGCTGTTTTAGGAATAGTTTCCTGATCCAAGCGGATTTGATGATAACCGCTACGTAAGTCTAGTGCACTAAAAACAGTAGAACCTCCTAAACTGTCAAAAATAGTTTTGATGTTTCGAATAGGATATTGGTCTTTTACAGTAACCTCATTCAGTTTGCGATAGTCAACACAAAAACGCGTAGTACCGTCCTTTTTAGGAATCAATGTGACTGGGGCAGCCCAGCTAGAAATACTCGGCCGAATAATATGCTGATTTAACATTTCATCAATAGCGTCATCAATCAGTTGACGTTTATGTAACGGCGTGCGATAAGCTGGCAAAGAAATCGGAGGCCCGACAGTTTGGATGTGCATGGGAAAAATTTTACAATTTCCTATTGCGTCTTTGTTAGCAGAAAACACATCGGCATTTCGTCGGAGTAACTCATTAAACGGCGGGCTGCCAGTGACAGGTAAAACTGACCCTAATCCGGCGATACCAATATCATTGCTAAATAATGACCATGAGTGACCATGCATTGTCAAAATACGTCTAGACATATCTATCTGAGCTCCAGCTAAAACATCGCATCCTAATATCATGTTCTGATTTAAATCGTCTACAATACGAACTTTAACAGGCTGTCTGACATGATCAATACGTATTTCTGTTTCACCAATTACAGTTACGACCTGTCCATTTACACCTTGCAAATCAGGAGCCGGCTGCACAAATAGTGACCGGTGAGAAGCTCTGGCAATTGTATGATACACATTACGCTGCAACAAAGAACACGTAGCCCCCGTATCAATAAGGGCTTTAACTAATACGCCACTTATCGTAATGTTTATGCAGGGTCTTCCTGACGGAGTCTCTGTTGCAGCGGTCGGAAGTTTCCCGGATGTCGTGACGTGTGAGGCGACTGAACTGCGGACATCCGGTAGGAGCGCGGTTGCTTCGCTGACGGGCGATACTCGGTCTGCGCGGCGCGTAGGTGTTCCGGCTGCTGGCGAGCGTCCGTCGTATTGAAGAAGCGTCTGGGACGTTGTAAGACCGGGCATTCTCGCTGAATGTGACCGGCTACACCACAGCGATAGCAAACCGGAAGCGTACGGGGCAGCTGAGATTTACGCGCACCTTCAGTTCCGAATTGTCCGTAATTAATGTCAGGCCTGTGAAAACCACGGGGCGAATTAGCTGCTTCCATTTTAGCAATTTTTGAGGAAATCCTTTCCTGACTATTTAGCACTTTTTTCAGGAGAGCAGAGACCTCCTGCGTGGGGTGATCAGACGGTGATGAAATTATAGGTCTGGCTGACCCCACTTCCATGGGTTCTTCAACCCGTACATTTAAACCTAGTCTGCTAACAGCATCTTTGCGTTCACTATAGCGTGCAACCCACACAAGCGCGGCTTCCAAATTTTCAGGATTGCCGTCTTGAATTAGTTTTATTGCCATTTCAGTTGACGCAAGGCCACGAGCATAACTCCGAATTAGAATACGCATTTGATCGGCATTTCGGTCAGCAACCGGAAAGGCTCTGTCCGCCATTTCGCGAAAACGGCGGCCGAAGGCCGTTTCAAGTTCGAAAGGTGACTGCTTTATTTTTTCTAATTCATCTCGTAGAGCGCCCTGTTCGTCAACGCACAGAAACGATTGCACGATATGCGCGCGTAACTGAGCCCATGGGACTGCAGAGCGTACAACGTGCTCCCTCGTAACGTAAGCCTGAATAAAACGTTCCACCTCATTGCGAAGACTACCTGAAATTGTACTGGTGACAATTTCGATCAGTTTAGTGTCCGGGGCCCGGTTGGGGGCAAGAGCAATTTCTTGGAGCCACGTGCGGGTGGAGACAGCCTCAGATCCATCGCAAAGAGAGGTCTGTTTAACAAGCTTATCAACGAGGTGGCGTGTCGCCGCCCTTTCAGAATCCAGCTGTCGCTCGGCGCGGTTTTCTTGAAAATTATTAGCAAAGAAGGTGCAAAAATGACGCAGCTGTTCGTCATTCATATTCGTGGTTTATATATTCACAGGACAATCGGAACACAGTACGGTAAATATAACAGCAAGTACTTACCCCGTCCCGCTTATCGATCGACGTTTTCTTCGTCTTGGCGAAACGCCGACATCTTGCTGATTTTGTTCAGTGCTGACAAGAGGATGGGGTCGTCCGCCGGCAAACGAGGGGTGTAGTCTCGCGTGGAAGGAGAGTCGTCGCGGATCAGTTCGGGCGGTGTGGGCGGCAGAGGAAGGGCGCGTGCTTCCTCGAAGGTAAGGAGAGGGTAGTCGATGGTGATGATGGTGTATGGAGGAACGGGAGACGAAGAGCCAGGTTTTACCATTGTGAGTAAACTGGACTTCGTAACGTGCTCCTATTAGCGCTCGCCACTATGATGTCCTCAACCTAGCCCCTAATGAGTGTTACGCAATATTCCACTCTAGAGGTATCGGTTGCGGCCTGGGTTACACTACTCGCATGTCAGGTAGTTACATCTAGCGACCTACTACAGGATCGGCCACCATTGCAACTCACCACAACACACAAGCAGTGTAGTGTCTCTTCAAGATTCAATAACTGCAGAAGTCCAAGTTCGGCTTGGTAGCAAACACGTTTTTATTCCTCCAAACACACAGTACAAACATCTTCCATCTCTTCTCTTCTCCTCCCTCGTCCTTTCCTTGCCTAGGCTTATATCCTATCTGCCAAGAGGCAGTCACCAACTAGACATGCATTTCCTTATTTAGTTAGGCTATCTGCGCAACTCTCTGGCTAAGCTTCGGACAAGGCTCGGACTCCCCTCTCGGTAGGTCCGAGAGATAATAATAGTCTGGCTGTGCTTCTTCGTATAGTCCGGCTAAGGCCAGCTAGAATAGCACTACTGACCCTCGCAGCGATGCCGTGCCGCCTACGGCCAACAAGAATAGCAACCCATTAGCGTCACTAATAACCTGCAGCCACTAGTCCAGCTATCTACGACTTATTGTGTCCTGCTTCCTATAGTGCTTTCATATCTCTGCTTCAAATATATATCCTTGCGATTCTTACATTGTGTTATACGTTTCTGATCTTAAATGTTCGATTTAATATTGAGTTTACCACGCTATCATAGACACGTAACGATTTACGTAGTGCAGATAATCGACACGATGCTAGGCTGTATGTATCTTTTACGGGATTTGAGTTTTACATTGCTGTACGTTGTGGTTTCAATAAGCCCTTATATCTGACAAGTTGTCTAAATGCACATAATCATAACACATGTATACGTTTGGCCCAAACAGGTTGTACTGCGCGAAAACTGGCACTCTTCATTATTAGTCAAGATCGCCAAACACAAGTACTTGCCGCTATTGCCATGGCAACCAACATAATAATCGATTAAAATTCATGATTTCCGTGATCATTGACTCTTGCAAAATGTTCCACTGCTTTTGCTTGTAATAATCCTTCGGACAATATAACTGAAATACGCTATTTCGGGACAGTTCGATTATTACGACCAAAACAAAACAAAGTCCTATATGTTAACATGGAGTATATGGACCTCCTGCCCCCAATTGCCCCCAGCCTCGTTTTCGCGCGCGAGACTTGCACGCCCTATAGCAATAACATTCTAGAGTTGTTAACATGTTCGTTTATTTTGCAGGCTACACAGACAGAGAGCAATCCGGTGAGTTAGAATTTGTAGCATATATGCAATAAAATAATATAGATCTAGTGTTCCTACTATTGCTTTGATTTTCGTATCAACGTA
>JAODUO010000838.1:300000-330000 GCA_025642075.2 Ridgeia piscesae | reverse complement strand
TGTCTGTATCATCTGTTGTATTGACGTTGCAGAGACAATTGTCAACAAACAGTCGTACAGTAGAGGATGCATGGTTTGGTGGGTCGTTTATATATTTGAAGGTAGAGGATGGGTGCGAGTACGCATGCCTGTGGGACGCCTGATGTCACTGCGGCGGAAGATGACATTTAGCCTTCCACGATTACTTCCTGAGTGCAGCTGCTCAGGAAGGTTTTGACCCATTCCAGCATCTTCACTCGCGTTCCGTAATGTTGGATTTGGCTACCAGATGGTGGTGGGACACTTTAGCAAACGCCTTTGAGAAATTCACCACCACAGCGTCGATCTGGCTACCATTTGTAGGGCACTTCGTAAGGTCGTCGACCGCTTGAATGAGTTGCGTTTCACATGACCTACGTTTATGAAACCCACGTTGTTTGTTAGATAGGTTGTTGTGATGTTCCACGTGGTCCACCAAGTTACTGTGTATGATGCCCAGCCCAAATACATTAGCTATGGTATCTCCTGTGTTGTGCAATGTCTCTCAGATGCAGCCGTTTCTACAAAGGCTCACATGTTGAAATTAGTAGCTGGGTGATGGTAAATGTGGCAGATTAAACAGGAGCTAAAGTATTTTTGCTCTGATCCTTGATACTGTGGAATGACATTTTGAAGGATGTTGGCTCGTCGAACATTACACTTGTTGCTGTTTGCGACAGAGAATCAACCACGCTGTTAATGTCCTGTTCACAAGCTTTGACAACAGATTTGCCTATGTCATTATTATAGATTAACAAAACATCGCACCTCTTGCTGTGAGCATGGAGTTCTGGAAATGCAGCCAATATATTTTTTCATTTATCATTTATCATTTCAATTATCCATGCATGTTTGTATACAAATTCACAACGTTTCATGTTGTTATCCCATATTATGCAATGGTTTCATGACAGTCGCTGCATTCTGGTTTATTTTCACGGTTCAGTGTAATAAGTGGCTTGCCTAGACTGGCTCACAACATAAGAATGTGTGTCTTTTGCTCTAGTAAAATATGTTTGTATGTACCTAGAGAGATGATATTCGCGTCAGCTTCACTGTCTGGTTTGCACGCCTCATGTATGTATAAGTTCAGCCACATCATGCGTACATTCGCAAATGGTTGTGGCGTTCTTCCCTTCAAAAAGACTCAGAATGAGGTGGATATATTGAGAGCTACAATTGAATCCCACAATGCGGTTTCCGATGGACTTCATAGTGTCTCTGCTAGTCTGGAGACTCGCATGAGCTGTATGGAGAAGAAAATGGATGACCTTTCTCGGGGCATTGCTGATACTAGTACTCTGGCTGGTTCTAGCAACACTGCACCGGTAATAGCACAGGTACAAGCCTCAGCCTCCTCAAGTGGTGGTTCTGACAGCTTGTCATCGGGTGATGTCAGTGCAACGTCAGTTAAAACCTTTGCCCAGGCAGCTGGTGGTGGCGGCGGCACTGATGCAAAAACAACTCTTTCTAAAGTGAATGAGAACCAAACATGGTTCAAACAGGTGTGTATAAATGGAAGAATAACAAATTGCCCAGAGGGGGCCGTGGAGCAAATCCAAGGCCGAGAGAAGAAGCTGCAAAAAGGAGTTATTGGTAAGGCTCAGAACTCTGGGCTTCGTACTGTTCAAAAAACCTTTAGGCAGCGACGGGCAAATGTATTTGCTACTAGGCTTGACCCAGCTGTTTCAAGTGACCAGGTCAAGGCATACCTTAAGAAGTGTCTCAACCTTGATGCCACTGTGGAAGCCGTTGAGACAAGATTTGATACGTATGCCTCCTTCCACATTACTTGCGAGTGTCCGGACCCATCTGTGTTTATGTCTGACGACCTGTGGCCTGAGGAACCCTTTTGTCGCGGGTTGAGAGAACCCAAACACCTGAGACCTGCCACAAAGGATGGGGCGAATCTCCCATAACTGGATGCCAATGAACCACCTGGGTTATAAACAATGTTTAATCTAGGAAGCTATAATAGCAGGGGTCTTCCAAAAAGCAAAGAAAGACCTCCTCCTTAGACCTGACTTTTTGAGTGTATTATTGAATAATGATGTCACATGTATCCAAGAAACTTGGTTCAGTAAACAAGGTCTGTCTAACTTAAATAATTTACGTAATGATTACCATGGTATTGGTGTATCCACTACTGATTTCAGGGACAAGATTGTTCATGGACACCCGCCAGGAGGGGTTGCCATATTCTGGCATATATCACTTGAGCAATATATCAAACCAATAGATCTCGCTGTTGATTGGTGTGTGGCTGTGGAATTTAATATTGGTATTAACAAATTTGTGGTTCTTAATGTGTATTTACCATACCAGTGTGCTGAGAATGAAGAAAAATATTTAGAAGATCTTGCAGGAGCTGGATAATACATGCTATGTTGTTGTTGGTGACTGGAATGCTGATCTCAGAAATGTCCAACATTCTCTATTTGCTGCCCACATTTTGAATTTTTGCTCTGATAATAATCTGGTTATATCTACACGCAGGTCTCTTCCTGATGACAGCTACTAGTATGTCAGCGACAGCTGGGGGTCTCTGTCTTGGCTTGATCATGCTGTCTCTAGTCTGGATTTCCATAATGTTATCACTAATATATCTATTTGTTATGATTTGACTGATGAAGATCACATACCCTTCACTATGTCACTTGATCTGGATAAAGTGCCTGAATTGGCTGCGGAGACTAATAATGTTGTTCTCCTAGGTTACATTGGGAGAACCTATCTGCTAGTGATTGTATTGAATATGGAAACAAAACTGATGAGTTGCTTCAACAGGTTCAGTTACCTGATGTTGTTAATTGTACCAATATTGACTGTCATGAAGAAAGGCATATCAATGAGATTAAACATTTCTATGATAATATAATAGCATGCCTTCAACAGGCAGGGAATTCTGCTTTTTCTAATTTGAGGAAGCATAACTTTGTCAATAAGCCAGGTTGGTCTGACTATGTTGATGATCTTTACAAGGCCTCCAGAGATGCACTTTCTTTATGGCGTAATGCTGGGCAACCGCGACAAGGACCATTGCATGAACTTCATAAGAAAACTAAAACCAGATTTAAATATGCGCTCAGATTTATCACAAAGAATGAGAAACAACTTCGTAAAGAGGCATTGGCAAAGAAGCTTACTGACCTTAATCCTAATGCCTTTTGGAAAGAAATCAAATTGATGAATAATAGTGCTACTCCTTTACCTGTTTTAATATTGATGGTGTTAATGGGAATGAAGCAATAGCTGAACTTTGGAAAAAACATTTTAAAGATATACTCAACTGTCTTAGGAATAACAGTGAAATGACTGGTAGTATTGATAATAGTAGTACTGCATATGATGATATTTATGTTACAGAGGAGGAGGTGGAAAGTGCCATTAAAGACATTGAGAGTAAAAAATCATGTGGTGCTGATGGTATATATGCTGAACATCTTAAGATATGTATTGAAGCTTTTAAGTTGTTGCTTAACATGTTTATTTGTTCATGGCATTCTTCCAGATTCCATGATATCTGTCATGATATCTGTCATTTTGGTACCGGTTATCAAGAACAAAGCTGGTAAAATTACTTCAAAGGATAATTACCGACCTATCGCTCTTGCCAGTTTAGTCAGTAAAGTTGTTGAGATCATCATTTTGCACAGATTATCAGGATACCTTTTGACCAATCCAAATCAATTTGGATTTAAAAAGAAACTTGGTACTGGTCAGTGCATTTATGTTCTAAAAGATATAATTGATATGTACAGAGTTTTAAATGGTAATGTCTTTATTTGTTTTTTAGAGGCCAGTAAGGCTTTTGATAGAGTGAATCATTCACTTCTCTTTGATAAGCTGTTGAAGCGAGGTGTTCCTGGCTACATTGTTAGGCTTCTCGTGTTCTGGTATACAAATTAGAAAATGTGTGTTAGATGGGGTAATGTATACTCAGATTATTTTGGTGTTTCGAAGGTGTTAGACAAGGTGGTATTTTGTCACCTCTTCTTTTCAATTTGTATATGGATGATCTAAGTGATAGACTAAACAAAAGAAGATTGGGTGTTGTATAAATGGAATTATGGTAAACCATATTATGTATGCAGATTATCTTGTTTTGATAGCGCCATCTGTTGCTGGCATGAATAAGATACTTAAATTGTGTGAATGTTTTGGTTCCCAGCATGTTATAAAATACAACCCAATGAAAAGTTGTAGTATGTCCTTTAGATCAAAACTTCTCAAAGGAGTACTTTACCCAATTTTTTCTTGAATGGGGAATATATTGATGAGGTTGAGCAGTCCAAGTACCTTGGGCACATTTTAAAATACTAACTGACAATGAAATTGAAACATGTAATTATGCTCAGGGCAATTTTTTGCTAAATTTCAGTGTCTCCCTTGAAAATTATTTTCCCCTTATTGTACCCCAATGTACACATCACAGCTATGGTGGAGCTATAGAAAAGCCACAATCAAAAACTGTATACCTCTATCAAATATTTTGAAGATGTTTCTTGGGTTATCTAAATTTGAAAGCACAAGTATGTTATGTTTTTAAAAGTCCAATGCTGTCAGTCTGTTATAAGGAGCTTGGGGTACTGCTTTTTTCTTCGTTTGGACAGTCTGACAATGTCCTTGTACAGTCCATTCTCAGATCTAGTCTGAACTTTGTTTTAGAATCAGAGTACAAATAATATGCTTTAACAACAAAATTTACCTCTTTCTATAAACATATTTTTCTTTTCTACGGGTTCCCGTTTCAATATATATTTGTCCAATTTGTTTAGGATTCCAACCCCGGCATTTTGTTCTTGTATGGACCACAGTATTAACTGTATTTGCTTATTTCATGTATACTGAAGAGTCTGGAATACAGTTATTGTATTGTATTGTATTGTATTGTATTGTTTTATTGTATTGTATTGTATTGTATTGTATTGTATTGTATTGTATTGTATTGTATTGTATTGTATTGTATTGTATTGTATTGTATTGTATTGTATTGTATTGTATTGTATAGTAACGACTGGTTCTGGTTGGGTCTGCCGCTGGACATATGTCATTTCTAGCTCGTGTGTCCCACATCTGTAACACCCATTCACAACGGAATTTGTGTTCTCCCGGACATTTGTAGATACATCAGAACATGACATAGTGTATGAGTATTATGTCCGTGTTATATTTCACGGCAGTGATTACAGTGAACAAAGTGATTGACTCACAGGTGGTCAAATTTGTGTTCATAAGATCGGTGAACGACAACATTTTAAAGTTGTTAACATCTTATTTTATTTTGCAGGTTACACAGACAGAGAGCAATCCGGTGAGTTAGCTTTTGTAGTACACGCAGTATATTATATAACATATAGTGTTCTTACTATTGTATTGACTTTCGTAACTGTAAACTGCATAATAGTGTACGTGCGAATTGTTAATAAATAACCCATGTTATTTAGGAGACATTTAATTAAAGACATTAAATTAAATATTTACATCAGCACAACCATTGATTTGCCTGCATGAAGTGGAGGTTTCTCAGTTATAGAACAACTGATCCGGATAGCACTCTTTGGACATAGTGTAATCTCGTGAAACGCTGTGATATCAGCTTGGTGCTAGACTGAATGTCCTATCTATCCGCAATCCATATAGCAGTGCAGACTCCTATATTGCTACAATGAATGCCTATTAATTAATAACAAAATGGCGCCAAAATTGATTTCTTTTTCTTGTTGTTGCATTATTTTGAGTGTACCAGCTAACAGTATAGCGCATTCAAGAGCGAAGCACACTTTCATTTTTTCATACAACATCAGCCATGACTAATCCGTGTACGTACCGTGTACGTATTGTTACCAATAATGATGCGCCGTAACAGTTTCCACAGTGTTAAGTTATATCACCCGCAGGGGATTACTTATACACCGTTAACATTAATACAGCAAAAGATATCGTAATAATAGAAATCAATGTGCTGAATACTTATGCATCAATGTAAAACATTAGCTTTCGCATGGACACTTGCAAATACGACTCCACTTGTTGCTGGTGAAATTCTTAATGAATTCTTGTGTTTCAGGACTACGAAGTGCCCTCTCAGGTAAGCATTTCTGGCTATTAAAATAATTTACACTAAAGCGTTGCACTGAAATTATTCAGGTCGCTTAGCGGTATTTAATTAGGTATGGGGACATACGTATTTTCACAGCGTCCTCTCGTTGGCGGCTTCCAGTTTTTGATAGCAGTCAGCAATTACTTGGAAGGGTTCATTATTGTATTTTTCATTCCCCAAACAACCACACATTTTCGTTTTTCTACATGTCCTAATTGATTACTTATATTGACTTGATAGCGTCATCAACCTTGTTTATATTTCCATATGTAAGTAGCTTTTATTTGTTAATTATTTTCAATAATTATTGATATGGTAAGTGTCATTATATTTGTATTATATTTTATATGTCAACCGGAAATGCCGCTTAACTGAATTCCTCCATTGGGCAGTTTCATTATATTAGAAGCTTTTGCAATATGTTATATTTGTTATAGTAATTATGTATTCGTGAAGAACAATTACTACACACATTAAACCTATAGTAGAACAGTAATAGTTGCGCAGTGGTGCTGTGGCCAGAGCTTCGTACTCCCGACTAAGAGAAACCAGGTTCGAATCCTGTTCTGAAACAAATATATGTTTTCACTCTACATTATTCCAGTCACTCGGCTGTACGTGTATCTGGCTATAGACAGTGGGGAATATTTTACAAAGTCTACAGAAACACATTAAACGTTTCCTATTAAGAACTAACATTGTCGACGGGATTAATATTCTTAATTAAAAACATTTCTCTTTACTCTTATAAACATAATTGTATAGCTTAATGTTAGGGCCGACTAAAACTGAGAATGTGAGCTTTTGAATTGCTCCAAGTTATCCTGATACCATTGGAAACCACATTGCATGACACATTATGTGGGCATACACAAGGGCCATATTTATTTACACAAATTTGAGTTACGCACCAGTAATTATGATGTGAATCATTTTGTGAAAATAATTTTCCGCGTTTACAAAATCATATGTTTTAGCTATCGACATAATTTATAAGGCATGGCATCAGATGTCGATGTCCTTCTAAAATTAGAAATTATGTAAGACGTCGAAATGCCGTTCGTGCTGCGTTAATGAACCAGCGTTATAAGACACGGCGTATTTTGTTGTTATAACGCCGCGTTTCGACGCCGTCGTACCGACGTCTATGCCCTGACGTTGTAAAGACGTCGTATTTGGTTGTCGACGGCTTAGGGCTTAAACACGAGGGGAATGTTGAATCGTTTCCATTTTCAAATTATGCTTAGCATTATTATTCTAGTATTGCGTATAAAATAACATAATGTTGTGTGTGTTGCGTTTACGTAAGTTAAACCCAACATATCTAATTGATCCGATTTCCTCGAGGTGCTGTCTGTTTATCACAATATCAATGCAGATGGGTGAGTTGAAAGTAAGATCTGGAAATAGCCATGCTCTGTCTGAACACATGAACTGATGTGTAAACACTATTTTCCTAAACAAGTGAAATGCTGATATGTTTGTGTTATTTGTTCATTTCAGAACCTACCAACACGTCCCTTACCTGCAGTTCCTGAAGACGTAAGTTCTTTACACAAATACACTTGTAAAAATGGCAACACTTCAATAGCCATGAAGCAATGAAGATATCAATATGTACAAGTTTTTTTTAAATGAGCGCGTTTCTCATATAACTATACCCACCATAATATTTATTGACCCCACGTAGGTATAGAATTTGCTGAAAGAGTATAATTTTAGAAAGCTCTTCATTTATTATTGTTGTTTGTACATCAACTTCGTTATTACATTTATACAAGCATAAATACACACATATTATATCATGTTCACATACTAATATAAACCTATAATATATATATATATATATATATATATATATTATAGGTTTATATTAGTATGTGAATATAATATATATATATATATATATATATATATATATATATATATATATATATATATATATATATATATATATATATATATATATATATATATATACTGCCGTTTGCCATGCGTGTCCAGACTCCCTCAGTTCTTTCAAGAAGCAACTAAAGACATTTCTGTTTAAAAGAGCGTTTTCACTTTAAAATGATTTTTTTATAATATCCGAACATTTTTAATATGTACTATTTATTTTTTAAATTGTAATATAATTAACTATTATTTATTTTTAATATCTACTATTTTTAATATCTACTATTTATCAACTATTTTATTATTTATTTATTTTAAATTGTAATATAATTAACTATTATTTATCAGTATTAGTATTTTAGTAATATTATTATTAATTATTTAATTATTATTTATTTATATTGAATTTATTTACTGATCTATTTATTTTACAACTACGTCTCTATTGTTTATTTTAAGGTAATCTGTATATTCATGTAAAGTGTAATGCGCTTCTGAATGGTTTTATTGCTAGAGATATGGCATAGACAAATACTGTTATTTATTATTATTATTATTATATTATATATAATTTCCATTTAACTGGGGTAGATTTATAGTAAAATCACCTGCAATGATTATACTATTTCTACAATTGTGTTCTAATAAAGACACTATGTAAGACAATTCATTTATAAAAGCATTGAGGTTAACCTTTTATGTTCATGGAGGTCTGTATATGTTTCCGATCGTTATGCGTTTAGAGAGATTACCACCACTTATTTGGACTATCAACCCTTCCCAGGGTTTATACATGTTTAGTTTTAATTTGACCTCAGATCTATAGTTATTGCCGACATATATGATTAACCTCCATTTTACTGAATGTTTTACCTTGTGCTAAACAGTCATCACCATGTAAGGAAAATTGTGATAAGTGATCATTTTCTGATTTTCAAGTTTCCTGTAAGCAAATTACATTAAACTTAAAATTATTACTACTTAGCTCTTCTGTGAAAGCCTCCAATTCATTAAATAAAAAATTTGTTGATTTAATATTTGTACTTATGACACAAAAAGAGGACTTTTTTGTTTGCGGTAGTTCGCTAAACTACTAAATAATTATTATTAATACCTCCTAAATAAGAAAGGAATGTTTCGTCTAATGTCATACTTTTATAAACATTTTCCAATATATTATGTTTGTTTTACATCAAGTATATTTGTAAGTATGTGTTCATAAAATGGTAATATATGCATGTCCCTGTGGTTGAGCTGATTAGTGGTATAGAGTGGGTTTGCCTTTAATAAAATGACGTACTGAAACTGATTGCAAAAGTGCTTGCAAAGGTGATTATGAGTACAGAATGGGATAAACATCTTGTAGCTTTGTAAGTAGAACAAATTGAACAAAAGAAAAAAGATCAGTTGCATCATGAAATGCAAGAGGACCTTTTCGTGAGAAAGGTCTAGAGCATATTATTTAATGTTTTAACACGCCACTGCTTGATAATATATGTAGTAACATACGAAAGCATTTCATATCAACATGTATAATGCATATATATGATTACTGCAGTTATACACTTAATGTTTTTGATTGATGTAAGAAAAAACAGTCAAATATAGAGTAATATATTCAAGCAGCAATTCAAGTGGTGCATTGTGTTTCGATAATTCATTTTGCATCTAATCTAATAAAGCATTATTATTATCATTATTATACACACATACGTAGCTCTATAAAGATATGACATTTGTTTTATGACTAACACAATGTCTACTAATTTTCGTTTAAAAAGGAAAACGTAAATTCAGTGAAAAAGATACACAATTATCGGGGTGTGCAACAATTTACAGCACAATGCATTTAACGGACAAACGATTGAGAAAAAAAGAACATAAACATTGTTTTGTTGTGATGAATTAGAAATAACAGAATATACCAATCACCGTAAATAAGATTTAGTTTATCCAAAAAGAATGGAAATAAACATTAATATATATATATATATATATATATATATATATATATATATAATATATATATATATATATATATATATATATATATATATATATATATATGTAAATCTGTGAAAAACATATTATATATATATATATATATATATATATATATATATATATATATCGGCCGAGGGTTAAAGTGCCGGACTCCCGACTAGAAAGACCGGGATTCGAATCCCGGTGCCTGCCCCTTCCAATCCGCACTGGCCAGCGTGGAAGGGTAGGCCAACAACACTAGTTGGCAAAGCACTACATGTCTTCCCAGTCCCCACAGTTCTAGAGGCGGCTCTGGTCAACTAGGACTACGTGCAGGGGGTGCTAAACATCTCTGGGTCAAAAAGAGCCGCCGAAATAGGGTAAGTCGAGTAAAGATGGCGACCTACAACGTCAGAACTCTACTAAGAGATGAACACATACATGACATGAACTCGAAGAAGAACTTAGCGAAACCAGGTTGGTATGGGATGTAATCGGGATCTCCGAAATGAGAACACCAGAGGAATGTTTCACTACCTTACAAAGCGCCTACCTACTGTACCATTCTAAAGCAAACAATGGCCAAGCAGAAGTAGGCTTTCTCACATGAAATGGAAGCACCGTATAGTAAGGGTAAACAGCATCAGCCCTAGAGTAGCAGAACTTGTTCTGTGCATAATAAAGCGCTACAAACTAAAGGTAGTGCAAATATAGGCACCAACAACATCTTACTCAGAAGAAGACATAAATAGCTTCTACAATGACGTCGATGAGACTTTAAGGAAACCAAACCACTACATGATAGTGACGGGAGACGTCATTGCTCAAATAGGGAAAAGAACAAACCTTATGAAAACGGCAACGGGCAAATTTGGGCTCGAATTGAGAAACGAAAGAGGCGACACCTTAGTAGAATGGGCAACATTAGAAAAATGCAAAATGATGAATAACATGTTCCAGAATAAAGCAGGGAAGAGATGGACGTAGAAAACACAAACGGTGTAACGAAGACCGAATTTGACTACATTCTTACAAACAGGCCAGACATCGTCAAATACGTAACAGTCATCAACCAAGTTAACATTGGAAGTGACCACAGACTGGTTATGAGCATCATGGAACTGGACGTAGAGGTGGAAAGAAAATCATTGATGACCAAGAGGCCACCAAGAGTAGATGCCACAAGAATATGATCAAAGAAGATCGAATTCTAACTCGAATTGAGAAACCGATTCGAGATACTACTAGAACTAGACGACATCGACACCATGAGCGAAACCATGACATACATGATCCATCAAAGCGCGTCTAGAATAGCTAAGGCAATTAACAAGCTACATAAATCGAGGATATTATCACCACTACGAGATATGAAGAATGGGACAGCAACAGGCAACGACCATATAAACATCGACATATTAAAGCAGGAAAAGATACCATCTCGAAGACACTTGCCAAGCTGTACACTAAATGCTTATCAGAAAGATGAATACCCACAGCATGGAAGAACGCTAAGATGATGATAATCATCAAGAAGGGAAATAAGAAAGACCTCAAGAATTACAGACTGATATGTTTACTATCAAACATCTATAAAGTATTCACAAACGTACTAGCGAAAAGGCTAGAGAAGACAATCGACGAAAACCAGCCACGAGAACAAGCTGGATTCAGAAGCTGATACTCAACGACATACCATATCCACGTGGTAAACCAACTAAAGGAGGACGCAGGGAATACCATATCCCACTCTCCATCGCATTCGTCGACTACGAGAAAGCCTTCAACTCAGTGCAAACTCAAGCAGTACTGACCTTCGCTTCAAGAACAGGGGATAGAACATGTGTACATCGAACTCTTGAAGGAAATCTAATCCAACAGTTCGATGGCAAGCCATTTGCAGAAAGAAAACAAGATCAACATAAGGAGAGGAGTATGATAGGGATATACCATATTGCCCAAGCTGCAGCACTCGAGAGCATATTCCGACAATTGACCTAGGAAACGAGAGGCTTGAAGATAGACGGCGAATATCTTAGTCATCTTCGCTTGGCCGAAGACATACTCATATGCGCTAATACACCACATGAGCTACAACAAATGCCACAGGAATTAGCTGATAAAAGTGAAAATCAGGGTTTGAAGATGAACAAGTCGAAGACAAAGGTGATGATGGAAAACGACATACCAATATATCAACAACACTCAGATCGAGAATGTTGAAAGCTACATCTACCTGGGACTGAGGTACAGCACCATAAACAACAACCAAGACAAGGAGATTCAAAGAAGAATCACGGCCGGATGGACAGCATTCGCCAAGCCAAGCTAAATCTTCAAGGGTAACATTGGAACATGCTTGAAGAGACAAGTCTACAACTCGTGCGTACTTCCAGCAATGGCGCAGAAACATGGGCACGCACCACCCAAGCCAAGAACAAGTTAGCAGCCGCACAAACAAAGATGGAAAGGAGTACGCTAAACATCACATACCAGGACAGAAAAACAAACATCTGGGTAAGAGAAAAGACAAAGGTCATAGACGTGATTGAACACGTCAGAAGACGGAAATGGACCTGGGCAGTGCACGTCAGCAGGATACGAGATAACCGATGGACTCTGCGTATCACCACCTGGAAACCCTACGAAAGGAAAAGACATAGACGATGATCGGCGCGAGACGTTGGAGAGACGAACTAGACGACTGCTGGTAGGGTACCATCTGGCAGAGGATAGCGCAAGATAGGCAGATGTGGAATCAGCATGCTTGAGGCCTTTGCCCAACCACGGAACACTATGGTTGACAATGACGATGATGATGATGATGATGATGATATATATAGAATATATATATATATATATATATATATGATATATATATATATATTGATGATGTGATATATAGATTATATATATATATATATATATATATATATATATATATATATATATATATATATATATATATATATTATGGGTAATCTATATATATATATACGAAGAATAATTTATAAAATCTCAGTCACCCATTTTTTGGTGCTATTAATGTTAATCATATTATTACAATTTGTACTACGCGTATTAACATATTGTTTTTTACATTAATAAAATAGATTAGCCATGCATCGAAGGATCAATACTTTAAGCAGAGTGGAAACACAAACACATTTTGAACGAATTTAAATATATATGTATGTCGATTTGTTTGCCTAAAGATAATAATAGATTACTCATGGATGCTTTTCGGACAACATTTGCTCTTCAATCATGTTTCATTCGCTATTCACGCCCATGTATGAGTATCATTATTTGAGCGCACGCGTTTTTACTGGGCGTGGCAATTGGCAATAGGAAAATATTTTGGACTTCTTAACTCTTATTTTGTAAGCTAAACTGCCAGAGAGTAATCCTGTCGGTTATTGGGTGTTCACGTATGCTCCACAAACTAGTGGCGTGACCGATCGATCGATCGACCGACGAATACCACTTTTCAGGTACAATATGTTTCTCGATTCACCCAGTCACTATTTAAACAATTATTGTATTGCACTTATTTCATAATGTAGTTTTTCAATGATTAAACTGTGTGTCAAACAAACCGACAGACCGACACACGCTAGAAGGTATTTTAACTTACCCAATCGACCATACCTCTTCGTAATTACGACCATAACCCTTCTTAAGACAGATGATAGCTTCATTGCAAAGAACAAAACCGACTGGCACAGTGAATGATGTTGTAGATTGATGAGACGACGTCACAACATGGTGCAGAACCTGCCGAAGCTTACGTCACAGCGTCAGAAGCATCAACTGTAGGCAATTTCTATATGTATTTCATGTGCCTGTTTTATATACCAATTTGTATATTTCAAATATTCCAAATCCGAACAGTGCTGTGTTTAATTAATTATACGTTGATAAAACAATCGACGAAACGACATCACAACGTTGTGCAGAGTCAGAACCTACCGGATAGTTTTTCACAGCGTCAAATGTAGGGTATTTTTTAATAGTATATGTTTCATTGCCAGATTTTATATGCCAATTTGTGGTGGTGCATATAATATTCCAATGTTGTGTTGAATTAACTATACGTTGATAAAACAGTAGTAGTTACTGCGTTGCAGGTGTTTTAATGTATTCATTTCTTTTGATTGGCATATGTTAAATCAAATTTTAGGAAATATAAACCCATGACATAGGACATGGAAACGCAGACACAGAATACATATAGGGGAATACTACATACAGTAAAACAATAAAAAGACTTATCAATACCAATGAGTGGGAAGCGGTGGTCGCGCGGTAGAGCGCCGGACTCTCACTCGAGGGGACGGTGGTTCAACCGCACCTGCCGCAGTTTCGAAACTTAGGCAATTTCGTTCACCTCACATTGCCTGTGTCTTTCGGAAGAGACATTAAAAGACTGTGATCCCTTCTATCTGGTCTATATGCCAGGGGAAGTAAAAGATCCCACACAGGGGGTAAATGTGAAACCTGTAGTGGACTCACTAATTCTATAGGACAACTCTGAAAACCAAGCTCGAAAATACTCTAGTCACAAACATGTGGCTAACATAGAGTGATGAGCTAACCATAAGAAAAAGAAGAAGAAGTGTGCTGACATTAATGTTTCAAACAACTTTCAAATTCGAGGCAACGTGTAACCGACCGACCGACCGACCGACCGACCGACCGACCGACCGACCGACCGACCGACCGACCGACCGACCGACCGACCGACCGACCGACCGACCGACCGACCGACCGACCGACCGACCGACCGACCGACCGACCGACCGACCGACCGACCGACCGACCGACCGACCGACCGACCGACCGACCGACCGACCGACCGACCGACCGACCGACCGACCGACCGACCGACCGACCGACCGACCGACCGACCGACCGACCGACCGACCGACCGACCGACCGACCGACCGACCGACCGACCGACCGACCACGACCACGACCACGACCACGACCACGACCACGACCACGACCGACCGTCGAAAATACCACTATACAGGTACATACCTCTTCTTAGTATAGATGGTAGATTCATTGCTACAAGCCTTACTGACAACACCACTGACTCGTACAGTGAATGTGACATTTCGTTGTAGATTGATGAGACGGCGTCACAATATGACACAGAGTCAGACTGTAACGAAACGTACTACACAGCGCCAACGACTGCAGAGGAAGCATCAAATGTAAGCAACTTTTATATATATATATTTCATGTGCCTGTTTATTATGCCAATTTGTGGCTGTGTATGCAATATTCCAAATCTGTACAGTGGTATGTTTAATTAATTGATAAAACAGTAGTAAATACTACACTGCACGTGATTTTGTTTTTCGGGAAACCTAGATGCATGACATTGGACATCGAAACGCAGACATAGACTACATAAAGAGGAGTAATATATACAGTAAAACAATAAAATGACTCAGTGAGTGCCTACATTAAATTGTCAAAACAATGTGGAATTGCTGCTTCACGGGGACACAATATTAGAGATAACTAGGAGAAATATCACATATAAGGAAACACGGCTAATTGTACATAAGTAAATAGGCTGGCATAATTTTATTATTATTCTACAAACATGGAACATGGAGGTCATATCGAAAGTACGAATATATATATATATATATATATATATATATATATATATATATATATATATATATATATTATATATATATATATATATATATATATATATATATATATATATATATATATATATATATATGGCCGATCTTGTAGAATAATAATCACACACACGCACGCACGCGCACGCGCCCCCACACGCACACGCACACACACACACACAGCTAATAATTTATATGTTGACAAGTTGTGTAGTTGGTCACGTGCTTTGGTTTTAACTGTTACCAAAAATAATATTGTTTCCATGAAAATATTTCGTGTTTATTTTGTGTTATTAAAAACGTGTTAGGAATAGATCACCGTGCTAATTAGACCGGCTAAAAGAGTCACTAGTGCTGTTCACACTTTCACATATGTCAATAAATACTGTAATGCAAAATCACATTTCGAAGATTTCACCATATGATTGAAATTGCTAAAATATGAAAATACAACGTTTGATACTAATTTTCTTTACAAATACACTATGACAAACCTTTGAAGAATCTAAAATGGGCATGATGGCAGCGACGTAGAAGAATATTTAGAACGATTGGAATAATATTTCGAAATTGGGGCGTTGCTAGTGGGGGGCCGAGGTCAAAGACGACAAACGACGTGCAGATTTCGGGTTCATAAATGACAACAGCAAAATGGCGAGATAGTTTCCCAGTTCGAGGCTGAATTAAGAAGACTAGTGTCCACATCCTAATTTGGCCTATTAATCGTAATAATAATATTAATAATAACGATTCGTATGCGCCAATTTCCTCGAAGATCAAGCTCAGTGGCTCGACAAGAGCCAAGGGAATAAGCAATTTCGTAATCGTAACACAATGCGTCGTTCTAGGTATTTCGTGGTCAAACGCTACAAGACCAAGTGTGTGGGATTCGAAATAAAAACACGACGCAAATTGCTTTGTCAAAAAGACTCTGCACATGTGCTGCAAACAGCAATTGCAGATGCAATCGCAGAAGGTGAAGTCAAAGCCATCCACTATCTCGCAAATGAGAATACCAGGCTGACGTTGACGATGGTAAACTCTGTGAGAGACAAGTGTCGTGGATATTACAGAAGACGAGTAGCGCCGGGTAAATATTTGCGTTTACCGAAATCACAGCTGTGTCTTCGTTGCAACAAACGTGATCATGCTTCCCATGAATTTCGTTTTCGTGATGCAATATGCCATAACAGTAAACGCATTGTAAGTACTGCAAGAGCATGCCGAAACAGAAGGACAACGATGTCAGAAAACGTAGAACACGCTGAACGCAATGACAGATACACTCCACAACAGACCACGCTGTTCGCAACATTCTAAGACCTGTTGGTGATGTGACATTAATGAGGTACACTGGACAATCTATCGTAGTCGTATACAAGATCGAGCCTGAAGTAACAAACAGTGGGTATACAACACTTATGCCTATTCTGGTTGTGAAAGGGAACAGGCCAAATCTTTTGGGAGGAGCATTCTGGAATTGATCAGAATGGACTAGGCCAATATTGTTCTCAGTATATAATGCTGTTACATCATCCCAGCTGATGGAAGAATCTCCTGAGTTGGGAAAGTTGAGAGGTGAAACTGTGAAAGTCTATAACAAAATTATGGACAAAAACGCTGTGCCAATATTTTACAAAGCCCGCTCCGTACTATATGTCATGAAGGAGAAGATCGAGGATGAACTGCAGTGACTGCAGGGATATGGTATTATTGAGCCAGTAATATTCTCCAAGTAGGCAGCACCAATGCTTCCGGTCAGAAACGGAACTGGAGTGAAAAATTGTGGGGACATTACGTTGAATGTAAACCGAGCAATCATAGAGGAAAAAGTTTCTCTGCGGAAAGTGGAAGATCTCTATGCATCGCCTGCTGTTGGACCGACATATTCGATACTTGATTTCAGCCGAGTCTACAAACAAGTCATGATGGACGAGGAGATGAATACCTGACAGTAAACACACATACAGGAATGTTAAGATAGATACAGGCGACTATCATTTATTGCTAGGAATAGTGAGCTACTACGGTATATTTATGCAGAACCTTTCTACAAAACTAGCACTTATGTAGGGTTGCTAAACAAAGGTGAGAAGTGGATATGGGAAAATCAGCAAGAAGAAATGTTCACGATAGTGAAGGAGGCGCTACATGATGACGCCCTTCTTGCTCATTTCCACCCGAGTAAGTCAATCTTACTTACATACTTTACAGAGTGTTGTCTCATGTCCCAGTGGTTAAGACCGACCGATAGCATACACGTCACGAGGCGTACGAGCAGTGAAAAAACTATTCGCAGGTAGACGACGAAGGACTGATCCTGATATATGGAGTCACGTTTCACCAGTATCTTTACGGAACTCAGTTCAAACTGGCCACGGAAAACCGCCCACTACTGTGGCTCTTTGCTGAAATACGATCCATGCCAGTAAATATTATTCTTGTGTCCAGTCCCCAATTAGTCTCGCTTAGTCGACAATAAGCTCCAGTCGCGCGGAGTCACGCCATGTATCGTGACCCACTTGCAGGCCCTATAACCTCTATGCCTTCGCCTGCCTGCTGACTTGATCGAGCAGTTGAACGACAGTGGTTAAGATGAAGGCAATGACGCGATCGTGGCCAGGCAGAAATGCGCAAACAGAACAAATGATGAAACAATATTTCAATGCAAATAAAATCTGAGAAAAACCGTCTCGCGTACCAGTGAAGCCATATTTATTTCTACAGAGACTATGGTCTTCATCTTGATTATGCGAGGCCTACTGAGGCAACATTATGCTGGTTGTGGTCGATGCTTATTCCAAATGGATAGCAATCTCAAACGTGAAGTATGCTACAACACACACAACCATCGAAGCGTGCCAACACTATTCATGGATGATGGGTTGCCGGACTCCGTGGACATCGACAACGCGGCATGTTTTATCAGCAGCGAATGTCATTGTCCCCCCCCCCCACACAGACACACACATATCTGGTATCCAGCGTCACACCCTTCCTCAAACTGTTTAGCAGAAAAAGGCTGTGCAAGTCGTAAAAGCGAAGAGGAAGAAGTTGCGAGAATGTTTGATGGAGATACGACTAGTACGATACTTGCTAACGTATCGTGTAACACCGCACAACACCACTGGCATGGCATCTTCAGAAATGCTGATGAATTGCAAACTTCGAACAGTATTTGATGCAGTGCTGCCCGACCGTAATTCCACGGTAACCAGACGTCAGCCGCAGATGAAGCAATCGCAGCCCAAAGCCACGAATGGCTGAAATTAAATAGGCGTTAAAAACACAGATCACGTGCACCTCCGGCTGAGAGAGAGAGAGAGAGAGAGAGAGAGAGAGAGAGAGAGAGAGAGAGAGAGAGAGAGAGAGAGAGTGAGAGAGAGAGAGAGAGAAGAAGAGAGAGAGAAGAGAGAGAGAGAGAGAGAGAGAAAGAGAAGAGAAAGAGAGAGAGAGAGAGAGAGAGAGAGAGAGAGAGAGAGAGAGAGAGAGAGAGAGAGAGACAGAGAAGAGAGACAGAGACAGAGACAGAAGACACAGACACAGACACAGACACAGACACAGACACAGACACAGACACAGACACAGACACAGACACAGACACAGACACAGACACAGACACAGACAGAGAGAGCCATCACCGAGTGGGATGGACGAACCTACTGTGGTTAACATCCAGTACTCATGAGATCCTCTTGCATTGTGATTTTTGTAATAGGACGGAACATATAGTTTAGAATAGTACTAATAGTTCATATAACCGCTTGGTTCGCGAATAAAGCATTACACTGTTTGGTCCGAGAACAGTCGGACGTGTAATCATTATCTCTCTATATGTTATGAAGTCACGGAAATAACAGTTATACATTAATAGATGCAGGTTTATGTATAATATATACTATGTGATATATATATATGTATATATATATCATACAAAATCTTGTTAACCAAAATATCAGGGTTCTAAAGCAAAGGTGCTGATTTCTGCTCGATTATTGCAACGATTTTAATATTTTAAGCGCCACTCCGGGGCAACCGATGTGATGGATCTTTGTTTCAGGTATTCTCATTTAAGTGGATTAAAACATCCTCCAGGTGGAGAAAGAAGCTAGGTAAACTGAACCAGTTTCGAGAGAAGTTGCCATACAAATTTGAAAAAGGACTTAGTGATGTCATGATCTATACCCTCGATGATTACGGGAAAGAATTCGAGGTTGGGCATGGGTAAGTATATCTTCATACATTTTATGATAATTATTTACATTGTATAAACCTATTCACAAAATAACATTCTAAAAGGCATGAGCTATAGCTATGGAATGTTAAGCAATGCAATGTACGATGCGCGATGTGATGCTCGATTAGCAGCGATTAGCGCTGCAGCGCTGCGCTGCGCTGCGCTGCGCTGCGCTGCGCTGCGCTGCGCTGCGCTGCGCTGCGCTGCGCTGCGCTGCGCTGCGCTGCGCTGCGCTGCGCTGCGCTGCGCTGCGCTGCGCTGCGCTGCGCTGCGCTGCGCTGCGCTGCGCTGCGCTGCGCTGCGCTGCGCTGCGCTGCGCTGCGCTGCGGTGCGGTGCGATGCGATGCGATGCTGCGATGCGATGGTATACATTATAAATATGCCGTAATGAGCATAATTATCATTGAACTTAGGGTGCCATTTTTAGTTTATTAAAGACATTTATTTTTGTGTTCAGAACATAATATATTATACAGAAGGAATCGCCATTACAGCTGTTTTTAATACAAAACAGTTGTAGTTTATACTATTATTATTTACAATTTTGTTTATGGTTATTAATATTGATAATTAGCATTGATTATTATTGCCTATTTTATATGAATGTCAGTTTTATATTGATACTAATATAATTATATATTAGTATACTGGCCGAGTGGTTAGAGCACCAGACTACCGACTAGAGGGACCGGGGTTCGAATCCCGGTACCGGCAGGTTGGTGGTTCTGTACTTATACACCCACCTTGTCGAAACCTGGGCTATTTCGTTCACCCTATATCAACCTGCACCTGCCAACCTGGAAGGGTAGGCCAACAACACCAGCAAGCAAAGCACTACAAAGTCATGGCTCCCCAGTCCCCAGCGACACCGAAAACGTCCATGACCAAGGAGCCGGCTCTGGTCAACTATGACTACGTGCAGGGTGCTAATAATCTCTGGGTCAAAAATATCCGCCAAAAGAGTGTAACTAGATTAAATGTAGCGACCTACAACGTCAGAACTCTACTAAGAGATGAACACATACAAGAACTCGAAGAAGAATTTAGGAAAACCGGGTTGGTGTGGGCTGTTAAAAAGAAGCCACCTACAATACCATTCTAAGGCACACAACGGCCAAGCAGGCGTAGGCTCTCTCATAAACAAGAAATGGAAAGAGGTGAGGGTAAACATAATCAGCCCCAGAGTATCAGAACTCGTTCTGTGCATAACAAAGCGCTAGAAACTAAAGACAGTTCAAGTATATGCACCAACGACGTCATTAATTAGAAGACATAAACCAAAAACCAAACCACAAACCAAACCACTACAGGATATTGACGGGAGACTTCAGTGCGCAAATAGGGAAAATAAAAACCCCATGGAAACAGCAACGGGCAAATTTGGGTTCAAATTGGGAAATGAAACAGGTTACTCCTTGGTAAAATGGACAAAATCAAGAAAGCAAATAATCATGAATACCATGTTCCAGAAGAAAGCAGGGACGGTGTAGCGTAGGCCGAAATTGAAAACATCCTAAAAAACATGCCATACACTGGAAATGACCACAGAATGGTTATGAGCAACATCAAATTAGACGTAGACGTGGAAAGGAAAAAAAAGATGACCAAGAGGCCAGTAATTGCTGCACAAAAAGTATCAAAGAAGATCGAATTTCAACTCCTATTGAGAAACCGATTTGAGACACTACAAGAACTAGACGACACCGACACCATGAGCGACATCATCACAGACATGTTCCAACAAAGCGCGTGGTGAATCCCTGTATTTATAAATATATATATATATATATATATATATATATATATATATATATATATATATATATATAGCTTGTTTCCTTGTTTGTCTCTTATACGTACATTGCTACCTGTTAGGCCCTCCACATATCTGTTTGGTGATCCTGAATACAATACTTGTTCTTGGTTTGCCGCAGCTAGTTCTGACTCTGCTGCTGGGTTGTCCACGTAGACTCTCTTGTCTGTTCTCGCATTCCTTTTGACCTGATTGTCTGCTTCGCTATAAAGAGCTCCAGAGCTGGGACTTCGCTTTTATCCACTGGACCTTTAATTGTTTCTTCTCCTTGATTACTGTCCACGTGACTTCACTCCAGTCTTTGTGTTTCCTCTTTTTCTGTCCTAGTACTGTACTACTTGTCTCAGTGTAGGTGTGTACGACATCTTTCCATTTCTACTCAACTTGTTTGCTGTTTCCTTCTTATGCATTTATTTCCTCATCTATACTCAATAGTGCTGCACATGGTTGCTCATATGAAGGATAACCTCTTTTCTGGGTTCACCATATTTCAAGATAGAAACATCGAACCGTTTCAACAACCTAAGCGATGTTCCAGTTATTTTGAGCTTCAGTTTGATGTATGCGACAACAATGCGGTGATCGCAGCCAACATCTGCTCCTTTTCTGACATGTACATCTTGTACGGATAGTTGCCACTTGCCCCATATCAGAAGGTGGTCAATGTGGTTCTTGTCCCTTTGGCTAGGTGAGATCCTAGTCAGTTTGTGTATTTCCTTGTGTTGAGATAGGATGCTTCCTATGAAAATGTTGTTTAAACTACAGAAGTCTATCAGTCGTTCACCGTTGTCATTTATAATCTCACATTCATGTTGACCTTTAGTTCTTTCATGTCCAGCATTTTCTTATTCTACCTTTGCATCGAAACCTCCCACAATGATCAACAGGTCATGCTGTGATATTTTCTCAACCTCTGCTTGGAGGCTTGAATATAACTTTTCTTTTCCTCATGTTCTGCATTGTCCGTTCGAGCATAGCACTGTAAGATACTCATGTTTACATGTTTCCTTTTAAATCTAGCATGTAAGAGTCTTTCACCGGTAGGTTTCCATTCCATAAGGGAAGTACGTAGCCCTTATTTCAAAATCAAGGTTACATCTCCATGGTATTGGTCATCATTCCTGCCAGAATAAAGAATTGCCTCTCCTGTCTGTGTTTTGTAGTCACCTGTGCCTGTCCATCTACAATAACTGATTCCTATGATGTGGGTCCTATTTCTTCTCATTTCATTTGTGACTTGCGCGGTCTTGCCCATGCTGCTGGTCATGCTTGCAGTTGCGTTCCACCACCGCGGTAGACCGAGAAGTAGAGTTTCTTGTTTCCTTTTCCGTACCACTGTTGCTTTTTACGACATGAGGTCATAAACATATAATGATTATAACTCCAGTAGAAATACGAACACATACTTCTTTGTGCTAAATAAATGTAAGTCAGTGTAAACGCATACATCGAGATTTGAACTAAGCCGTACAAAGGGCAGAAATAATGTCATACCTTCGAATATTGATGGTGCGGCGGGTGATGAAGAAATAGCACAACTCTTTGCAGATAAATATAATCACTTCAACAATATTAAGACTGTTGTTGTACTGAACAAAAACTTCAAGTAAGATGGGGCTCGAGTTTGTCATCCCAGTTTACCGCATGTAATGGATTCAAACAGGGAGCGATTCTGTCTCCTATTCTTTTCTCCGTGTACATGGACGACATATTTGAACAATTAAAAAACAATGGTATGGGTGCCACATGAGCAACCACTATACGGGTTGTATCGGATACGCGTATGATATCACTGGGCTCGAACTTTTAAACCAGATATGCGAAACATGCACACAAATACTGTGCACGTTTTAAGCCTGATAAAAGTAAATATTTGATTTTAGAGGTCGTAATTTAATTGTGAATTTCCGTCGTTTTTTTGTATCGGATACGCGTAAGATATCACTGGGCTCGAACTTTTAAACCAGATATGCGAAACATGCACACAAATACTGTGCACGTTTTAAGCGTGATAAAAGTAAATATTTGATTTTAGATGTCGTAATTTAATTGTGAATTTCCGTCGTTTTTTGTAACATATGTATGTAAGATATGTGCGGAGAAGTTTGGCGGCTGTTGGTGGTCGTTTTCATGGTTAGGTCAGAAAGTAAAATAGTATAGTATGCACAATTCATGCCGACCAAGTCGACTACGCTACGTCGTTCTGTTGATAAAATGACATAGGCTATACACTCTCGATGGCTATATGTGTTCTAAATTGTTTTTCTGGTAAACCGCTGACATTAAAATATGATTGTTGTTGCAAATTGTTACTTTTTATCAACTCTGTTAGCCATTATCACAAAAGTGTTGACTTTTGTTTCCCTTTTATTAATTAATGCGGCTCCAGGTATGACGTGTATAGACTGTGTGTGGCAGGATGGTTTAGCAAATGCAACTATGGCTATTGTGAATGTTTTATCGAAAATATCAACATTAATACTATGAATATTACTTTATTTTAAGTTAATGTGCGATAATAGGTAATGAGCATTATGTTAACTAGTGATCGACTTGAGAGGTCCAAGATCATTCATGACTAAATTCCTACTTGCAATATTTACACAAAATATTAATGCAGAAAAACACGCAATGATTTTTTTATGTGTAACAAAATAAATATGAATTATGGTTTTAGACAACTTGGAACAATTGTCTACATGGGACTAAAGAATGATGGACGGGAGGTTGCAGTTAAGAAAGTGCCGGCGACGTCTGCAATGCCGGAATTGGACAACATCCGCAAGTTAAAACCTCATCCCAATATCGTGCTTTACATGGTAATTTATTAGTATTATGTCATAACTGGAGTATTAGTTATATAGATTCCCCATTGGTAATGGGATTATTTAGATGTAATTATTCGCTGTGGCGATATAACGAGATAGCAATTATAGCACGCAAACTTGAAAGAGTAAACAGCTTCGCAGGTCCACTTGCTATATGCAAATATATATATATATATATATATATATATATATATATATATATATATATATATATAATATATATATATATATATATATATATATATATATATATATATATATATATATATATATATTTTAAAAAGCTTTATTTGCCATAACACAAGTGAAACCACTTCCATTATGCATGATTCAATGATTTAATTATATCAATTACATTATGTAATTGATATAATTAAATAATTTAGTCATGCACAATTGAAATGGTTTTCACTTGTGTCATACCAACTGTTCTTAATTAGTCTATGGACCAAGACCTGCAAATTCAGTTACTGGTACCAGATAGGGTGGCATTGTATAGTTATCTTTTGTTTTTATTAATTCATGTCTTAGGCACACATGTTGCATGATGACCATTATTGCAGGGCAGCGGACTGACGTGGCGGCCATCTTGAAAATAGCCGGCAAATCCAGTGATCCCGTATTTTAATCAATTGCGTCACTTTGAGCAATAATTGATGTATGCATATTATGTTTTATGAGATAAAGATTTCAAATGTTTTTTTAGTTTTGCCGGTTTTTCATATCGGCCATGTTTTAAGATGGCGGTCGTCAATACACAGTTCATATTATCTAAACAATAAATATGTGTAGAGCAGTTATGTTTATGACATTATACTGCTTGCTTGATAGCGATGTCAAACAGTTTACGTCTGATTTTTGCAAATGAACACACATAATAATACAGTTGATAAAATAAATGTAATGTTCCAAACCTAATGTCCGCCTTAAACATATTTAAGTGGCATATAGAAATGGTAGTAATGAGAGTGGTATTGATAATTGTGTAATTACTATTATTTTCATGATTTGCACAATCACCTACACGCCCTTTCATTTAAGGAACCTCTCAGAAAGCAGTGGTTGACTAGTTTCAATCTTCTTTTCATTCCTCTTACTTACTTACTTACTTAATTACTTACTTAATTACTTACCTACTGATGCCCATCTCCCCTCCTGGGGCAGAGGACACCAACAACAGCTTTCCAGCATCCCCTGTCCTGGGCTATTTATTAAGCTGATGTGTAGGCCAGGTGTTTGATCTTCTTCTCTTTCCCTGCTGGCTTCAGGAGAGCGCTTGTTTGGTCATGTTTGTGTCCGTTTTCCGGACTGTGTGCTCTAACCATCCCCACCCCCGATTTCCCATTCAAGTTGGTTGGTCCTCTGCCATACTTACATCCACGTTTCGGAACTTATCTGCCCAATGAATCGAATGTATTGGTGAAGGTTTGCAGCAACTTGGTGGTTTCCTGTGTTGTCCTCCAAGTCTCGGACCTGATAAAGAAGGACATATTTGACGTTGGGATTGAGGGGCCTGACTAAATGACTGAAAGGGTAGAGATCATAGCTAGGGAGGGTATGTACTAATACATGTAGGGATAAATAATGCAGAAAGGGAGGCGACAAATACTAGAGTACAGAGATATAGACAATTGGTGAAGAAGCTTAACAAGACAAGAGTTGAACAGATTATTCTCTCAGGTATCTTGCCAGCAATGGTGGCAGGGGAGCAACACGTAGAAACTGCAAGAGGATGGTAATCAACGCTCTAATTGAGCAGATGTGTAAAGAAGAGGGTGTAGGATTAATATATTTGTTGTGATACTTTGTTGGAAAAGAAGATATATACATGAATGATGGACTCTATCTAAATGGAAAGGGTGCATCAATGGAACAAGTTGCATCTATTTAAATTAGATACACAGGGAGACTCACAATGAAGCCCAAGACTGGAGGCATAGATAGAGACTATACAAAGAAGTCAGCTAAGAACAGTCTGGAAATCTCGTCTGGAGTTTGGTATAAATCAGTTTGTTTAAATGCAAGGAGCACAGTAAACAATGGAAATGAACTAAGCATTATCGCAGAAGATATCGACTCTTACATAACAAGTATAACTGAATCATGAGCAACCACCGATATATCAGATGCAGCATTAGGTATGCTAGGTTATGTAATGTGAGTTGGAAGACGAGGAGGTTGAGATAATTTATATATTAAAGATTCCATACAGGCGTATGATAGAAAATGTAAAAAGAATCAGAATGCGAAGAAGCTGTTTGGCGTAACACAGTTACAGGAAACTCAACATTGACAGTTGGGTAGGTTTTCGAAGTCCAAACATAATGATAGAAGAGAATGAAAAAGTACAAAAAGCTACAAAGAAGTGAATGAACGGGACTATATTATTATCGAGGGATTTTAACAGTGGAAATATCTGCAGAGAACTGGGTGTGATGACCAAAAATTCTTAAATTTAGTACGAGATAGTTTCCTTTTCTCAAGATACGCTAGAACCAACATGGGGAGATTGTTCCTATTAGACATAGTTTTGGCCTCACAAAAGGAATTTGTTGACAATGTTCCTTGGTTTTGTCGCGCAACTAACCTTGATTTTCAAGGATATTGGCATATAAGAAGTCATTACTATTAGAGTCTATACTTATAACCAGCAGTTTCAAAATTGTTAAGAGTGACGTAGGGAGCGGTGGTCGCGTGTGTGGGGAGCGGTGGTCGCGCGGTAGAGCGCCGGACTGTCAATCGAGGGGACGGTGGTTCAATCCCACCTACCGCCGTTTCGAAACTTAGGCAAACTTTGCCTGTGTCTTTCGGAAGAGACACTAAAAGCCGGTGGTCCCTTCTATCTGGTGTCTATGCCAGGGGAAGTAAAAAATCCCACACAGGGGGTAAATGTGTAACCTGTAGTGGACTCACAAATTCTACAGAAGAGCAACTCCTGCGTTAGCCCAAGTTTGGGCTGTTTGGAGGTAATCACCTAAGACCTAAGACGCCAGGACACGTTTTTACGACAGATATTGTTTATACCTGTAGAAAGCAAAGATTTTATAATGTGTGCATATAAACATCGCGTAGATAAAAATAAGACGCCCGGATCAATGTAAGCGCGAAAGTCATAATTGGTGCTAAATATACGCATGAACAGAAACATGATCCCAATAAAAGTATAACGCCCTGAAAAATGTGCCCTCCCTCCTAAAAGCGTATCCCCATAAATCTACGAATTGTATCCTCCCCTCTTCATAATGAAAACACATATTCACTATTCCAGCATTGATTCAACCCTTTCAATTTTCATTTTAGTCGACGGAAAGGACAGACAAGCATGTCTACATTGTCACCGAATTGTGTGATTATTCGCTGGATGAGTGGCTGAATGAGCAATCAGTGAGAGAACTGTCAGACGAAGACTGGAACAGAGAGGTTCCCAATTTGCTGAAAGACCTGCTCACAGGACTGAATCATCTTCACTCTCAAGACGCTGTCTTTCTTCACCGAAACATTAAGGTATGTATTGGACATATACTTTATATAAGAAAACTTAAATTCTTGCCGGTCAAATATGATTCGATGTCTAGTAGTAATGTTAATATATTATAGTGATCATTATATAGTATATTGGAGTTGTGCTTGAGAAGTTGCATTTAAAAGAAAACCAGTTTTATTTTACAAAATGAATATTATATATATATATATATATATATATATATATATATATATATATATATATATCGGCTAAAGGTGAATGGCGTCAAAACGGTCGCACTTGTGTTATCATCACTCAGCAATTGAGCGAATGACAACATCACCGTGGTCAAAATTGGCGGCTGCGACATAACGCCAAGTCCTACTAGCAGAAACATCGGCGTTATATTTGACACAGAAATGTCAATGGTCAGAGATGTTAAACACGTGTGCTACACGTCGTATTACCATCTAAGGAACATTACATCGATCTGGTCATGCCTCACCCAGAAAGTCGCAATCCGCGTTGCCATATCGATAATTGACTACGCGAACTGTCTCTTATATGTCCTCCCAGATTGCCTCAGATCCAAGTTACAAAGAGTGCAAGATGCTGCCGCTCGGCTAGTTGTCTGCTGCCACAGATGGGAACATATCACTCTAATTATCATGAAACTGCACTAGCTTACCGTGAAACAACGTGTTCAGTACTCAATCTTGCTACTAGCGTTTCGGCGTCATCTTACACCACTGACCTACTCGAGAACAAAGAGCCACTAGTGTGTTGCGCTCAACCTCGAACAATGACTTGTACGTGCCGCCATCTCGCAGCTGATACGGTGCCAGAACTTTATCGGTATCTGCTACACGATTGTGAAATTATTTTCCAATTGAGAAAAAAAACACCTGTTGTATCGTATCTTTTAGAAGACTGTTTAACACTCACCTATTCCATGCTGTGTATGAAGGGTAGACACCTGTCAGTTTATTTTATTTATTATTTATTTTACCTATTTATTATCTTGTACAAGTTTTACACTAATTTTTATTTCTATCTTAAAATGTCTTCATTCGTTTATTATCAATACACCCTTTATTTTAATAATCATCTTAAGCTAACTTATTTATTTAGTTATCAATTGTTACTATTATTGTTTAAACATATTTTATATATTTCATTTATTTTAGCAAATTAAATATTATTAATCTTAAATAACGTATTAATACTGCATAAATACATGTATACATATTTGTGGTATTTTATGTATTCAATCTTGCTGTTATTCTAGCAACAATTATGAAACATTATTTGTATTAGACAATAATAAAACTGGGTCACGCTTTCTAGGCCACAACTCCGTGTTGTTAATGTTTATGTCTCTGCACAAACGGCTGAAAAAAGAACATTAAACATGTACTCACATCGCCTCGGAATGAATTTTATCTAGATGTATGGCGCTATATAAAATTCTTTTATCATATATATATATATATATATATATATATATATATATATATATATATATATATATATATATATATATATATATATATATATATATATACATATACGTGCTTCCGCTATATATATATATATATATATATATATATATATATATATATACATATATAATATGTAAGCGGCATCTGCTGACTACTATGCGAACCAATTGGTATGCAATTCTTCGCGCGATTGAAACAATCGTTAGTAATCTTTAGCTTTGATGCCTTGCTATATTGTTTGTTTTGACGATCCATCTAAGTTTGCTAAGTAACAACTTGTCATATATCAACTTCGAATGTCGTGAGGCTGTAGTATTTGTATTAGACGAACAGCGGAACGTTAACTCTCCCGTATTGCCCGGGTTTCCCTATATTACATATATATTACATATATATTACATATATATTACATATATTACATATATTACATATATTACATATATTACATATATTACATATATTACATATATTACGTATTACGTATTAT
>JAODUO010000838.1:115000-297500 GCA_025642075.2 Ridgeia piscesae | reverse complement strand
TATATCACAAAGGGAACTGGCAAAATTGCAGTTATTTAAATGCAGGCATATAATATGATGCAAAGGCTTATGTACATATATAGGCTTGCTATATATAAAGTCCAGATGCTTATTAGTATAAATACCTTAATGGGTTACATGCATTTGATGCATGACAAGTGATGTTAAAAATAAATAGTCCGAAGGGTATCACATATAATGAACTGAACTTTATTTGTAATTCTTTATTTTCTACACTAAAACATGGACCGCATATAAACATGTTTAGTCACATTTGACCTTCACATATCGCTTACATATGGCCTTAAAAGGTTAACGTAGTCTCATCCATTTTTCTTCAGCTGAAATATGAAGATTGCCACTAAGATAAGACATTTTTCACCTCGGTATGCCAATATTATCGCGTTTAGTAACCAGATATGGTAACAAACTGCCAATTTTAGCCCAGTAACTTGACATTGAACTTAGATGTTTAACATGAAAGGTCAGGATATTATGTTTATTTGATTGGGATCCCTAAAACCATCGAGAGTGACATCAAATCCAGTTTCTATCTAATTTCAATCGTAAGTCATGATTGCTCTGGAATGCCAATTTTTGACGGAATATACACCACGTTTGTCTATCTAACCTTTCTAGATCCAACGAAGTTACATATGAACACCCGCTAACGGGTGGTCATCTTTAATTTCATTCCCCAACGACCTGTTTTCTTCAGTTGTTTACTGCTTAGCAATTGTATTTATCTATCGTGCACTTTTCACGGACAGGTACAATAAACAAATAAGTTAAAATTAGATTAATAAATAAAATAAATATATATAAAGACAATGCATAAAGTTAGAGTTATAAAATAAAATAAATAGTTAAATAAATGAGATTAAATAAAAACGGTATTGTTGGCTAAAACACTGTAGAAATTAATTCTTAAAACATAAATATAAAAATTTGTTTATTCATAAATAAGTCAATAAATAAAACAAAATCGTGCCGTCCATGGTTAAATAATGCGGGCAATTACGATGGCAATGGCTGGATGGTCGGAATAGCTGCCCTGTGGAATGAATCTGCGGTAGACACTTCATGTGTTAGTGAATTCCACAGCAGGATGGAACGCGCATACAATTAATGTTAGGATGTTGTGCAGGAGGCTGGCAATGTTGTTAGTTAGTGTTTGTCATTTCTATTGTCTCAATGTCAGTGTTAGTGTGATGGGACCAGGCGCAAGTGGCCTACTTAAGTGTTGGCCAGCCGAATATCTCTTGTGCTAGAATCCTATCTTGGCGTGGTCCCGTATGAGATTTATTTTACTAAGCGAAGTGTCCTTTTGGCTTTGATTGGCTATTTGTTGATGTGCGGCCGCCACTATAACTGTCGATGGTAATATCCGTGTAGTCTCGGCTGCCAGTCCGTGGGATTTGTTGGTTCTCCATGTTGTAATCATAGACCGATGGGTTCTTCATAGTGGTAATTGAAAGAATGGCGCACTTAGATATTATTAAAGTTCACCTGCCATGTATTTGCCAAGTAGAATGGTTTATTAAAGTGTCACGTGGTCAGGTGGAGTTTTTATTTGACGATAAACAATAGTGTAATCATCAAACATGCGACCTTCTTATGTCACTGATGTTCTGAAACTCATTCTTAAGTGGTGAAACACAAAGTGTGTAAAATAAAATGTAATTCTATTTTTTTGTATTGAAGATGCATACATTATATTCTTACACGCTGTGTTGCATGACTTGTAGGCGTGTGGCAAGGTGTGCTACTACATCAAAACAAGGGGAACAGAGATGAAGATCGTAGAAAACAAACCTGATTTGTCGGCACTCGATGAACCTCTTGGTCGAGATATGATTGCCAGCATGCTGGAAACAGATCCAGAAAATAGGCCATCAGTTGCAGAGTTGTTGAGGTGAATGGTTCAGTGTTCGTCACAAAATATACTTATGTACACTGTTGTTATGATAGCCTGAACTACATTATCATCACAATGACATGCTTTTAATTTGATGAAATTAATCTGCAGGCAACACTCCATGTGTTTTGCTCATTTAGATTGTTATGATACATTTTAATATATATATATATATATATATATATATATATATATATATATATATATATATATATATTTTTTTTAAAATATGTTTGTAGGTAAAACAACAACACTATTTAATAATCATGTTATAAAAAAAAGCAATGTAAAATGCACGATAATTATTTACATATTTGTAAAATACTCATGTATATTTCCAGAAACCCATTCTTTTGGTCTGAAAAGACACGATATGAGTTTCTCACATCTGTTGGCAGTGAACCAGAGATGAAAGACGGGTATGTGTCCGTAGTTCTCTTGTAGTTGCCATGGATTCACATCAAAAGCAACCGCATCTAGTGCAATGGATGCATTTTAACATTGCCTGTATTAAATACATTGTTACATTTCTTTTGATAAAAACAAATCTAAATTGCTACTTTTTTACTTTTTGCTACTTAGGTTGTTTATTGTTTTACTATACAAGGTGTATATGGGGGGGGGAAGTTGCATGACATTATACATGCACGCACGCACGCACACACGCACGCACGGACGCACGCACGCACACACACACACACACACACACATATACATAGACACCACACACACACAAAATATATATATATATATATATATATATATTATATATACATACATACATACATACATACAAACACACGCACACGCACACACACGCACATGCACACACTCACGCACGCGCACACACTCACACACAATGTGATTGTTTATTGATGTTCAACACGATATATTTTTCACAGCGGAAAAGGTTCCGTGGGACAGAAAATTGAACACGCAAAAGGGATTGTTCTGCCAAAAGACTGGGAACCACATAATATATATATATATATATATATATATATATATATATATATATATATATATATTAAAGGGAAACAAAATTCAACGCGTTGGTGATGGGGGTACTAATAGAGTTACTAAAAAGTAACAACTTCCAATAGCAATCATATGTTGTAATGTCAACGGTTTATATATACAAAAGTAGAATACATAGCTATCGAAATTCTATGGACTAGGCCATTTTATAAACAGAACGACGTAACGTAGTCGCCTTGGTCGGAATGAACTGTGCATACTGTCGTTTACTTTCTGACCTAACCATGAACACGACCACCAACAGCCGTCAAACTTCTCCTCACATATCTTTCATACTTACACTATGTTAAAAAGTGCCATTTGTCTCAAACGAAGCAAATTCACAAAATAAACAACATATCTATATTATTAACAAACGTTAATTATATAGACACTTTTTTATATTATTTATTTTAAAATATTACCTACAGGTAGTTTTTTCTTATTGTATAATTATTAAATAACAGTATGTTGTGAAGCGCCACCGACAATTATGTATGTGGTGCTATATGAAATAAAATATTATTATTATAATACTTATACTTTTCTGCAGATCATAGCGATGATAATAATTAATTTTTGTATATTATTTATCATTAATTTTGATGGAATGCAAAAAAGTAAAGTTTTAAATATAACAACATAATATAAGGATTTTACGTTCCGGTTGCCGAAATATATATATATATATATATATATATATATATATATATATATATATATATATATTTTATATTATATATATATATATATATATACATATTTAAAATAAAATAAAATTAATTTTAAAATTATAAAATAATATTAATATAATATAATATAATATAATATAATATAATATAATATAATATAATATAATTTTAATATAAAAATAATATAATATAATATAATATAATATAATATAATATAATATAATATATATATACTTATATATATATATATATATATATAATAATATATATATATATATATATATATATATATATATATATAATATATATATATATATAATGTGTGTGTATTATTTAAGATATGTGAGGAGAAGTTTGGCGGCTGTTGGTGGTCGTTTTCATGACTAGGTCAATCCAACCCGGTCGTCTGGCATCCGCACTGTGTCTGTGAGTGCCCCAACGAATCCATTGGGCCACTGTTTCAGTTCTGGTCGATTCAAAGGGTAACAAAAATGACAGCTTACTTATACTGTCTTTCCCTGTGCTGCTGCTACAACAGTATGAGGAACATTGTGGCATATAGCAGTCGCGATTTCGTTGTTACCGACGTAAGGCACTTTTAACGAACTGCGTGGCTGTGCTTTGTTATGACAGTTGAACTAGCAGTCGCTACAGTGACGTATTCTTTTCCAAAGTGCAGATAGAAGCTGGGTTTTGATTGGTTGCATCGACCAAGATGGTCAAGTTCATGGTGTCGGTGGTATTGCTTACTTTTTCCACTTTAAGACCATTTTCTGAGTAAACCACTGACGTGAAATTTTTGTTATAGATACAAATAGTTAATTTGTGTAAACTCTTACGTTCAAAACACCAAACTGTTGAGACTTTTTTGCACTTTAATATTTGATCTCGCGACATCTATTTATGTAATTCCAGTACGTTTTGCAACATAAGATCATCCAACTAAACACAACTGAAGTTCGCCATGTAGTGTAACAGTGAAATGATGCACGGTGTATGTATTTGTTGTTCGGCGAGAGGTAAACGTTGACCTTTATCTGACCTTCAACATTTGATTTTTTTTTACACAAATACCCCTAAAAGATATATTACACATAATTCTAAGACAAGTGGTTCTAAAGTATTTATTAAGTGGCCATCTTGTGTTTATGCAAATTACCAAAGTTACACATCTTTGCCTGCCTTTTAAGCAGTCAAGTTGAATTTGTTCTAGGACCTGATGAGTCAAAATCAACCAAAACGTCCATAGGATAGAACATTTATAGGTTCACTGTCGAACACATGTGACTGTCAAATGCACAAGTTCTTAAATGTGTCTCTATGCGATAAACTTAGGATGCCTTGAGATGTATGTTCATCTCAATGGATTACTCTGAAATTTTAATACAGTTGTTTTCTCACCAAACATCATATTTTTAGCCCGTGTGCGTTATTGAATTTCTAAAATAATGTTCTCACCATGTTAACTTTCGCCATTCTAATACACACACCCCACGCACGCACGCACGCACGCACGCACGCACGCGCGGTGTGTGTGTGTGTGTGTGTGTGTGTGTGTGTGTGTGTGTGTGTGTGTGTGTGTGTGTGTGTGTGTGTGTGTGTGTGTGTGTATGTGTGTGTGTGAATGCAAGCGTCTAGTGTGTGAGTGCGTGCGTGCGTGAGTGCGTGTAGTCACCGCGTCATGAATATTGCGAAAGGTCCATAACTGCTTATTGGAGTGATTGCACATTTTGTATGTTTTTGCTTTTTGTGTGTTTTCGTTATCTATACGTGCATTGTAGAGTGCACTCAGAGACAAACTGCGGACTGGTTTGGATGACCAAGTGACCTCAGACAACAAATTGTTGACGTCATTCGCAAGTACTGCCCATGTTGAATCAATGTGCCAACTGTTGGTCACGCTGAAAAAGCTGCACAACCACTTTCAAAGGCTGTAAGTTTTTCTTTTTAGGAAGTATATGTATGTATGTATGTATGTATGTATGTATGTATGTATGTATGTATGTATGTATGTATATATATATATATATATATATATATATATATATATATATATATATATATATATATATATATATATATATATAATCTTATCGAACTAGAAAATACACTTGGAAATTAATGAAGCATAATTGTTTTAAAAGGTTTGTGTAACGGAAAATGAATTCATCATTTGTGCATTTAGTAATACTGGCATACTTTGGTCTTTCTGACGACGAGGTATATTAGCTGTTGTAAATTTACACGCGTGTGCTATGCAAGATTCACACTAAGATTTAGTATTGCCAACTGTTTCCCCAGTGTTGAAAGGAATTTACACACTAAGGTACACTAATTATAAAAGAACAGTATGCACATCCGAAACTATATTAATCCGTTTCACTCGTGTCATATTGACACTTGTAGGCATGCAAGGGTGGTTATCATAGTTCTTGATCTAGGCGAGTGATGATACACCTATAGTTATCCTGAGTTAATTACTGGCATATTTTCATTTAACGTATCTTACAAAAGACTGGGGTGGAATGATTATTGCCCAACTTTCGAAACGGCAGTCTCTTCGATGGCCAGACCGAAGCTAAACCCCCCAGCGCCATTAATGAATGATATGCATTTTTTAGTTTCGTGTTGTTTCAAATTGTTTCTTGTAATTGCTACTGCAATGTTACTATAAAAGCTGTGTCTTTGTAGGTCACCAGCCGCACAGAAACTTCTTGGGAATACGTGCTATCCCTACAAGTTCTTTCACGGAGAATTGCCTATGTTGTTTCCCACTGTGTACAGAATCATCAAGGCTTCCGACTTGTCAAAACGAGCAAAACTGAAGGAGTATTTCTCGGACACACAAGGAATGTAGTCACAGAGAATGCATGCTTGCTGCCTAACTCCAGATTGCATAGGCATGAATCATTATATGTAGATAATGCCTACAGTAATGTGTGTTCCACGGAACTCTGCATGTCTGTCTGTCTGTCTGTCTGTCTGTCTGTCTGTCTGTCTGTCTGTCTGTCTGTCTGTCTGTCTGTCTGTCTGTCTGTCTGTCTGTCTGTCTGTCTGTCTGTCTGTCTGTCTGTCTGTCTGTCTGTCTGTCTGTCTGTCTGTCTGTCTGTCTGTCTGTCTGTCTGTCTGTCTGTCTACCGGTAGGACGGTGGGCCGGACGGTCGTTCGTTCGTTCGTTCGTTCGTTCGTTCGTTCGTTCGTTCGTTCGTTCGTTCGTTCGTTCGTTCGTTCGTTCGTTCGTTCGTTCGTTCGTTCGTTCGTTCGTTCGTTCGTTCGGTCGGTCGGTCGGTCGGTCGGTCGGTCGGTCGGTCGGTCGGTCGGTCGGTCGGTCGGTCGGTCGGTCGGTCGGTCGGTCGGTCGGTCGGTCGGTCGGTCGGTCGGTCGGTCTGTCGGTCTGTCGGTCGGTCGGATATGTGTGTGTGTGTGTGTGTGTGTGTGTGTGTGTGTGTGTGTGTGTGTGTGTGTGTGTGTGTGTGTGTGTGTGTGTGTGTGTGTGTGTGTGTGTGTGTGTGTGTGTGTGTGTGTGTGTGTGTGTGTGTGTGTGTGTGTGTGTGTGTGTGTGTGTGTGTGTGTGTGTGTGTGTGTGTGTGTGTGTGTGTGTGTGTGTGTGTGTGTGTGTGTGTGTGTGTGTGTGTGTGTGTGTGTGTGTGTGTGTGTGTGTGTGTGTGTGTGTAGTAGTAGTAGTAGTAGTAATAGTAGTTATTAACAAAATACGCAAAATCGCAAAATACCAAATACAATAGATAAGAATTCAGATCCCAATCAACGGCGTAGGGTAATACGAGGATTGTGGCATTACATTAAGAAATTCGTTGAATATGTATATAACAAATTCCACGGTATATGAACGATTGGTTCTCTATTGTAACACGCGTCATGTGTGTTAGTGTTTTTGTTATGTCTACTAACGCCATCGTAGTTTTGTAGATGAATTAGTTGATGTAGGTTCTCGCCTGCAGTCAGTCGGTCATGCGAAACAAAGAAACCCTCCATTTGGTGAGATAGTAACCAAGTGTGAATCACCTTATTTTGATAATAAATAATTGGACAAAGACTATTGACGACGTATTCTTTCAGTTGTCCATAGCATATCGAAATAGTTGTTGTTATTATATGTATGTATGGGTGCGTATGCAACACCTGTTTACACCGATTTAAATTTAATCTCTGTTTTGTATTACGTGTACTATTCTTGGCAAAGACTAAATATGCACTGAATCACATAATAACATATATACCTAACTAACATTTCTGAGTCTTCGTTTTTTTATTTAATATATATATATATATATATAATAGATACTTATATATCTCGTTTATCCCCTCTTCAATTATCCGACAGTTTCGCGATCCGCACGTTTTGTTGGAACCACTTGGTAATGTGACTGTATATGTATGATATATATATATATATATATATATATATATATATATATATATATATATATATATATATATATATTATGCATATAATATTATATATATTACGTTTTCTCCTCTTGTTGTTTCGCATCATATATATTATGCATATTGCATTGCGTGCTAGCCCCCTCACACTTCAGAATGGTTTTACCTGACGTACTGAAAACTGCATTTCATGCCGATACAGACTTTATGGCCATCTGCTAACGCACTGATGGCAAGCTGTTAATCTGAGGAGATTATATACCAGGACTAAACTGAAGGAGGAGAGAGTGTGTGACTTTCTGTTTACTGATGACTGCGCTGTAAATGCCAGTTCAGAAGATGAGATGCAGCGGAACATGGACACATTTTCGTCTGCCTGCGATGACTTTGCACTCAACATCAGCACAAAGAAAACGGAGGTCATATTTCAGCCCCACACAAACCACTCAGACCCAACCGTCACAGTCAAGGGCCAGAAGCTGCAAACTCTAGACAAGTTCACATTTCTCGGTAGTACCATGTCCGGAAATATTCTTTTTGTTGACGAGGCTGATGCAAAGATCGCCAAAGCAAGCACATTTTTCAGAAGACTTCGTGTGGGAACGACAAGAACTCAATCTCCAAACAAACCTGAAAGTCTACAAAGCTGTAGTTATGACCACTCTCTTCGCATCACCTGGCAAGACATGATCCCAGACAAGGAGGTCCTCGAGAGTGCAGGGCTGCAAAGCATTCATACTCTACTGAAGAAAGCTCAATGTCGATGGGCTAGCCATGTTGTCAGAATGAGCGACGAAAAACTAACCAAGCACCTGCTGTATGGAGAACTATCAGAGGGGAGGAGGTCCACTGGAGGTCAACGCAAACGTTACAAGGACTCCCTCAAATCCGCCTTTGAAATCAACAAAGAGTTTTGGGAAAGCTTTGCAGCTGAGCGAGGCACCTATGAATATACCAGGATATGCCCAGCGGAAGAAAATAGACTGCTCCGCAAATCCAGTGCTGCGGAAGCAAGCTCTGCGAGGTTTCATCTTAAAATGTGTGTTCACTCCAACCTCCACTCTCAGTTTGTCCAGTCTTGTCTTACCTGTCCTCTTCACTGACATGATTTTTTAAATCTTTTCTTTTTGTTTTCGGAAACCTTTACTTTCTTTCTCCTGTTGTTTCCGGAGTATGTCATTCATACACATCTTTTTGCCTATCAGGTCCACCACAGCGATAAACAACAATGGGCTCAAGGCGCTCCCCTGTCTAAGGCCGCCAAAATTTACTTTTAACTCTCCCAGCACACCCGTTCCACATAACACCTTGCTCTTCGGTCCTCATATGTTCCCCCCGCACCAACCTGACGTCCTCCTCCTCTGGGACCCACATCCACCTTAGTGATGCCATCCCTTGGGATTGTATCATTAGCTTTCTCCAGATTTGTCAATATAATTGCATTGTCCTTTTGTCCATCCAGTTTATTCTCCACTAGCTGCCTCAGGACAAACGTCACATCACTAGTTGCTCTTCATGTGCTAAATCCGTCATCTATCTATGTTTTTCCGGGTCATGCACATATCCCTTTATTTTGCATACTGGGATAATCAGGTCCCTTCTCCATTCTTCTGGGATCTTTCCTCTGTCTCATGCAGGTGTTCAGCAGTCATTTCGTCCACCATACTCAAACTCTTTCAACCACCGCCAGCATCTCTACTCGTACTTCATCAATGCATGCCGCCTTACCTTTCTTCATCTTCTTCATTGCTCTCTCTGTCTCATCAACGCGGTCTGCTCCAATCTTAGCTCTCCCTCAACTGCACTAGGCAGATAGATCCAGTTCTCTCTTTTCTATTGGAATCAGCAATGCCATGAAGTACTCCTCGCATAGTTGAACCACCTCGTTCCTGTATGATACTTGCTTTCTGTTCTTATCTTTGACCACTGTTCCAGCTTTCACATCCGTGCTATCCTCATCCCTCTCACGAACCATCTTATACATCATCTTCTTACCACAATCCTCATCGAGCTTTCTTTATAGCTCCTCTTCCATCATTCTCTTTGCCTTATCAACAACTCTCCTAGCTGTCTTCTTGTTTCTGTCCGTACAGGTGTTGTATTGCCACATATGGTTGTTCACCATTCCCTGTGATCACATCTATCACCTTCCTTACGTCTCTCTTATCTGGCTGTATTAGCTACGTCTTCGTTCCACCATGTCTCGTTCTTGCTCTTCGAGGCGATTCGTCCTTTACCAGATGTTCTGCCATACAGCGCCTCCGCTTTTTTCTTCCACCGTTCCCATCGTTGGTCGTAGTTTCCCTCTGGTGCCACTCAATCTCTATAAGCACGATTGTTCCACCACCAGTCTTTCGTCCCACAGTGACGAAATGGTTTGATAGGTTATTGCACAACTCTTGAAAATGATACGATAGTGAACAGGGAGCCAATGCAATGATTTCAGAAGCGGTACTGAACGAGAAATATGACGAGAACGCGTGACTACCCTTGCCAAACAATTTTGAACACGTTGCAGTTTTGCTCTATCCTTGTTTGCAGTATTGTAAAGGAGGGAACTGCAGTAGTCAAGCCAGCTGCTTACAAGAGATGTTGCAATGGTTTTAACAACGGAAAGTGAGATATACCGGATAACGACAGCGCCTTTACGATTTCATGATTTCCAGGATCATCCATGGAGCTGGCGGATTTTGTAACGCGGATTTAGATTTAATGGGTGCATGTTTATCAAGCAATGTCTTATGTATTTGACGGTATTGTTCGTATAACTGTAAGTCTGGTACATGTTCTATTGGAGGATTATACAATATATAATATGGAAGTTTTAAAAAGTGGCTGGTTATCGATCAGAAAATCAAAACTACAATTTAAACAGCGCAAGTGGTGGCAATTCAGAAAACCTGCGCGCGTCAAAACAAAGCAGTGAGTTAAATCTGCATTAGTGTCGTGGGGAAAATATGCCAGTTTTGGGATTGCAAAACCGATCCCGAATCATGCAGTGAAAAATAGACGTCACATAGGCATAGCGTCCAACCACATCATATGCGCAAAACCGCTACAGTAGCCTACAACGTAACATACTGTCCTTATATTATTCTTTTAAGCCGACGTACAGTCGTACAGAAAGGTTTTCTTATGGAAAATGTTCTAGTAATAAGGATACACACTTCCAGTCAATAAAACAAACTTAGAATTGTCTTTTAATGAAGAAAATTATTTTAGTGAATGTATTTTGCTTGTTTAAGGTGAGAAAAGATGACCAACTGTATAATTGTTCTCATTTGCACAACCGTGAAAATAGGTATGCATGATTTCGGGGGAGGTCTTGCAGTAAAACTAAGCATGTTTCTTTCATTTTTGTTTGTCGTGATCCACTGAAGTGTTATAAAGTGCAGTAATGCTATACTTATTCAACCCTTAGAACATTTACTATCAAAAAGAAGTTGCGAAATGTGTTTTTGTTTTTCATAATATTATATCAACTTTAGTCATCAATATAAATCTTCATATAAAAGCTATCATGCTTAAAAAGCACTAGCGATAATAAGAGCATAAGAGCACGCACAACGACATCGCTCTCAATGTCGAGTATCATATCACAGAGGACACTGGATCAACAAGAGTTTCTAGCCCGACTGATTGTGAAGAAAGAGTTAAAACGAATGATCGAAATAGATGTCATCGAAAAGGTTGACCAACCCACTGACTAGGTTAACAGTGTTGTGTACGTCACGAAACCATCAGGTGAACTACGCATATGCCTAGATCCAAAGGACTTGAACAATTGTGTGAGAAGACCTCATCACTACACACAGGTCCTAGATGACATTCTACCACAATTACAAGGTGCCAGTGCATTCTTAATACTGGAGGCACGATCAGGATACTGGAACGTGAAGTTGGATGACGAGTGGAAACTACTTGCGACGTTCAACACGCCATACGGACGATACTGCTTCCGTCGTCTTCCATTTGGGGTAGTTTCGGCACTGAACGTGTTCCAGAAGAAAGTCGACCAAACGTTCGAAGGTCTACCTGGTTTTGTAGCAATTGCTGACGACATCGTTGTGTTTGGGAAAACCGAAGCAGAGCATGACGAACACCTGGACAACATTATGAAACGTACAAATGCGTTGTGAAATCACACAGGATCAAGTTCTAAGGAAACTACCTTTCGTCAAATGGGTTAGAACCTGATTCAGATAAGATTGCATCAATTGTTGACATGACACCGTCGACAAATGCCCAGGAACTGCAGAGTTTCCTTGGTATGGTGAACTACTTCCACTGCAGCATCAACATTGGCTTACTTCGACACGAGCAAGCCTTCAAAACGGACGACCAGTTGCCTATGCGAGCAAGAGTCTGACCGAAACTGAAAGCAACTACTGCAACATTGAGCGTGAAATGCTGATTATCGTGTTCGGTCTTGAGCGATTCCACCAGTACGCATACGGACGTCACGTGACGATCGAAATAGATCACAAACCTCTGGGATCAATCACCAGAAAACATCTAATGAATGCACCTCCGAGGCTGATGAGAATACTACTTCGTAAACAGAAATACGACTTCACCATGAAATATGTGCCAGGAAAAGACATACCTATTGCAGATGGACTCTCATGTATACCTATTCATGTTGGTGAAATTCCCGACATCAACGTGACAATTCACGGAATCGCTGGTGTTTCCGAGTCGAGACTCGAATTTTTTTGAAACATGACAATATGCGATGAAATACTCCAAGTGGATGGCCACAGTACAGAAATCAATGATCAGAAGACATAGTGCCGTTCTGGAACTTCAGAGACGAGATCGTTGTGCTCAATTGTGTTCTTCTGGAAGGAAACCGTGTCATTATACCCAAGAACATGCAAGAGAAGGTTTTGATGACGATACAAACTGGACATCGCGATAACATGTTTTGGGGTGGAATCAATGCAGACATTGACAACATGGTTAAGAAATGTAATGTGTGTCAACATAACCAGACTGCACAACAGAAGGAAGAACTGATCCCAATTGATGCAACACATCATTGCACTTAACCAAGCTACAGCTGAAATTAGAAATAATTCAAAGAGAAGCTATGAACAGAAATTAGCTTTTAATATAAAACATGACAGCAAGAGTTTTTATGCATATGTTCGAAGTAAACAGAAAGTTCAGCATAAGGTCGGTCCTCTAGAAGGGAGTGATGGAAACATAACAACAGAGGGATTCTTAATGGCAGAAAACCTAAATGAATACTTTAGTTCGGTGTTTACCAGGGAATATATTAGTGCATTACCAGTACCAGAGTCAGACTATTTAGGACAACGTTTAGGTAACACAAAAAATGGTAGCTAACAAAATAAGAAATATGAAGGATAATAAGTCACCTGGAATGGATGGGATTCCTCCCAAATTACTAGTGGAAATTGTAGAACAAATTAGCATACCGCTTGCAACAGTGTTCAATTTGTCATTAGAGGAGGGAGTAGTTCCGTTAGAATGGAAAGAAGCAAACATTATACCATTATTTAAAAAGGACAAAGAAGCAAGTCAGAGAACTATAGACATGTGAGTTTAACATCGGTGATTTGCAAACTATTAGAAAGACTAATTAAAGATTACTTGGTTGAATTTCTTGTTAAAAATAACTTGATTAACCCATCTCAACATGGGTTTCTAAAAGCGAGGTCATGCTTAACAAATATCTTATGTTTTTTGGAAGATGTCACAAAGTGGGTAGATGAGGGATCACCAGTAGATATAATATACTTAGATTTTAAAAAAGCCTGTGACAAAGTGCCAAATCAAAGATTACTACTTAAACTAAAGGCCCATGGCATAGGAAATGGTATGATTAACTGGATAGAAAAATTACTTATTGATAGAAGACTAAGAGTAGTAGTTGATGGGGAGGTTTCAAACTGGAAATCGGTTTTGAGTGGAGTACCGCATGGATCAGTATTGGGACCTATTTTATTCTTAATATATATCAATGATTTGGATGATGATATATCAAGCAAGGTGTTGAAGTTTGCGGACGATACAAAAGTGTTTAGAAAAATTAAAAGTGATGCAGATAGACAGCAATTACAAGATGATCTGAATAAGTTGACTGAATGGTCTGAGAAGTGGCAAATGCTGTTTAATTATGGGAAGTGTAAGTGCCTCCACTCAGGACATGGGAATGAAGACGCACAATATACAATGGGTGATACTGTACTAAATACTACCGTAAAGGAAAAGGTAGGGTTAACGATTAGTGCTGATATGAAGGTATATAGTGTACAAGGAAAAAGAACTAATAATACCGCTGTACAAAACAATAGTTAGACCTCATTTAGAATATTGCATACAGGCATGGAGGCCATATCGCAAGAAGGATATTGATATACTAGAAAGAGTACAAAGGAGAGCAACCAAAATTACACAAACACTCAGGAATATTAGTTACAAAATGCGTCTAAAAGAATGTGGATTAACAACATTAGAAACCAGGAGACTGAGAGGAGATCAGATAGAAGTGTTTAAAATATTGAATGGGTATGAAAATATAGACAGAAATATTTTTTCTCGGTTAAGGAAGAGAGAACACTAGAGGACATGGAATTATATTAGCAAAGAAGCCGTGTAGACTAGATATTAGACAATTGGAGATTGGAGAAGGGCTTTCTTGTCCACCTGCCATTTAGAGTTGATTCTCTGGGTGGCAATCTTGTTAAATCTTGTTAAATCTTGTTACATCTTGTTAAATCTTGTTAAATCTTGTTAAATCTGGTTAAATCTGGTTAAATCTGGTTAAATCTGGTTAAATCTTGGTTCAGACATGTTCAACTGGAGAGGTGATGAATAGCTGCTCGTTGTAGATTATTACAGTTCATACACCATCATCCGAAAGCTGAGCTCTACAACATCTGGTGCTATCGTGAGCAAGCTGAAGCTCATCTTCTCAGAGTTTGGCATTCCAAACATCTTTATCAGTGACAATGCTAGACAGTGCGATTCAGCTGAATTCCGCAAATTCGAAACTGAATACGACTTCAAGCACGAGACGAGTAGCTCCAGATACCCTCAATTCAATGGGAAGGCTGAGCGATATGTAGGTGTAGTAAAGAAGACACTACCGAAAGCCTACGAAGCGAGAGAAGACCCCCGCCATCGCTTTGCTCTGTCTTCGTACGACTCCCATTGAAACAGGATTACCGTCACCTGCAGAACTGTTATTTGGCGGAAAAATTCAGTCAAACGAACCCACTATCACCACCACGGGGAAAGAGGAAGCTCGTATCCGCAGAAGAGAACAATAGCGACGACAATATGATGAACATGCACGTGATTTGAAAGACATACATCCAGGTCAAAGTGTCAGAGTACAGGATTATGTGACGAAAATGGGAACCAGCCGTAGTGAAACAGAAGGTTAGCGAACCAAGATCATACATACTTACCAGCAGAAATGGAGCTGAGTATCGTAGGAATCGACGACATATCAGAACGACTGGAGAAACATTCACTTCTCCAGATACACATCACAATGATGAGAATACGGATGAAGAACACACAGTTAATCGAAATGACCTGGCTACTTTCGACAACCTTAGCAAGGGAACTGAATTAATCCACGTCGAAGTACCACCACCGGCCTGTGTCGACGACCCTTCGTACAGGACGAAGGCTGGTAGATGTGTGCGCCCACCAAAACGTCTTGATCTCTGATGCTTCAGTGCTGTGAAAAACTGTGAAACGTACTTTATAATTGTTCAATTCTTGAAAGTTGCTGTTATGTTAGCTTCTATCCAGGCTTTGGGGACTTGACCAGAGTCAACTGATTATTGGAAGATATCATGTATTATTGGTGTTAGGCGGGAGGCATATATGTTTAGTATTATGCTTGACTTCGTATTATGCCTGACTCCGTATTATGCCTGACTTCATATTATGTCTGACTTCGTATTATTGCACATTATTTGCAATAATATACCGCAATTACAGCAAAAATCGTCATATTTCAACCATGTTGCAATGTGGAATTATGGCCCTAATATCGTCCCATAGACGGATCCACTATTAGTGGTGGTAATCCCAGTATATTGACCAGTTCACGTCCTAAACATTGAATGTAACACGACCAGCGTGTGGCTGAAATCACCCAAAATATTACATTATATAACCGTAGGCCGACCACACTCCTTGTGGGCGATTTCATTGGCATACGTTAAAAGAGGAGTTTGAAAGACATGTGCCAGGAGTAAAGAAGAGTTGGTACTGACGTAATCAGTCATGACAACTACTGGCTCGCGAGGATACATGACATGTGCACAGCTTTAAGTAGAGCGTTGGTATCTTGTTAGTGCTTAAAACTGTTATCAATGCTTACGTGTTATACACATTCTAATATCAATTAACTAATACACACACTCATATACGCCCGCCCGCCCGCACGCACGCCCGCACGCCCGCACGCACGCACACGCGTAGTCATATGAACGCACGCTCGCTCGCTCGCTCGCAAACACATATTCATTCGTATGCTCACACGCACACGCACACGCACACGCACACGCACACGCACACGCACACGCACACGCACACGCACACACACACACACACACACACTACGATGTCTACCCCTTGAATAAATAATGAGAACTCCCAAGCTATTTGACAATCGACATGGCTTTCACCGCATTTGCACAACTTTATGTAGCGCAAGTTGTACAGAAACTGTTTTTTAGCACGGGAACTTTGACCACTCGATGATCTATACCTGCATGTGGCATTGTTTAATTCACCACAAGAAAGTAAGATATATCGAGAGAATCCCATCAACACGGGATGCCGTAATATATAAGGCATCTGCTGTGAGTAGGCTACCAGGCTATACACATCGAGAGCCTTACACTGTTGAAAGCACATACCCGCCCAAGTCCTGCAGATTTCGGTTGGATTAGAAAAAGGAGTGGCTTGAATGAGACATGCATTGTATGACACTGCCACCTCTATTATTATCATTTTATTGTATCTTATCAACCGTATATGGATCACCAGTCTTATTACTGGCATTTTAATGTGTAACTGAAGACAAATTTCCATTTTTAACGTGATGTTTTAAACGGACAATAAAGTTTTTTGAATATTAAATTTTATAAAGTGTCGCCCTTAAGATATATGCATTTCCTAAAATATTGAAATAATAGCTTTTGACGAGCGAAATTTATACAAATTGTGGGTTTTTCAAGTTTGAAATAATAGTAGGGTAATGTACTTGTGTGTTGGTATTTAATAGAAATGTCTTCATTCAATGAGGCAACCTTGGCTTATTGTAAACAAACACCTCATTAATACTTCTTGTTTGGATTAGTCATGACAGTGGGGAAACTTCTCGTAGATAATTACCACTTGTTTTAATTGGCGGTTGCACAGCAACCAGTAGCGATACCAGCATACGAATAAAACTTGCTTAGAATAGTCTGGTTTTGGTTTGGCCCATTACGTCATAGATACAGTGAATAACATTATTGTTTTAATACTATTGGTTGTATAACACCATATAGGGAAACTGGAAACGTGCTAAGACTTATCTGGTTGGGTTATGCAGTGACATAGTGACATATGCAAATAGACTACATGACGAACATAATATAAGTACACTACATTCCGAACATTGTGGGGAATGTGACCTAGAATTAGATATTGGGCGCACTTGTGTTTACCTAATCCCTCTAGGCTTACGTGATTGGGTTGACTATGCCTTAGTTACAGTGAATAGCTTTATACTATTTGTTGCATCGCAAACCGTAGTGATAGTTGACCTTTACCCAATTTTGAAGTTGATGACATCTCCACCTGGGTTGCAACTTGCCCCGTGGTTATTTATGGACTTAGTTTAAAAATAAGATACACGAATTTTTGAGGTATTAGTTCATGACCTATCCGTAGAGGGGCGCTACCTTTTTTAACATATCTGCCAGGGGCACTGCATGATAAAAAATAAGACACGAAGTTTGACAATATATTTTCTTTGTCTATCCGCAAGGGGCGCCACTTGTTCATCACCTTGACCTTTGATCTTGGCCTAGGTATGACATCACTCCTACCACCTCCCTTCCACCCGACCCAAGTGACCCAACGTGTTCACTCTACTGTACTACTGACACTGCAATACAGTAAAGGTAAAGCTCAACATCATTATTTATTATATAAACATTTCATTACGGACACTGAATGAAACCCTTTTCAAATGTATGACCTATTATTTTGAACACACAATGGCACATCAACTGACGAATGTTTTGACGGAGAAGGTGGAAACGGTGTACCAGAATCAGTGTTGTTTGCAAATGACACAGAGGTAGAGGTGTAGAGGTAATGAGGTAGATATGACGGTGTACCTGGAGACGTGGATGAAGGCACATGAGCGTTAGTCACCCGATAGCCCAATTCATGGACTTCAGGATGGATTAAAAGGAATAATGAAATGGACAGAACATCTGTAAATATACCGGGAGACGTGCTGGAAAAGCGGCACACTTCAGAAATCTATTTTCATTCATGCAAAAAAAGGAGATAAAAATTGAGAGAATGAGTGCAGCCTATGGAAACTGGAAGAAATGTGATGGAGGTGTGACATGCAGATGCCAGTGAAGTTGAAAGAGAAGATGAGTAAAAATGATAGTCAGTCCAGCAATCCTATACGGCGCATAGAACTGGAAGTATGAAAAGACAAAAGGGTAGAGACGGATGAGATTAGGATGTTGAGGTGGATATGTGAAGTGACATAGAAAGATAATATTAGAAACGAATATATCATAACGTGAGTGACATAAGCATCAAAACGTAAAAGAGAAACGAGTGTTTGGGGCATATGACGAAAAGGGAAGAGGAGTACATGGTGAAAAGAGTACTAAATACAGACATATCAGCAAGAAGAGGATTACCAAAGACTATAAGGAAAGGCACACACAGAAGCGACATGAACATTATGGGTCTGACGTCAGATGAGGTGATGGATAGAGCAGCATAGAGAAATAAAATTACCAACCATACCAACAAACCCAGATGACGGAAGAATCTGTGTACATAGAATAGTAAAATGAACATCGTTTCAATAAGTCAAAACGAATCCTACAATCAATGCCCTTAACATGAGTACAACGCAATTTTATTTAATCACTCTACTCGTAAATAAAAAAAATTGCATTAATCACCTGCAAATATATTGATCTACACGCCCATTAGTAATGGTTCACTAGTTTGCATCTTTGTTATTATTGCAAAGGCAATCATCCTCGCATTTGCACAATACCATACAATGGAGGCCTGCCGTGCAGAACTTGCAATTTGTCTTGCATGACTTCTTGAAGCCACAATGCAGGGTCTGTTCACATCAGGTAAATACAGACCATGGGTGAGTGACAGTGACCAGCGGCGTGGTCTTCAGAAGTAAGTACGTTCGACAAAAGGTAGTATTGACAGAAAGGTGAAACATGGACACTGTGGCAGTGATGCTGGGGTAAAAAGAGTTGGGTAGTTTTTCCTTGGTATGAATGCGTTGATAGTGTAGAAAGGAGGAACATTTGTACATAACCTACAATCACTATATTATCGCCTGCGCCACGCCTACGATCTCGCCACGGTTGAGTACCTGCCAGAGGCAATATTCTGCACCTGTCCTCGTCGAAGCCAAACAGCGCAATGAGCCGATCAAGGGGGACGTCGACCGCGTCGACCGCAAACTTTTCACCCGACCTCTTTGAGGCTCTTTGTGAGCCGAAAGTGGCAAAAAACTAAAAGAACTTCTCGTGAACGAGCTACGACACGAGGTAGCTGAGCTACGATCTATAATTATTGCTAAAGACAAACAGATCTCTGATCTGACGAAGCAAGTAGAAGCCCTTGAAGATAAGACCGAAGAACTGGAATACTCCAGAAGGAATTCCCTGAGAATCTCAGGGATTCCTGAAAGAGAGGGGGAGGACGTCTTGCAGGAGACGCTTCGAGTCGTCAACTCGACGCTCCTCCCTCCGTTGACGGTTGAGGAGATTGATCGTGTGCATCGTGTCGGGCCTAGGCTGCCGGACAAAACTCGACAGATCCTGATCAAACTCGCCACGTATAGAACAAGACGCCGTGTTTTCACGGCAAGAAGAGGCCAGTTCACACAGCCAGCGCCGGGACCGTCAACAACACCGACGACGCACCCAGTCTTTGTCAATGACGACTTGACAAAGACACGTTCGCACCTCCTCTACGAGTATCGCAAGGCCAAGAAGAATGGCAAGATCAAGGAAACCTGGAGCATTGATGGAAATATCCTGATACGAGACAACGCCAGTCGTATGTCCCAAATCAAGAACATTCGTGATCTCGAAAAGCAGGCTGTGTGACATCTGACACGCACTTATACCGTTAAAGCTCACGTACACGAAGTATACCGATGCAGGTATAATTGTTTTCACTTTAATTTAAATGGGATAATTATTATATTATTTTAATACTTGTTAATGAGACCCGCTTTGCTGTACTCATACTAATTAACTAGTTATGTTTTACTTAATTGTGTTTTCATTGTTGACAATGGTTCTTACTCAGTCAACTATGTATGCAATTATGTTTAACTATTGTGCCACTATTATGCACATTTTGTATTCTACTATGCTGGACTATAATGTCTCTATTATGCACATTTTGTATTCTAGAGTAATTAGTTTCAGCCACATGTTTTGTTTCTTATTGTATTTTTTGACCAAACTGTTTTGCATAGCCACGTGTTCATCCATTTCTAATTATCTTAAACTTACTATGTTTCACCTTTATCAATGTCTCAACTATTATAATGATACTTATGTTAACTTATTTAACGATCTTTTTCTTGCCGTATATCTTTATTCTTTCTACAATGACATCGCTCGTCTGTGACCTAACACACTACTATATTGTAAGCTATTTATTGTCAAGAAAGTATGGATGAAATGTTAAGTAATTATACTGAGCTAGATCTCAAGTACTTGTACGAAAGAACTACCCAATATGAAAATATAAAAACGAACCCTTTCAATTTAGCAGATATAAATAGTCATTATTATGATGTTAACGATATCCTTCCAGATAAGTTTAGTCATAATAACTTTCAGTGTAAAGTGCTCCACCTAAACATACAAGGACTCTCATCAAAATTTGATCAACTTCAAACATTACTCTCAGAGCTCTCTGATGCACATGTGGAAATTGACTATTTTTTTCTGTTATGTAAAACTTTTGTAAATGATGACAATACGCATCTTTTCAAGCTACCCAATTATAACTTTATTTATAAAAATAGAAAGATTAAATCTAAAGGTGGTGTCGCGATATATATCCGTTACAATATTCAGTATAATCTTCGAGAAGACCTTAGTATTTTCATAGAAGGTGAATTTGAATCCATATTCATTGAATCTATTAATAATGATCAAACGTCAATCGTAGGTGAAATATACCGGATTCCTAATACAAGTGTTAATTTGTCTATTCAACGGTATGAGGCAATATTACAGAAAATGGAAAGCTCAGTCAAATTATAATAGGCACTGATCAAAATTTCGACTATCTAAAAATTAAGTCTTATAAACCCTCAACTGATCTTTTTACATCTATATCTAGCCGCAAATATAATTCCCACGATTACTAAGCTTACACGTATCACCTATACTTCTGCTACCCTCATTGATAACGTATATGTACGGCACACAACCCCATTTGTTCACTCTGGTATACTATTCAGCGATATATCTGACCATTTACCTATATTCTGTCTTATCGGAAAGCGGAAACCTTCAAAAATACGCAACGAACCATTAACATTCAAACATAGACCTTTATCTAACGTGTCGATCCGACACATAAAATTAGCACTCCAGCAAATTAATTGGACATATCTTCATCAGTTAGACATAAATAATGCGTTTAAATTATTTACAGAACAATTAAATTATATCATTGCATCATACGCACCAGAGAAAACTGTCAACATTAAATCGAAATATGTAATTCGGAATGTTTGGATGACTACAGGACTAATGAAATCATCTTTAACCTCAAATAAACTGTATCGGAAATGTATTAGCAAACCTAAGACACATCCTGCTCACATCCGTTATGTTAAATATAGAAATATCTATAATAAGTTAAAACAAATTGCAAAAACAACCTACTATGCTAATCAATTAAACACATTCAAGAATGACTCTAAAAACATGGAATTTACTAAAGATTGGAAAAACAATGATAAATCTGGCATTACTTTACATTTCAAACATAGTAATGCTGTAATTAAAGATCCTTATCAAATATCTAATGCATTTTGTAATTTCTTTACAAATGTTGGTCCAAACCACGCCACTGCAATACCTCTATCCAAAATTAAATTTACATCTTATCTTCAGAATTGCCCTAAACATAACTCAAATAGTATGTTCATGAGCCCAACCGATGCAAGCGAGATCAGGGAAATAATAAAGTCACTTCAACCTAAGAAAAGTACAAGTCACGACAATTTGAGTGCGCTTGTTATAAAGTTATTTGGTGAGAAAATAGCTATGCCTTTATCTATTTTGATAAACATGTCAATGTCTGAGGGAATAGTACCAGATGAATTGAAAATTGCGAAAATTTTACCTGACCATAAGTCAAACGCTAAAGACGACATTTCCAATTACAGACCTATATCATTGTTACCTTCAATTTCTAAAATACTGGGAAAAGTTATATATAAAAGGACTCTTCATTTCATTCAAACTAATAAAATATTAAATAATAAACAATATGGTTTTCGTGAAAAACATTCAACAATAAATGCAATAATTGCACTTACTAGTGATGTTATAAAAGCTTGGGAAAATAAAGACTCGGTCCTTAGTGTTTTCTTGGATTTAAGTAAAGCATTCGATACAATTGATCACCAAATCTTATTATATAAACTTGAATTTTATGGAATAAGGGGTACTCCTCTCAAATGGTTTAAAAGTTATTTGTCAAATCGGAAACACTATGTTAAATATAATAATAGCGATTCGCTTCAACGGGACATCACATACGGCGTCCCGCAGGGGTCTATACTTGGTCCGCTCCTGTTTATAAAAAGTTGATTGACACGAACACATAAACAAATGCAAAAATTAATTAACCAGTGCTTTATATGTAATCAAAAAAGTTAACAGCTACCTTCCTGTGTCCGCCCTTAAAACAATTTATTACACTTTAGTTTACCCTTACTTGACATATGGAATCATCTTGGGTGTACATATAAAACGTACTTGACAACATTATTAAAAAAAAAAAAATAGTTCGTTCCATACTCAAAAGAAGTTATTGGGAACATTCTCACCCCCTCTTTACGTGCTTAAAATTAATTAAATTGAATGATGTATACGAAATGGAAATTGGAATTTTTTGTATAATTATGTTCACAGGAGTCTACCCCATTATTTATCTGATATTTTTACATTTACCCATGACGAAATTAGACAAGCCTCACATATACATCCTTTCACTTCTCTAACAGTAAAATCTTCTAAAAGTTTCTTATGTAAAGGTCCATTGATATGGAACAGAATTCCGCTTACCATCCAGCAAAAAAACAATATAAAAAGTTTTGCTGTATCACTAAAAGCAATTGTTGTAAAAGAGTATGAAGAGCTAGCTGAAGCTTATTCAATATAAAATACCTGTTCATATATGTATGTAATTATATCCTTGTCATTGTCGGTAGTTGGTATTACCACACGTTTACTATACATGTCAATTGAACATTCTTAATTGAATATTAATGTTACGTTTTACACACCTGGTCAATCATAAAAAAACTATAAGTATGTGGTACACGTGAAAGTATTATTATAACATCATTGTTTATACAGCTATGGTAGGGTTGGCAGCGACCAGTTTAATTTATAAGAAATGGTTTCGTATTAATAATTAATATATAATCCAACTGGTAACAATCTTAATTGGCTCCGCTGTCTGCCCGGAATCGTACTTGATATAATTGATTGTTATATTTGTTGTTTATATATACTGTTTGTTTGTACGATTCCCAAAAAATTTATATTCGTTCATTCATTCATTCATACCCATGTTTCCAGATGTAAATGTCTTGGACTAACGACCTTTTGATATAATATGCTCGAAGAGAGCGGCCTGTGTCGATGGCATAGAATCACACGAATGCCTGTCATTGAAAAAGAGATTATGCATAGCGTTGATATCGGGACGACACATCTTACTCTATACGAGACACGAATTATTCGATGCGCTGCATGTGAGCCGATTCCAAAGTGAGACTCCGAAAATGTCATAAGCGAGATCATCGTCCCAGTACGACACCGTGTTCTGTTCCATGCAGTCTACGCCGTCTTCTTCCTGCCTCCGTGAATTTGTATGGTACGATAACACCCGTTTAAGCATGAAAGAGGGGTTGAACCAACGCCTTTGATGGGCGCAGCTGGGAGGGGATGCTGCGTACCGGGACATAGCGATACTTTTGCCGTTACCAATGTCAGTCCAAACCTCTGAAAGGCCAATATCTGCATACAACAACGATGTCACTGTTGAGAATCCGCACAAGTGCTTTCTGATGAGCTAGATACGAGGCTTAAGCTAGATGCACGGTCATATATATATATATATCTGCATGCATGGTTGCTAATGAAGTTTTATATAACGGTGCCTCCGTAAACGAGGCAACTGCAGTAGTCATAAATAACAGAGCGCTGTATGGAAGTAAATAGAACCTCGGACATCCATATAGTGCAACAACTAGCCTTCGATGTGAGGAACAATAAGCATACCTGACTATAGACATGTGGTGGATATGTGTACGAGCAGCCTTCGCGCATTAATGGTAGCATATGGCTGGATGCTTCCCAGAGAAGTTGAGATGGTGTTTGATTGAACAGGTCTGCCAGGGAAGTAATGTGTAAAGCGCTTTGAGCAATCCTGAGGATTGGATACTGCGCTATATAAGAACTTACCTTTAACTTACCTTTACATATAGATCGATGCATGTCTGCATTGACAGTACTTTCTAAATGTATTATTGTGTTTTACTAGAATACATGTTCAAACCACATTGCTTGTTCTTTCTCCTGTTGTAATTAGAATTCACCTACGACCTAGTTGAGTGAAGTATGGTTAATCTTATTACGCAACTAATTACTAACTTTGTTGTCATGCCACCATCCATAGTTCTATTACAAAACATGATGTTTGTACTTACCGTTATTTGACAAAACAAGTCACTGACAAAGATCTTTACACATGAAATCATATGTTACACATGTAATCATATCTTCTGGTAATGGGTAACCGATTTAGTACTTTGCACGTGCGCATTGTCTTCCGATAAGATCAAATTGTAAGTCACGATCGCCACCATATTCAGCATATAGGTCACATAGGCAGGGACGTCGATCCGGTTTTAAAAGTGGGGGGACGGGTGACTAATTTATATATATATATATATATATATATATATATATATATACACACATATGTATGTATAATAGATATATATATATATTATAAGATGTCATATAATATATATATATATATTATGACATATTATAATATATGTTTATTTTTGACATGTATAATATATATATATATGACATAATATATATATATATATATTATGACATTATAATATATAATAGTTATATGTATTTCAGGTTATATATATATATATATATATATATATAACCTGAAATACATTATCTATTGTAAATATAAAACATAATTCATTGTTGGTCTGGTGCTAATTCTAAAATAAACAAAGACCTTTATGTTATGCTATTTAAAATAGTTATGTTGGCAACATATATATTTGAAGAGGGGCCATGGCCCGCCCCAATCACTGAACATTTGGGGGGTAGACTTTGGACCCAACACTGCTTGCCTGATTCATAGAGTGACACGATGCAGAAGTTACAGGGATGCCTATGTGGGACTTCCCAAATCCACCTTTTGGCAAAGAAATTTGTCATCACTCAAAATGGGATCAAATTACACAAGTGCAGGAATCCGCTGGTTCCGCCGTAGGCGATATAAGTACCCACCAGGGCGACCAGGCGGCAATCCAAGGGGGACAGGGCAAACAAAAATGTATAATCTATAATGTGTTTGATGGCTAATGCCTATTAATATATCAACACAAGGATGCAAAATGACAGAGCCCGGCATGATGAATATCTATTGGACTAAGATCAAGTTGCCGGCTGCGGCCAACCAAGCAATTTATCTAGTGATTTTCCACTAGGTAGTCGAAGTTTATATCTGAACTCGTATAATAATTTTTATTAATTTGAAGCCATTTCCTATGCTACGCGCCCCCTCATCCCCCACCGATCGACGCCCATGCTGTGTAGAACTTCCCAATCCAACATTTTGGCAAAGTAATTTGTCATCACTCAAATGGGAATAGGTTACACAAAGTGCAGGAATCCGCCGCTTCTGCCGTAGGCGATAAGCATCAAGCAGGCGAGGGGTGAAAGTGCAACACAAATGTCATCATTTGCAATGTGCTTGATGGCTAGAGCCTATAAATAATATCAACACAAGGGTTGCAAACGTAACATCAAGTTGCGCGGTGTGGCCAGCCAAACAATTTATCTAGTCGATTTTCTAATGGTTGGTCGGAACTTCATATCGCGAGTTTATTGTCTAGCTAGTCATGTATAGCGGCTTTTAAGAGAGAGGAGTGGTGAGTCAGGCTATATGCCTCCTAATTTGTCTCTGCTGAAAAGTGGGGGGACAATTCCTATGCTGTCCCCCACGCTGAAAAGTGGGGGACGCGTACCCACCGCCCCCACCGATCGACGCCCGTGCACATAGTTCACGTTCTCCACGTAGGGATCGTCCATATGTCGTTGTGCAACCCATACAAACAAGGGTAGGGAAGTTTTCTCTCACGTGCGCACCATAACTTCCGCACTCCGACCACGGCCATAACATAATTTCCCGCAAAATAGCGGCTTCGCCCACAGGCATAACATACTTTCTAACAAAACGGTGACTACAACAACGGCCATGACATAATTTCCGGCAAAATGTCGGCTTCGACCATAGTTATAACATAACTTTTAGAGTTTCGATGCGATAACGATAATGTCAATTAAATATTCGTGTTTTACTAAGTTAGTCAGCTAACTTCGTGACATTTCATAACTTTCATAACATAAGGTGTTATTGTGTTAGACAGGTGGCGTTTTCATGTTTAACTAAGTTAGTTAGTCAGCTAACTTCGTGGCATTTCATAACTTTCATAACAACGTTTCAGTGTGTTAGACAGGTGGCGTTTTCATATGTTTAACTAAGTTAGCGTTATAACTTGTCAAATTTTCACAGTTTTCGCCGCTATAGCTTTGTCATTTCGTCGTATTTTAATGTCATCGTTGTACTTTCGTAACATAAACGACAAACTTGTTGGTTTATCCTACGTCACAGAATATTTTCCTAACCAAATCTAAAAAAGTTGGGTTGTGACGTCACTACTATCAAAGCTGGCGCCATCTAGTGGATAACTCTAACACAACATTAGACACTAGCGTCATCTAGACGATAAGACTACCACTAATTAAGGTTAGACACCAAAAAATTGGAGATAACTAGGATTTGACATAGAATAAATTTGCGATTACGGCAAAATGGTTGCTTCGACCAGTCATAACATAACTTTTAGCGTTTCGGCCGTATCATAATTTCCGTCAAAATGGCGGCTTCTACCACTCTATAACATAATATCCGTGAAAATGGCAGCTCTTAGCACTTCCGTAAAATAATTTCCGGCAAAACGGAGGCTTATGCTATCACAACCGTATCATAACCCAAATAATATATCAAAATGGTGGCTTCGATCACTTCCATTATATAACTTCCGTCAAAGTGGCGGTTCCGACAACATCCACAACACAATACCCGTCCAAATGGCGGCTCCGAGCACTTCCGTAACAACATTTCCGGCAAAATGGCGGCTTCGATCACAGTCATGACATCACTTTTAGCATTTCGAGGCGATAACCTTATCAAGTATTTGTATTTTAGTAGGTCCATATGGTGGTTCGCTAACATTTACCGACTCAACGAGATAGAAAGAGGAATGTTTTCACTTCAGACGTATCATGGCCTCTGCCAAAATGGCGGGTTCTACCATGTGCAAAACATAATTTCCGACAAAATGACACCTCCGATCACTTCCATAACATAATTTCCAGCTCAATGGCGGCAACATTAGACGCTAACGCCATATCACCGTCGAAGGGTGTAGCTGATGTACAGTGGAGACCTGTTTGACATTAGTTTTTAAGTTTGAGACGAGTTCAACGCCGTATATGATATGTTCCCTATTATCGCTCAGTATACATGAGATCATATGTCAAGACCATTAATCGATGTGTCATCCGTATTTAACCAAATGTCAATATAAGTGTGTATGTTTGAAGTTTCATCACCAGAACACATTATAGATGGAAAGATGCATGTGAAAAACATGTTTGCAGGTTAAAGCCTGCTTCACTCAGACCAGGACTACCATCGATCTATTTAGATTATCAGTTACTAAGCAGTCAAATGATGTTTTAAGCATTGTATTGTAACCGCCACAAGGTCACCAAAACTATACAAGTCTAGACAGGCTTTCTCGTATGGTGTTGTCTCGTATTCACATTCACAAGTCTCGTATTCGCAACTCGATAGCACAAATCAATAAAATAATTTAAATTAATCAAATGCATAAATTCAATAAAATTAAATAACTAAGATAATAAAAATACATAAAATAGAATAAATGAAAAAAATAAACAAACTAAATAGTCGGCTCAGGCTATTTCGAGAGCTGCTCGAAAAATAAGAAGCAATGGAGCCATTATTTGTTGAGCAGCTCGAGAAATAACGCGAAGTCAGACAGTAATTTGTCGAGCAACTCGAGAAATATTAGTCTCGTTTAACCGACTGTCGGTCGGCCGCGTACCTACGCCGAGAAGACAGTCTGGTGTTTTTTTTCCGGCTTTTGAATATTATCCGTGTGGGCTAAACGATGCTGCCACCTCACGGATACTTGTTAATCCTGCCGTAATTCCTATTCTATAAACAACTGCAACTTTGTATTTCTATTTATGTTGTGTTAATATAAGTTTAATTTGAATAGTTTTTATAATACAGCATTATCTGACAAAAATGTATCCTTATTTAATGTATTACTTGAATTTCGACCTGAGAACCAATCAGCGTCTCTACCATAATCTGGGGTAAGGCCGCCTTGTCGGTTACATCGGCAGCCCATTAATTCCCCACGTGGAGTTGAGGGTCTGAAGTGCTGCCATATCTAGCCTTTACTCGAGGCTAGAGAAATAACGGCAACTCGGGCTGTTATTTATCGTGCAGCTCGAGAAATAATGTCGAATTGTTACGTTATTTATCGAGCAGATCTGAGGTTCGTTATTTGTCGAGCAGATCTGGACGTGCTTGTAATTGCACTTAGAAACTTATGTTTGTACCATTTACCTGCACATTCTAATAGTTTTAGTAAATGCGACGCTGTTGGGTCATTTTTTGCATGTATGTATTCGTTCAGATGAGAAACAACGAGTTTTCTTATCCATCCCGAGAAATAACGCCAATTTGTCTTGTTATTTGTCCAGCAGATCTAGGTTTTCATGCATGGGATCTTACAAATAATTTCGTGCCGTTTACGTGCACATACTAGTTGTTTGTAGTAAATACGACGCTGTTAGGTCGTTTCCTGTTTGTATTTATCAGTTCTTATGAAAAACAATGAGTTTTCTTATCCATCGAACTGCTCGATAAATAACTTAGTCAGCGGTGCTGATAAAGTTATCTGATTGGTCATTACAACTTCCGATCTGCTCAAGAAATAGCGCAAAGGCTTGCCGTTATTTGTTGAGCAGCTCGAGAAATACTGTTATTTCCCGAGAAGCTCGCTAAATAGCCAGCCCCTAAATAGTCAGCATGGACATTTTGTAACATTTCTCATAATATTAATTAAGTTAGCTTTGTAACATTTAGTAATATGTGAATATACTAGCGTTTCAGCGCGATAGTGTTGTCACCTTGTTGTATTTTGCTAAAAAGGTATAGTAACCCTATTTCCATTTTAATCAATTTCTAGCATTAATTTTAAATCTTCTATAACAAAACATGGTATGTGTACTTACCTTTTAAATTGACAAAACAGGTCACCGTTTAAGAACGTTGCACATGTAATCATATATGGTTTATCTTTTCGTGATGCGCAATTGATTGAGGACGTTGCGCGTGCGCAATGTTACATTTGGTATCTTTCGGCAATATCAAAAGGTAGGTCACGTTCAACACCATGTTCAGTATGTCAACTAGGTCACATTCCCCACGTAGGGAACTCAAATATATCACTGTCCAACATGTCCAGGCAAATCGAACTAGTAAAATCTGAATATGTTCGCGCTTCAACGCGATAACCTTGTGAAGTTTTCGTATTTTACTAAGTCAGTGTGGTAACTTCGGAGCGTTTCGTAATTGTTCGTCATTTCATCGCGTTCATATATTTAACTAAGTTAGCATTGTAACTTGTAGTAAAATTTGAATATTTTAGCATTTCAATGCGATAGTCTTGTCATAAATTCGTTTTTAACTAAGTCAATGTGTTCACAATTGTTACCAAGTTAGCGTGGTAACTTCGATGGAATTAAAAATGGCTGCCGAGGTGTGCCGTCTTTCGGTCCGGGGACACAATTTACGATTTTAAGATGTAATTTCTTTGTGTAATTAGACCCCATCATGCCGGGTAAACGGAGAGGAGACAGCGCTTCCGACACCACCGAAATAGGACCAAACGATGGCACCCTGGTGGTCAGGTTTTTGGAATCTTTGTCCAACGAAGCGGTTGTTGAAAAGTTACGCAATGTGCTAAACCCAAAGGCCCTAACTGATAAGCTGAACTGAAAAAAATCTCCCAGCTTAATGAACGCTCTAGAGGCAAGACTGTCCTCAGTGGAGGCTGCTCTAGACCAACTAGAGCAACATTCACGATGAACAAATTTACGATTCTTCGGAATTTCGAGTCAGAGAAGGGAGAAGACATCACCGGCAAACTGCTGTCCATTGTGAACGAAACAATGGGAGTCACACCTCCCATTGTGAGCGCCGGCATAATGACAAGTCATCGGCTCGAACGGCGCATGCCAGGTGCAGACGCGCAAACACGACCACGGCCAGTGATCGTGATCGTGCGCGACGTGGTCATCCGTGCGAGACGCCGCTTGCGGGAAAGCGGCGACGGACCGACGGTGTACGTCAACGAAAAACTGGCGGCGTTGGATAAAAAGACGAGACAACAGAAGAAGTTAAGAACAATCAACGACTGTTGGACCTTCAACGGAAAAATTATAGTAAAAACTATAGACGGTGTTGTGAAAGAAATCCAGTCTGGCGTGGGCTTAATTGGGCATTGAACCGGCGACGCTGATGGATAACCTACAACCTGAATCTGGTGATATCAATAGTTTCTTATTTTATTTTTTTGATCCACAAAAATGCGCTAGCATTACCTGAAGATACAGTTTATAAACTGAGCAATCCATATGTTCTGGTATTCGTAATAAGTTTGGATGTATGGTTCTGCTGCCTGTGCTAACTTTATAAGCTGATTCATTTTTTGTTGACAATGTTGTCATCATGTGTAGATACACAATCTTGTGGTTATGTTGACTGTAAGTGCAAACAAAAATTTGTGACTGCGCCATTGTTATGTTCAGATATACGTAATACATTTGTGTGATTATGTTGACTAAGCTAACACTTTACGTAGATACAATTTTGTTTGCAGTGCTACTACTATGTGACTATGTGTATACGTACGTTTTTCGTTATGTCACTATGCCCAGACACAGTTTTTGTTGACTGCGCTATCGGTATGTGTATTTTTTTAAATCATCTAAAATATAGATTTCAATTTAACCATTTCCTCCCTATGCACATCTCATGATGTCATTAACTCAAAGCCTAATTGTGTTTCTTTCTTTTTTGTTACGTTTTTTATTGAAATCAATGCGATGGTTATTTCTACTCAACTACAAGCTTTCACTTTGCTAAGAACTGTGACGTGCTTCGAAATGTACAATTCAATTAATGCTATTCCGTGTATCTATCACAATATAAAGATCCGTTTTAAATTACAGTACCAATAAAGCTTTTCTCTCATATTCAGGAGGTATTCTAAACAACTGCTTAACATTATATTATAATAAAAAAAAAATGAAACTGACATAATTGAACAACAAACAATCGTCGTTCGTCGTATTATGAGCTCGACCAGTTTAGTAAGTTAGCTAAGAAAAAGAAAAACTCTTAGTATTTTAAGTACAAATATACCGTCTGTAAATGCCAAGTTTTCATAACTTGAGGCATTCATAGAAGAACGATAATTGCTTTGCCCTATCGTTAGTGTAAGAACATACATGTCACTGTTGACAGCATTTACATTTACCCATTCTCATTTTGGATGACTACATCCATTACGCGTCAGAGAAATATTCCTTCAGTTTTTCTCGTTTTGTCCAGTCTGAAGTCTTGATGATTGCGTGGATGGTGGGAAGCAAATCAGGCACTTCTCTCTCGAAGAATTTGTACGGATAGCACGTCTTCCCAAGCATTTCCTGTGCTCCAGATGACCTGTAAAGAATGTGTCAAGAAGAAAATATAACACAATAAATTGCAAGAACAAAATAACACGCATCTGACAAACGCACATATTATATTGTTGATTTCTAATAATAGCGCTCTATGGCCTAGTAAGTAATGCTATCGAAAGGACTGCCGTTTCGAAAGTCGAGCAATTTCGTTCAATCCCTGTTGCCCTGTTTTCGTAAGACACGTAGCGTGTCTTACGAAAGTCATACTCTCTGGTAGCTGTGCGAGAAGAAGTCCACTAGTAGACACAGGGAGTAGATGGGTAACTTGTTACCTAACAGGTATCGCAATCTCTAAACGTCCACAGATGATCAGTATCTTTAGAAAAATAACCTATAGTTAAGAAAAAACATACAACTACATAATTGTTACAAATTAAGGGTTGTTTTTTGTGACTCAGTCAGAAAACAACCCATAATTTGTAACAATTATGTTGTGGTATGTTTTTTCTGAAAAATATGATGTGATGCAGTATATGTTAACTGCTACCCAATTTTCAATTAATCAGATTCGAAAAAAGGTTAAATGTATCGAATGTCATTTATTAGACTTGCATTTTGATTTAAACGTTCAAATTTGTTAGGTGGTGGAAACGATGGTTTGCAATGTGTTTTATTTTACTTAATCAAAATTTAAAATTAGTTTGCATATTGATGAAAATGCAAATGCCATCGAACTCTATATATTGATCTATGTGAACAGCACCCTGGGCAACTCTTTTCATTATGGAGCTTTTCACACTTCAAATGCGTCATCACAGTTGACTTTAAGAGCTGCGACTACTCCTGTTGATATGTCGATGATACAGCAATTTTCAGATGCAGCGAAGAAGTCGGTGAACAGCTGTTGATATTTGAACTTTTATTTGCCCATTTGACATTGAACAATGTAAACAATCGGTTTAAAAGCACATATGTTTGGTGATTAAATTATATTCATGGTTAAAAAACCTACTAGAAATATGTCTAGCAGTTTAGCAGATACAGCCGTTTTATCGATTTTCATCTGTTTCGGGACGCCATCTTAAAATTATCTGGCTAGCTGAATGGATGATATATGGGAATTGTTAATATCCTATTTAGGGCAATTTCCTGTGCTGTAAATCTGCGGGGAGAAAATCAGGGTTTTTTTCAACTTCAATATTTCACCATAACATTATTGGACTAGTTGATGCTTGAACTTTTAATTGCCCATTTTATCATGAACAATCTTATAATTATATTGTTTAAAATACGTTTTGTTGAATCAATTATATATTATCTATATCCATTGGATAGAATATTGAAAACAACCTACTAGATATCTTTAAATATATCTTGTTTGTAATAATTTGTAATAGTTTAGTTTAATTTGTAATAGAATTACTGAGGACTTCTAGCATGTTATTTGGGACACTTTCAGGGAACCTTTGTGCAAAGATAAGCTTTTTGTTTAAAATGTTAAGGTTCGATGGTTTTTGTCTTAACACTCCTGGACAAATACGCAAATTTTCTTCATTGTTCACAACAACAAAAAGGGAAATAATAATAGTAAGCAACGCTAATTGTTCCCGTGCACGAGACTTACAGCTGGTTGTAGTGTTCTTGGACATTTCTCATAGTGCACAACAGCTTGCAAGGGGATTGAACATAACCTGCATGCTTGAAATCTGTCAGGAACTTGCTGTCAGATTTGTTTGTTGCATCCAGGCGTTGCGACATCGCATCTTTCAGGGTTATCTGGAAAGAATACAAAACATATTTCACAATATGTATTCCACGAAAAAATACTTATTCTTTGTATGAATGTTATGATAACGATTTAAAACACGGACAGACGGACGGACGGACGGACGGACGGACGGACGGACGGACGGACGGACGGACGGACGGACGGACGGACGGACGGACGGACGGACGGACGGACGGACGACGGAGAGAGGAGAGGAGAGGAGAGGAGAGGAGAGGAGAGGAGAGGAGAGGAGAGGAGAGGAGAGGAGAGGAGAGGAGAGGAGAGGAGAGGAGAGGAGAGGATAATAGGGGATAGTGGGGGAGGGATAACAAGTGCGGCAGAGCGGGTATATAAGTCGAATATGTACACAGAAAGAGCATATACACGACATGGGAAAGTGGAAATATGTTTTACCCAGTCTTTCCCATTTCGAAAAACTTTAGTTCGTGAGTCTTCAATTGCATCTCTGATCGCATTTCCTTGGTAGCTTAGGTCATGACTACAACATGAAGGAGAAAAAGCAAGCATGCATGCATGCACACACACACATACACGCGCGCGCGCACAAATATTTAAAGAGTGTGATTGGGATGCGCACACTTACCGTCAGTTTAAATCTGTGTTGTTTAGGCAGGAAGGAAATAATGTAATCTTAAAAGGTAAACCTGTTTGATAGCAATGCTCAACGGGTGTTTGGCATAATTATGACTGAGATCAGATATATAGTGACGTTGTCGATTAATCAATTGTAATACCATCGAATAATTTAGAACAGTAACTTGAGGACTGTTACTGTCTAAGTAACTTAAACGTTAACTGCCTTCAACCACAGTTAACGTTTTGGATAACTATGAGCTGTAATGAAAAAGTATTGTTCCCACATGTCTATCGCTGTCTTACTCAGTTAATTCATAAATTGTGGGTGCGTGCATAACATTTCAGACAGAATTCTACCATTCTGTTAGAACTTCAATCAAGCCGAGATGCTATGAGACGAGACGGCGAATAAGCTGACGTTATGGCACCGCGGCGGCAAAAACATTTCTCGGTTGTGTGACCTATACCCTGGAGATATGACCACAGTGCAAGCGTTCTAATTTATTTAGAACAGCAACTATACCTTTATGGGAACTGAAAATAAGCATCAGTCGTTATTGGGTATCATGTTTTCATATATATTTTGCATCGCAAATGTGAGCCAAATACACGAAACCCTTGCATATTGTGACATATTTGGATTCCCCATATGTCGTTTAGCCAACATACCACATTTCAAAGCTCTGTGTTAAATATTCACATTTTATAAACCCCTAAAATAATTTATATTAGCTCATCACGACAAATCTGTTAAAAGCTACAAAACGCTACACATACAAAACAAATTAGAAAATCATCAAATGAAGCTCATATTTTCAGGATGAGCTAGTGTTGATTGTGTTTTGACATAAAAATCTGCTAATTCTAAGACGGTGTGGTGGAAGCCATTTGTTTATCTGACATTTACGTATTTGCAGCTTTCATTCAAACTTTTTGTCTGGCGATTATGCTACTACAAGAATTTAGTCACATCGAAAGTGAGTGATCGACCTACTGGAGGCAATCTCTGTGTTATTGCCAATTGATCTGAGAAACATATATCACTGTGCTTCACACCATATACAGATACTATATGACCCACCTCTCAGCAATTTCTGCTTCACTGCCAATGGCTGTGAGAAACTTATATCGTTTCGTGTCAGACCAGAAGTATGGGTGTCTGAAAAATATAGTTTGCAGTATAATAACATGTAAATTTCAATGTTTATTAATATGATTATTGATTGCCACCATTATGTTATAATGAACAATGTTATAATATTACACTTACAAGCTTTGTTAAAGAACATTTATAGAATGGTACAAATTAAACGTTAGTTCTACACAACAAAATCTTCCGATTGTTGCATTAGAAAAATAAAAACAAAGAATGTATGTTTCAGATAATGTATTTGCTTTGCAATCATCAACATCACATAACACTCAATGAAAAACGTTTATATTATGAAACACACCAAACCTCCCACCTCAACAGGGTTGCTGCTGACGGTCTGTCATTTGGCTCAGCGGTCAGCATGCTGACGATCAAATCTTTACCAAGGGTCTGTTCATCCAAAGCAGACAAGTCTGCGGTATTTTCTACGATGTTCCTTCGCACATAAAACCCACTGCTCGCATGAAACGGGGATGTGCCCCTTGACGCAATGTAGTAGCAAAGCATGCCACCAGCCTATAAGTCGTACAACATAGTAAGTCAATAAATTATAAATTAAACAGTTTTCCTACTGCCTTGTTTACACTACATTGCTTAGAGAGTATATATATTTTACTGAGAGTACAGATACGTTCATTTCTAAAACAAACTCAAGAACACAAATGGAGTTGACGGCATCACTGCAAAATTTCTGAAATTTTGTAGTAACACAATTTCAGAACCCCTTGCAAGACCTACCAACTATACTTTTGCGATCTCAACCTTCCCAAACACACGCAAGAGAGAAATGCAAGTTATTCTGGTGTATAAGAGAAACGGTCTTTTAAACAAACAAAACTACATAGTAATTACTATCCTCCAATTCATCTTTAAACTATTTGAGACAAAAATCATTAACTTCCTGGCCACTGCCACAACTTGGTTGACTATGCAGTATCTGGATGCGGAAAGTCTTGGGCAGAGACAATGGCGGAAAGGTTCACTTTTCAGTGTTTGGGGTGTTGAAACGTGGACTGTATAGCAGCCGAGATAGCTAAGCTAACGGATATTGTGAAGGGGATGGAGTTGATAATGACCACAGGGACGGATGGAATAGAGTGCGATGACAGGGAAAGAGGTCGGAAGGATGAGGAAAGGAGGCCGAGAGGAGGGAGGGTATTACAAGGAAAACAAATGGAGAAAAACACATAAAACATGACATGCAGGAAGGTGACAGGGGAGAAGGTGGCAGTAGAGAATGAGGGAGTGACAGTGAGTCACGAGAAGAGAGAAGTACATGCGACTGGAGGAAAGATGAAGGGAAGAAAGGAAATGCGAGAAGATGTGACGAATATGATGTCAATAACAGGGATGATGACAGGAAGAAAAGAGGCAGGAGAGAAAAGATATACAGAGGACACGGCAGGGGAAAAGTCAACGACCAGGTAGGTGAAAACGGAAGAGCTACTCTGAGGCAGTGATTGAGGGGGCATTGAGAACAGAAAGGGTATTTATGGACGACTCCATTTTGCGAAAGATAGACAAGGCATTACGCAAAGGAGAAGATGTTGTTTTTGTCTTACGGGGGATAGGATAGAGCATGTGACTGAATGGGTAGAGAACTGGCTAGGGAGGGGGACGATAAGAAGATTACAGAGATACAAACAGTTGGTAGGGAAACTGAAGAAGACAAGAGTTGCACAGATTGTTCTCTCAGGATTCTTGACAGTAATGGGAGAAAGAGGAGCAACATACAGAAACTGCAAGAGGATGGCAATCAACGTTCTACTAGAGCAGATGTGTGAAGAAGAAGGAGTTGGATTCATAGATATAATAATAATAATATATTTATTTGGTATAGCGCCACATCCATAATCGTTCGTGGCGCTTCACAACATATGATAATTAAAAGACATAAAAAAGACAAATACTAGTATTTAAAAATAAATGTAAACAAATGTATAGGTATATAAATAAATAGAATTAGTACGATATTAAATAGCGTAGCACTTTTAAATATATAAATAAATTACGTATTAGTCATAAAACCACATAATAACCGGTCTAGTGTATAATTACATTGCAATGAGACTGATAAATGGTAAGGTATAATAATTATTATTAATAACTAGTTTTGAATCTGTTAAAACTGTAAAATAATAATAATTATAATAATTACGTAACAATAATGCCAACAAATAAGTGTAGAATTCTGTATTGATAATATTACCAGATAATCTAGTATAAAATTAATAATGTTCATGTCGAATTACACTAATATGCGATACGAAAAAAATGTGTCTTCAGTAGACGTTTGAAGCTGGTCAGATTGTCACAAGTCTTAATGTCCGTTGGTAAATTGTTCCATAGGGACGCAGCAGCGACAGCGAACAATCAGTCTCCAGCTTTGGTACGGGTACGCTTCACTTCTAACATGTTATTGTTCGCAGAGCGCAGTGTTCTTGTCGGTTGATACGGGCACACGAGTTCACATAAATGTGTCGGGATACTTTGTTGGGAAAGAAGATATGTACATGATAGATAGTCTCCATCTTAATGGAACGAGCGCAGCGATGTTCTCTGAGAACCTGCCTCGATATATGGAGAGTGGAACAGGTTGCAACTATTTAAACTAGATTCGCAGGGGGGACTCAAAAAGAAGCGAAATACTGGAGGCATAAATAAAGACAGTACAAAGAAATCAGCAAGGTCCAGTCTGGCCAAACTCTTCTGAATTTGGTTATATATGTGTTTGTTTAAATGCAAGGAGTATAGTAAACAAACGAAATGAACTAAACATTATGGTAGAAGTTACTAACCCTCCTATAATAGATATAACTTAATATTGGGCCACCACCGATATATCAGAGGCCGAATTAGGAATGATAGGATATGTAATGTTTAAGAAAGATAGAATAGGAAGAAGGGGAGGTGGAGTTATTTTATATATTAAAGAATCCATCCAGGATTATGAAATAAAATTTCCGACAACATCAAATTGTATTTCACGATCGCCACCATGTTCAATGTGTAAGTCACATAGGTGACATTCTCCACGCAGGGAACTTACACATCTCGTTGCGCAACCCATACACATAATGTTAGGAGAGTTTTATGTCACGTGCAAACCATAACTTCCGTTAAAATGACGCTTCCTACCACATGCAAAACATAACTTCCGTAAAAATGGCGGGTCAAATCACGACCATAACATAATTTCTGGTGAAATGACGGCTTCGACCATAGTCATAACGTAAAATTTCGATTTTCGAGGCCATAACCTTATCAAGCTTTCTTATTTTACAGAGTCAGTGTGCTAACTACGTAGCATTTTGTAACGTTTCTCTGTTTCATTGCATTAGACAGATGGTGTATTCATATATTTAATTAAGCTAGCATTGTAACATGTAGTAAAGTCTGAATATTTCACTGTTTCGGCGCGATAGCTTTGTGACTTTGTCATATTTTACTAAGTCAGTATGGTGATTTCCTAACATTTACCAACTCAACGAGATTGAAAGAGGGATATTTACACAAGTGTGTCCTAGTTGGCGTGATAACTTCTTAACTTTTTAGTTTGTCACTTCGAAAACTTACAACATTTTGATATTTTATGACATGAATGTAGTAAAATCTCAATATTCTTCCGTTTCGGCGTGTATTTTACTGAGTCAGTGAGGTAATTTCTTAATATTGTTACCGTCTCAACGAAAATAGAGAGAAATGTTTTTACAAGATAACGTGTAGTAAATTTTGAATATTCTTTCGTTTCGGCGCGATAGCTTTGTCATTTTGTCGTATTTTACTAAGTCAGTATGCTGACGTCGTAACTTTTCAGCGTTTCATTGCATTAAACAGGTGGTGTTTTCATATATTTAACTACGTTAGCGTTGCAACTTGTAGTAAAATCTGAATATTTTTCCGTTTCGGCGTGGTATCTTAGACAAATTTTCGTATTCTACTAAGTCATCTTGGTACTTTCATAACTTTCTATGCCAAAAATACGACTCTTTCGATCATAAAATGATAAACTTAGTTATTCATCTTACGTCATAGAACCAAAGCTAGAAACATTTTAGGTTGTGACGCCACTACTTTAAAAGCTGGCGCTGTCTTGTGGCTAATAGCTGTATGAATGTGAAGCCTTCGATCATAAAACGACAAACTTGGTAGCTAATCTTACGACATAGAACATTTTCCTAACAAAAATCTAGAAAAATGTAGAAAACAAATTTGGTTGTGACGTCACTGCTGTGAAAGCTAGCGCCATCTAGCGGATAACTCTAACACTTCATTAGACGAACAAAACAACCACTAATTAGAGTTTGACACGCGATAACCTTGTCAAGTTTTCGTGTTTTGCTAAGTCAGTATGCTGATTTGTTAGCATTTCGTAACGTTTCACCGTTTCATTACGATAGACAAGTGGTGTTTTCATATACTTAATTAAGTTAGCGATGTAATTTGTAGTAACATCTGAATATGTTACCGTTTCGTTGCGGAAGACTTGAAAAGTTGTCGTATCCTACGAAATTGTACTAAGTCAGCAAGGTAATCACATAAGATTTTACCATCTCAACGAGATAACGTATAGTAATACTTGACTATTCTAACGTTTCGGTGCGACAGCTTTGTCACTTTGTCATATTTCACTATGTCATCTTGGTACTTTCGTAATTGTCTATGCCAAAACTATGACCTACTTCGATCATAAAAACAACAAACTTGGTCGCTTATCTTACGTCACAGAACATTTTCATAACCAAATCTACAAACATGTGGGTTGTTACGTCAGCACTTAAAATACTGGCCCCATCTTGCGGCTGAAAGCTATGTGAATGTGATGCTTTCTATCATAAAACGAAAAATTTGGTGGTTTGTCTTGCGACATAGAATATTTTTCTAACCATAATCTGGAAAAATCGTGGGTTGTGACGTCACTACTTAAAAAAACTCATCTAGGGGATAACTCTTACTCAACATTAGACGCTAGCACCACTTGGAGGACAAAACAGTCACTAATTAGGGTTAGACACGAGATAACCTTGTGAAGGTTTCGTATTTTACTAAGTAAATGTGCTGATTTCGTAGCATTTCGTATCGTTTCACCGTTTCATCCCGGTAGACAGGTGGTGTTTTCATATATTTAGCTAAGTTAGCGCTGTAACTTGTAGGACAAAACAACCACTAATTAGGGTTAGACACAGAAACAAAATATGGGTTAATTAGGGTTCGACATAGAACATTCTGGGGTTAACTGATCGAAATTGTTTAGACCATCCTTAAAAGGATGGTAGACCATCCTTAAAAGGATGGTCTCAAAATGTTCAAACAATGTTCATGTTTTTGTCCCGGAACAAACTCTTTCTAGATTGTTTCTAGACTTTGGTTAGGAAAATGTTCTATGATTTAAGCTAAGCCACCAAGTTTGTCGTTTTATGATCGAAAGCGCCATGGTTCTCACATAGAAAGTTACAAAAGTATCAAGGTGATTTACTAAACTACGGCAAAGTGTCAAAGATACCGCATCGAAACGAAAAAAAATTAAGATGTTACTACAAGTTGCAACGCTACTTTAGTTAAATATATGAAAACACCACCTGCCTAACGCGATAAAACGGTGAAACGATACGAAATGCTACGAAGTCACCACACTTACTTATTAAAATACGAAAACTTGACAAGGTTATCGCGTGTCTAACCCTAATTAGTAGCTGTTTTGTCCACTAGATGGTGCTAGCATCTAATGTTGAGCTAGTGTTATCCGCTAGATGGCGCTTGTTTGTAAATTAGTGACGTCACAAACCAAGTTTTTTTAGATTATATAAAAAATATTATGTGTCGCAAGACAACCATCCAAGTTTGTCGTTTTATGATCGAAAGCGTCACATTCACATTGTTTTTAGCCGCAAGAAGATGGCGCCAGCTGTTTAAGTTATGACGTCACAACCTACATTGTTTTAGATTCGGTTAAGAAAATTTTCTATGATGTAAGATAAGCCACAAAGTTTGTTGTTTTATGATCGAAGTTTTGGCGTAGAAAGTTACGAAAGTACCAAGATGACTCAGTAAAGTATGACAAAGTGACAAAGCTATCGCGCCGAAACGTTAGAATATTCAAATTTACTACACGTTATCTCGTTGAGATGGTAAAATCTTAGGTGATTACATTGCTGACTTAGTCAATCTTAGTAGAATACGACATTTTTAAAGGCTACCACATCGAAAGATAAGATATTCAGATTTTACTACAAGTTACAACGCTAACTCCACAACCCAAATTGTTTCTAGATTTGGTCCTATGACTTAAGCTAAACTACCAAGTTTGTCGTTTTATGATCGATTTTCACATAAAAAAGTTACTAAAGTACCAAGATGATTTATTAAAATACGCCAAAGTGTCAAAGCGATCGCATCGAAACGATAAAATGTTCAGATTTTACTATAAGTTACAACGCTAACTTAGTTACGTATATAAAAACACCACCTGTCTAACGCAATGAAACGGTGAAACCAAGGATCTTATAGGTTCACAAAGATACGCAACTCCTCGCGATAACGTGTGACGCCGTAGCCACTAGCGCCACCTAGTTTTAAGCGTGCTACAGACGGTGGCGTGTGCTCGACGTTGGGTGTCGAATGGCCACTGTTGTGCAGCGCCCAACTGCAACAACAGTCGCGCAAAATGTCCGGAAATCGTTTTCCACCGCTTCCCGTTTGAAGAGAGAAGGTAAATATTGGATCTATTAAAGAAATGTGTATGTAAAAGTAAAGTAGTCGACACTTTCCCCTGTGGCTGTGAAAACATGAGAAAAATGTCCGAACGTATAGACTATACGAATACGCTCGCGAGTCGAACACTTAAGGATATCTTTTTGTAATTACCGCCATATGTAACATAGAAAGCGCTAAACAGGTACATATGGCATCTACACAAACACTCTAATTGACAAAGAGGTAAAATGAGGTTTGTGAACATACATTTTCAAAAAATACTTTCATTACACGAAATACTTACTGGCCCCAATTGCATAAGCCATAATGGTCCCTATGCCTCTGGGGAGTGTGGCGTGTTTAAAAACAAATTCTACAAATAACTCAGAAGGGCGGAATATACATAGAAAATATTGGTTGGATTGTCAATATGCCGAAGCTAAGAAGTCAGCAGACTGACTTAGCAAAATGCGATAACTTGACAAGGTTATGGCGTGTCAAACCCTAGTTAGTGGTTGTTTTTGTTCGGTAGATGGAGCTAGCTAGTGTTAGATTTATCTGCTAGATAGCTTTGAAACATAGACAGCCTGGCAGGAAGGGAAGAGGAGCTAGCTATCTTGGTGGAGCGCCGTGAAAAGACTTCTACAGCCTTCGGCATGCAGATTAATGCAGAGAAGACCAAACTGATGACCAAAAGCATCAGCACTGACATCAGGGTCAACAGCGAGAAACTAGATTGCGTCAACAGCTTCAAATACCTGGGAGCAATCATCACAGATGAAGGATCCAAACCTGAAATTCTCGTCAGGATCGTCCAGACCACAGCAGCACTCGCAAAACTCAAGACCATCTGGAATGACAGTAATATAATGCTCAGCTCAAAGATCAAACTGATGCGTTCCCTGGTCATGTCTATATTCCTATACGTCTATGAGTCTTGGACACTAACAGCAGACACAAAGAGAAGGGTACAGGCCATGGAGATGAGATGTCTCAGAAAGCTCCTCGGCATCACCTACAGAGACCACATCTCCAACGAACAGGTGCGAAACAGAACTCGGCAAGCAATTGGACCCCACGAAGACCTCTTGACCACAGTTAAGCGACGCAAACTGAAATAGTACGGGCACGTAACAAGATGTTCAGGGCTTGCCAAGACAATCCTGCAGGGCACAGTACAAGGAGGGAGAAGGAGGGGCAGACAGAAAAAGAGATGGGAGGACAATGGAATGGACTGGCATGACGCTGGGCGCCGCCACGAAGAAGGTTGAGAGGTGAGAGGAATGGAGGGAGCTGGTTGCCAGGTCATCTAAGGCGCCCCAACGGTCCACCAGACTATGGGATAGGTGAAGGTGAAGCTTTGACAGTAGTGTCGTCAAAAAAAAAATTGTTTAGATTTTTCTAGATTTTGGTTAGGAAAATGTTCTATGTCGTAAGATTACCCACCAAGTTTGTCGTTTTATGGTCGAAGGCTTCACATTCTCACAACGTTTAATCACAAGACAAGCTTTTAAAGTAGTGATGTCACAACCTAGCATTTTTCTAGATTTATTTCTATGACGTAAGATGAATAACCAACTTTGTCGTTTTATAATCGAAACCGTCATAGTTTTCGCATAGAAAGTTACGAAAGTACCAAGATGACTTTGTAGAAAACGACAATTTGTCGAGGCTACCACGTCGAAACGGAAAAATACGACAAAGTCACAAAGCTATCACGCCTAAGTGTTACAATATTCAACATTTACTACACGTTATGTCCTTGTGATGGTAAAATCTTAGGTGATTATCGTGCTGACTTAGTAAAACTATGTATAATACGAAAATATGTTAAGGCTATCGCGTCGAGATGATAAAATAGCCAGTTAGTTGTGAAAACACTTATCTCTATTTTCGTTGAGACGGTAGCAATGTTAAGAAATGTCATCACTGAGTTAGTAAAATATGATAATGCGAAAAGGAGATCACGCCGAAACGGAAGAAGATGAGATGTTACTACATTCATGTCATAAAATATCAAAATGTTATAAGTTTTCGTATGAAAAACTAAAACGTTACGAAGTTACCACGCTAACATGGAAACACTTGTGAAAACATCCCTCTTTCCATCTCGGTGAGTGTGTAAATGATAGGAAATCACAAAACTGATTTGGTAAAATATGACAAAGTCACAAAGCTATCGCGCCGAAATACTAAAATATTCAGATTTTACTACAAGTGACAACGCTAACTTAGTTAAATATATGAACACACCATCTGTCTAACGCAATGAAACGGCGAAACATTACAAAATGCTACGTGGTTAGCACACTGAGTCAGTAAAACTGAGTGCCGTAACACCATTAAACACAAAGAGGACCAGAAAAAGCTGCAAAAAGATCTTGATTCCCTCACCACATGGGAGAAACAGTGGTCCGTGAGCTTCCATCCACAGAAATGCTACACGTTGAGTGTCACCCGAAAGAAAGAAAAAAATGTACCGTCATACCACCTACATGGACACAACCTGCAAAACGTCAGCACAGCAAAATACCTTGGCGTAAATATACAAGACAACCTGAATTGGGGACTCCACATAGACACCATCACCAATAAAGCGAACAAGACACTCAGCTTCCTCAGAAGAAACCTAAAAATCGGAAACAAGAAAACAAAAGAAACAGCATACAAAGCCTTTGTCCGCCCAATACCGGAGTACTCGGCCACTGTCTGGGACCCACACTCTGCAAACAACATAAAACAATAGAAAAAGTCCAACGCCGTGCAGCAAGATGGGTTACAAATAGACACCACCAGACATCCTGCGTCAACTCCATCATCGACTCTCTTGCCTGGCCAACACTCCAACAATGTCGTAAAAAAGCTCGACTTGAAATGTTTTACAAATTTCACCACCACCTCATCACCAGTGATTCTGAATACCTACCACAGCCAACAGAAACCAGATCAAGCCACAGAAAGAACAACACACACAGCTACAATATCCCCTACTGCAGGACACAGTACAGACAGATGTCATTCTTCCCCCGGACCATCCCCGAAAGGAACAGCCTGCCCCAGGAAATAGTGGCAGCCAAGTCCCTGGACTGTTTCAAGTCCAGGCTTGCTGCCCACCTGTAACCAGACAGACCTTATGTCTACTACCCCCCACCTACTATGTCACACACCCTTTCACTACATTTCAGAAGTGTCTACTGCAACCTCCACAAATCAGCATAATCATTAAAACATTGATGTTGGCTGATTAATAGAAGAAGCTGAAAACAAGAAAACTTGACAAGGTTATCGCCGAAGCTGTCATTTCACTAGAAATTATGTTATGGTCGTGAACTGACCCGCTATTTGTATGGAAGTTATGTTTTGCACGTGACAGAAAACTGCCCTAGCCTTGTGCGTATGGGTTGCGCAACAACATATGTAATTCCTTACGTGGAGAAGGTGACCTATGTGACTTACACACTGAACATGGTGGCGATCGTGAAATACAATTTTATGTTGTCGGAAGACATTGCGCATGCGCAATGATCTAAATTGGTTACCCATTACCAGAAGATAGCCTTCATATAATTAATTACCTGTGGAATGGTCTTTGTCGGTGACCTGTTTTGTCAAATATAGGTAAGTACAAATACCATGTTATATTATGGATGGCTTAACAGTTAACGCATACCTTATAAGGATAGACTGTGAAATTGTCATGTGACAACATGGGTGGCGGATGACAACAAAGTTAATAGTTATTTGTGTAAAAAGAGTGACCATACTTCAAGCAACGGGACCTGGATGAACGCCAGTCATAACAGGAACGCTAGAATATTGATACTTAACTACAAGTTACAACGCTAACTTAGTAAACATACGGAAACACTACCTCTCTAATGCGATGAAATGGTGAAATGGTAAGAAGACGGAGGATAGTTATAGCACGATATGGACGTCCGAGGCTCTATTTACTTCCACACAATGCTCATTGTTTATGACCACTGCAGTAGCCTCGGTTACCATGGTTTGTCCTTGTCGGTGATGGCCCTGGCTAAAGCAGCCTCCGCTTTATCAAGGTGACGAAATAAAACCACAACGCTTCCGTCTTCAACCGTGCCAACATATAGAATGAGGGATATGACGACGTGTCTCTCTCTATATATTGGATATGAGGGTGTATTGGTACGTCACCGAGTACGTATAACTCTTTGCTGGGGACCTATCATTATTTCATTTATGGGACATCATAACTTCTTTGTTGGGGACAGACCATTATTTTACACTGCTAGTCGATCCTGCCCGTCCCGTCCCGAGGAGGACAAACTCACCAAACAGCTACCACAGCGTCCCCTTGTGTTTATACTTTTCTGCATAAGTGACAGGCTACTTATAATAGCGTTCCCCTTGCATGTCGCACGGTCGCAGGCAAGAGGTTCGACGGTCAACATCTCCTATCCGATCAGCTGACGCAGTGTCTTGCCGTGGTATAGTACCGACTACTTGTAATCCTGAACCAGCGTCCCTCGAAGAGAACAGATAGCATCCGACTGCCCTGGCGCAGCCAGCTTCGATAGATGTACAAGCGCCATGTAACCAGTAACGAGGACCAGGTAACTAACCAAACTAGATATTTATGTACATGTTAGTCGCATACGTGAGAAAGAAACAAAAAATTGGTCTACGTCTTCTCGGTAGAGATACAAATTATAACATATTATTACCTAATTGGATGACGGTTTTCAGGAAGGAAGAAATTGTTGCTTTATTGAATGTATGTTTGTAGTTCATAACCAAGTACCAGGTGAGCAGGCGCTGGATAGGGCACTACTTTGGGACCTGTTTAGCCTTGTTTGAAAGTAAGACACAATATAAGATACAACCTTTGACCTTCCTCCTCCCAGTTGCATTAGTCCACTGTTATAATATAGCATAGTACATAAGATAGACAGAAAATTGTAACATTGAGGATGACGTGTAGGGGACCCACGTTAAGAACGTGAGAAAAGTGACCCAAGTGGCGTACGTGTCGAACGAGATCATAACATTTGACATAGTTGGGTGTGTGACGGCAAACTTAATGAGGGATGGCACGGCCAACAAGAAATAGTTGTTAGTGATGTCGTCGTAGTTGGGCGTGAGACTGCCAACTTAAGAGGGATGGTACGGCCAAATCAATGAGGGATGGGTCGGCCTACACGAAATAGTTGTTAATGATGATGTCGTAGTTGGGCTTGAGACGGCCAACTTAATGAGAGATGGCACGGCCAAATCAATGAGGGATGGGACGGCCAAATTAATGAGGGATGGGACCGCCTAATAAATGAGGGATGGCACGGCCAAATTAATGAGTGATGGCACGGCCAAATTAATTGGGGATGGGACGGCCAAATAAATGAGGGATGGCACGGCCAAATGAATGAAGGATGGGACGGCCAAATTAATTGGGGATGGGACGGCCAAATTAATGAGGGATGGCACGGCCAAATTAATGAGGGATGGGACGGCCAAATTAATGAGGGATGGCACGGCCAAATTAATGAGTGATGGCACGGCCAAATTAATGAGGGATGGCACGGCCACATTAGTGAGGGATGGCACAGATAAATGTGTGCGGGCTGGGCGGCTGAATGAATTTTGACCGTACAAGTTCATGACCTATCCGCCATGGCGCTACTTGTTCAACACCTATTTGACAAGGGCGCTTTCTGACCGTTGACCTTGATCTACTTCTTGACTTTTGACATTGTCCTACTTTTTGACCCCTGACCTTGAACTTTGACCTTCCTTTCTTCCTCATGTATGTATGTATGTGTGTGTGTGTGTGTTTGTGTGTGTGTGTGTGTGTGTGTGTGTGTGTTTGCGTGTGTGCGTGCGTGCGTGCGTGCGTGCGTGCGTGCATGCATTTCTTTTACTGGACTAATATTATTGGTATTTATGTGTTAATGCTTTAATGTTAATGCTTTTTATGACTTTAACCGTTTATGTTTTGTTTGCAGGCAACTGGATGTATAGTGCAATGGTTAGCATAATTGTATTTATACAAAATATAATGTTTTCTGAAAACGTTATTATTCTATTGCATACACTTTGTTTCCATTATTGTTTTAAACGCTGAGAGACTACTCATAGATATATAATTGTTAAAAATGTTATTGTTACCTGACTTGAAGACAGGAATAACCTTTGTACTGTTTTGTGTTTTCGGGAAGAGTTCCCATGATAAAGGTTTGAAGCCCAAACAGAATGGCAACTTCATGCATGATTACTTGTAGTAATTTAGAGGAAATACCATCCAGACTTTTGGTGTATTTAGTTTTACGTTTTCATACAACTATTATTTCAATTTCTGCTGGCTGTGTAGGTGTCAAGAAAAAGCTTTCAGGATCATTTCCTCTTAGTTATGCTTCAAAATGCTTAACATGTAGCACTATTGGTTCACTGACCGATTTATCTAATCCAACAAATAAATACATAATTATTCTGTAATTTGTTTTAAATTGATTTTCACTTGTCTGTTTAAGATGAAGAATTTCAGGTAAATTGAGGATTATTTTTTGTTTATGTATTGCATGGCATAGTGCAGTCTGTGTTTCTTTGATATTGTACTTCCGTTCTTTTATATTTCTTTATAGTAAGTATTTTTGTTGCTCGTTTGATCTTATTTACACTCCTCAATATTCTCTATATTTATTGGTCATTTCAGGGTTAGTTGTACTTAATTAATTTAGGAATAACATTGTTTTATTTAGATATGAAGTCAATACGCTTGAGGTAATACATGGTTCTTGCTTAGTGCAGTTTCGTTTTAAAATCCTGTGTAGAATGTGACAGTGATCAGAATTGATATTAAATTTTTAGATGTCGTGATCGTAAACCCGCTCTACACTTGGATCATCATATAACTGTTGTTAATAAGGATAGTTTAGTTGCCGATGCCCCTGCCACATTCTGCAGAGGGTATAATATGCTCATGGCCTATTTGGCTCATATTAAGATGAACATTGACACTGTAAGCAGGGAAATATACCATCTCGAAAACATTTGCTAAGCTGTGCACTAAATGCTTATAGAGGAATACCCACAGCTTAGAAGAATGCTAAGATGGTGATAATCTCCAAGAGGGAAATAAGAAAGACATCAATAATTACAGACCAATATGTCTGTAACGTATTCACAAAAGTACTAATGAAAAGGGTAGAGAACACAGTCGACGAAAACCCACCACGAGAGCAAGCTGGATTCAAACGCGGATACTCAACGACAGACCATGTCGCAAACCCAAATGAAGGAGAAGTGCCGATAATAAAATATCCTGCTCTGTGTCGCGTTCGTCGACTACGGGAAAGCATGTGACTCATACCTCAAAACTTACATAACAACACCGTGTTTGTCGTCTGCGAAAGATATCACGATTATTCAATTGTTTTGACCGGTAGTGGCCATGTTGGATTGACCATTTTAAGGTTATACCGTCATTTTCATTTTTGACACCAAACTAAAGATTTCCTTTTATTCATCCATCCTCTAAATATAAAAATTAGTTGTCAAACATGTTGCAATTACTCCATTTGTGGTGACAACTGGCGGTCATTTTTTTAAACAAAGGTAATGGTTTCGTTGGATTCCTCGCACCTCAAAAACATATAAATCACGTTTTTATATAGTTTATTGCCAAACATATTGCGAATATTCGCTTTTTTATGGGTAGCGGCCATCTTTTATTTTACATCAGTGAACGAAAAAAGAAAACAAATTATGCGATTTTTTACGGCTAATATAATATGAAAAACCACAAATATTTACATTCTATAGGAAACAGTCACAGAATGACACTGTGATAATTATACTAATGGCACAATTTCTTTTAGTATTACTCACATGGATATCGGTGGACCCTCTATAGGCGAAGATGCCTTCACTTTGCAGTATTACCTCTGGCGCTTGCCATTCTTGAGTCCCTGTTTGGAACAAGAAGTTATATATATATATACACATATATATATATATTATATATATATATATATATATATATATATATATATATATATATATATATATATATATATATATATATATTATATATATATATATATATATATATATATATATATACTACATGATACAATGTACACATATGACGTGATAATGACGCAACCACACGAAAATATTTTGTTTGAAATTGCTTCTCCACCATAAATTTTGGCTGTTCCATGCACCAATGACAACTTTTGCCTAGCCCCGTGTATGACTAGCTAAATAATGTTGTTTGTTGCGCCTCTGAGGTTGAACTTTGTAAGGATATAGGCGTTATAGAAGTGAAGTCTCAAGGAATCTCTTTTTTTAAGACGGGATGTTTTGAACACCTCAAAAATTATAACACATTGTTGGACTATAACTTATTTAAACCCAGGCAAGTGTCGCTCTAACATGATATCGCGATGTATCTCAAGCGAGGCGGCTATGCAGCAATGTTTAGTATGGTTCAACAAAATTAGCCGACTTAACTATAGTTACAGTTATGTCCGCTACATCGATATCCGAAGGATGGGCATTTTTATAGTATAGATAACTGTTGCTGAACCAAATGCATCCTAGTCTTGCTGCTGACAATCTATCAAATTAGTGATACAAGTTTGTTTTGTTAAATATGTCTAAACTACGTATCATGAAACACCGAATGATTGTACTATTTGTGAAGCTGACACGTGTGGGCATATCTTCTTGCTAATCCTTCTGCATAAACAGTCCATTAAACAAAACTATTGATGCATAACAAGTACATCATATTTGGATATAAAATGTGTTAAGCAAGATGTGAAAAAAAAAGATTGCATGCTAAATAGGATGTGTGTAGTTTCACAATCAAGACGTATACAAGCAAGACAAGTTGTGCACCGATTATTGCTAACAGTGAAACAAATTCAATAATGGTTAATCTTTGTTGTTATAAATGTGTCATTATAAATGTCCGTTGTAAATATTATATACATATTCTGTCAGTGTGGGCAATACGTTCGGAAATTCAACGTCATCGCTTTGTCGATTTGGTTTCAAAGGAAAAAAAAATATATTCCACAATATGTGGAATAATTAGAATTACAATACGATGAAGGTAATCCAAACAAAATACGCAATATGAGGTACTGGCAATATTAAGAAAAATAATTATGATGTACAAACAAACCTGCTATGTTTGTAAACAGAACAGTCTGCTCATCACCCACTGTACGGCTAATGCCGAAATCAGCGAGTTTTAGACGGACCTTCTCCATGGGGAACGCAACAAGGACGTTTTCAGGCTGCAACATCAACACCACACAATACATTTCACTGTAGATGCAAATGTTATATATATATATAATATGTATATATATATATATATATATATATATATATATATATATATATATATATATATATATATATATATATATATATGTAATATAATGTATAAGTACACACCACACACACACACACACACACACACCACACCACACCACGACACAGCATGCACAGAAACACACACACACACACACACACACACACACACACACACACACACACACACACACACACACACACACACACACACACACACACACACACACACACACACACACACACACACACACACACACACACACACACACACACACACACACACACACACACACAACACACACACACACACACACACACACACAACACACACACACACACACACACACACACACACACACACACACACACACACACACACACACACACACACACACACACACACACACACACACACACACACACACACACACACACACACACACACACACACACACACACACACACACACACACACACACACACACACACACACACACACACACACACACACACACACACACACACACACACACACACACACATACGAGACTAGTTTCCAGATTTATGCTATTGCTCAACACGTCAAATTATTATTCCAATAATTGACAAAACCACCGTTCTGTTGTTTCTTTACTCAGATTGTGAGTTTAGGTACTTTTGTTTATTAAACCCATGCAACTGCACATTTAATCTTAAAGAAAACAAGTCAGATATTGATACACAATGCATTATCATGTTTATTTCTAGTCCTAACAATTGTTATGGGCTTAACTAGGCAATGCCGCACAGTTTGTGTTAATGATTTGGATTATTTTCATATCTGGGTATACATTAGGTTTCCAAAAGTGTTATCTGTTCTCGTTACTATGGAAATGGACAAGGAAAAATTGTTTGTTTGAATGTCACGACCGTTAAAGCAATTTTTTAGTTATAGGTTGCGGTGATTTACTTAATAATTAGCTATGGCAGTACAGAACCTCATGTGCCACACAGAACAAAGAGGATAATAAGTATAAGTGCGTAAGCAATTAGTTACATTAATTAAATTACATGTTTTCCCTGTTTCAATCAGTTGCAATTTCATAGATTGGTCGTAAAAGAAAATACTACTCACATGCTTTATTAAGTTATGATATTTTATATGCATGTACCGTGCTGTTATTTGGTGCAAACATTAGTTATGTTCGTATGTCATCCACATGACATGGTGAGTGACTGAACATGTATATTTTCAGTGTTTTGTCTAACATTAATTTCAGCCGCAAGACACGCCCTAATGAGTTAGGTATCCCTCGGAATCGTTTTTTTCTCAGGTTCATGCTAGACTGACTTATATCATGCATTGTAACTGATTGAAACACACCTCAAGACAACTTCAACACATACCTTAATGTCTCGGTGAAAGATCTTAGGTATGTGGGTGTGAAGGTGATTCAATCCACTCAGCAAATCTTTCCATAACCCAGGAACCTTTCCATTCCATTCCTCGACTAACATATTCTTCACGGTGTCGCTTTTAAGCCACTTATCCAGAGAGAACTCACACAGTTCCGTGACGATATAAGCGTGAGACCTCTCTAGCTCTGTTGCAAACTAAAACGAACATATATTACGTTTACTATGATGTACTATTTACTATCCAAAACATGAAAAGCGAAAAATTTACAACTCAAAATATGTCAAAAACATAATATCCAACGGTCGATAGCACCACCATCGCTTTTCCGATGCCTTTAGTTTAATGGAAACAAATTCACTTTTACATTATGTCTTTATGCAAGTCTTGGAAACAATTGTACTATTGAGTGCTTTAATGTGTCTATATCCTCTGTAAATAGTATTTATGTGCGTATTTTGTTATTTGCTTATGCATTGTATACAAATTCTTTTATGTGCATGTATTATAATGTTTTACCAAATAAACTCACTCACTCCATAATATATAAACCCAGATCGTTTTCTACAGCATCTCCACGGTTACTATATTCCGTTTTAATTGTTGTAAAATTTAGAGTACATAATTAGTGTGTTCACAAATGTGTATATGAAACCAAAAATCAATTCAATAAAATAAAATTCATTACTTCGATAGACACACAGCAAAATTCACCAAGTGACCCCAACCTTAATTGCTAGGCCGAATATGATACAATGTACGGAAGAACAGATTTTACCCACCGAACATATAGCGCATTTGCATACATTGATATTAGTGCAAAGCAAATAAAAATGAGTATGTTTTACAAGACCATGTGATCGGCTCCCGACAAGAAAACGTGAGCCATTTCTACATAATCTCTGGTGGATACAGTGGTTAAGGTTATTATTTAAATAGAGGGTCAGTGAGATGTAAACTGTTCAGTTGTAATAAATCCGGTATGGGCACCTACAAAAGTGAAGGTTGAATGTGTAGTCGCGTATCTGCTGTCTGAGCTGTGGGTGTGTTCAAAGACCAAGAACATGTGATCATTACGCGGCAAAATAACCGGTACCGTGCTATTTCTACAGAATCTGAAGTGGATGCACTGGTTAAAGTTGTTACGTCATGACATGTAAACTATTCAGTTGTAGTCAGTCGAGTATACCCATAGGTATCTGCAAAGGTCACAGCTTACCTCTGAAATGTCTGATTTCCTCGCCACTGCGAGGAAATCCCTGCCACAATGTGCTCTGAAGTCTGGTAGTTCTCTCATCAGTGTTCGGGAGAATATGTTAGTGTCCTCTATCACTTCACATTTAGCTAAGGGTGGTCTTGTACTGCAAGTCTTTCTTCGTGCATAGTTTATATTTGATTGGTCTTGTGCCGTCCATGTAATTCAGTTTCTCCCTTACGTTTTCGCCACGCATCGAGGTTAATTCAGATAGACTTTGGCAGTATTTTGGAGGCAGTCATCTTTATGGACATTTTGGCGTGATGCTAGCACACGTGTCCCTGAGCTTGAAATTAGATGGAGAATGCAGTAAATGACATCTTATGTCGCTTAATTCAAGGCATCACTTCCTGTGGATGGTTTGCACTGTGTCTGTCATTGAGAAGGTTTCTCTTCCCTTGATTTGACCATTTCTAGGTAACTCATTTCTGTTTTCTTATCTCCTCAGAAATTCCGCTATCAACATTTTCCATGATTTGGCTATTGCCTTCATCATGTCTCTCTCCTTCTGGCAATTGCAGCAGTACGTCATTTGTGAGATATTTTATTTGCATACGCTTGGTCTCGTGTATATGCTCGGTATCACCAGATGCATAAATGTCATAATGAATAGAAGGAAAATGGCTGCGTTTCTAATTTATCGTTGTCACGTACCTTAAGTAATACCAGATAAATGTGTGAAAAAAAACTTCCACTAATATTCAAAACTCTGACCACAATCAGTACATCTATGTCATTCGCTCGGTATCGTCAAAAACTACCCCACGTCAAAATATGAGTCTATTATATTTCACTACAGGTTTTTTCTTGGAAGCCAATTTAACCTATATAGATTTTATCTAAACGGAAGTATCACCACATAGATACAGTTAGTATTTTTGTACTTTATTATTTAATCTTGCATATGCTTTGTTAAAATTGTGCATACACTCGGTATCGGCCAAAGTACCCCACCACATATACTGTTCCTGCGGTGCGCCCATTCAACAAAACTCTGAATTGTTTTGAAGACTCTACGTTGAACTACACACTGTTAAATGGGTAAAGAAACCACACACCTGTGGTTATTGCTTAATGCATAATTCGTGTTAATATAATAGTACTACAGAAAAAACTTCAAAAAATGGTTCAAAAATATCTTTTATTTGACTATATCTTCCATAATTTTGAAGATACACATGTAAAGGTTGGGTTCCCATGGTACCTGTCAATGAGGCGGTTGCTGTGACCACCATTACAATGCTGTGCTGTATGTTTTTGTAATGGTTATACTACAAAAAGTGTTGTTGATGTTTCGTGATAACTGACCAAATATATATATACACACTGTATATATATATATATATATATATATATATATATATATATATATATATATATATATATATATATATATATACATTAATGATTATCAAATGAAATGCATTTCCTTTTAAAATTTAGGTCAGATAGAGACAAGACAGAAACAGACGGACGGACGGACGGACGGACGGACGGACGGACGGACGGACGGACGGACGGACGGACGGACGGACGGACGGACGGACGGACGGACGGACGGACGGACGGACGGACGGACGGACGGACGGACGGAAACACAAATGTCTTATAATAAGATGGTAATTTTTGTATGTATATTACCTTGTAGGAAACGATGTTGTCATGATGTTTCAGTTGGGCGAGGGTGTCTATTTCCTTTCTCATTTTCTCCCACTGACTGTCTTGTATTGACAATTCCTTAACTGCTACCTCCTGTCCATCTGGCATCAGTCCCACATAGACAGTTCCGAAAGCCCTGAAACACGTATCGAAAAATGTGCAATCTCATAATAGTGTTTTTGAAAAGGTTAACACTAATCACATTTGCACGAGAGAAAAAGGTTCAATGAAATTGCACAAAGCAGGTGCTATAAAATAGTGTTATGAAATCTTCAAAATGTATGAGCGAATGACTCTGTTACAAAGGCACATTAAAATTATTTCAATATCTTGAAAATTGCAGATGTTATGGCATTTTATCTACCACAATGTAACATGCAATCTAAGCCATCTGGGTATTCATCAACAAAATCACTGAAAGCTATCAGTAATAACCTTATATTATATTAGTGTTCAAGGAAGGTGCTTATTGCAATAGAATGTTGCTACAGATGGACAATTCCTATATGGCATGTGTAGCATGTTTCATAAAAATATCAAATACATTTTAATATCGAGGAAATATGGATTTATGCCATGTCTCAAAAATGAAACTTTTGTCATTCAGGCTTTTTACCAATTTACTGGCAAAACATTTCTGGCAAAAAATCTTATATACCCCCACTTAAGCTTCTTATTACACTAAAATGTTGGCCGGCATCAATAGATATGGAAAATATAATCATAGTATTGAAAAGCATACAATATTATCTGTGAAATAATGGTTTTTAATCCATTTCCTATTTCCGCCATGTTTTCCTATAAAAAATAATGTAGGGGTGGCCACCACAAAATCATTATAAAATATATATATCGGCTGTCACAGGTTTGTGAAATTCGTATGTGATGTGGCAAACAAGTTATGTTTTATAACCATAACCACATCAATATCGTGAGAATGGTGGGTTTTATGGCACCTTTTCTGTAGCATATCAAAATAATATCCTTGATAATCAGGGTTTAAACAAAAATGGCTTATATTTCTGCCTAGCAACCTTGTGTATCCTCACTTTAATCCTCATGATAATCGTCATTTTGTTGTCACCGTAACTTACAAAAAAGCTAAGTCCGCGTCCGATTATAGAGAAAACAATAAATTAGTATACATGTGAATCAAATGTAGGAATCATGCGGGTCTTAAAGAAGGGCTGAGACACTTAACAACCATTGCCGAAACATAAGAACCTGCCATAATCTAACATTTACGTTACGTAGATAGGTAAGGATCTAGACAAACCAAATGCTGCTGTAATATGGCGACGCCCAATGGTTGTTCGAGCATTTCAGCTGCCCTTAAACCGATGTCACAGCTTGGCGAATGCTGAATAAACCATTTGTATACATTGTTAGAATATATCACATATAACTACCCGGTCTTACGTAGATAAGAAACTAAACTTGTTGTAATCAAATGACCAATAAAGTAAAAACGTAAATTGTGAAGTGTACACACATTCTAAAGGAATATTTACCCTTTACCAATCCTAAATTCTTTGTCGGCACAAAGAGCGATCTGCTGAAGCCCAGGAACCAATTTGTCAGGACGTTTCGTTCGAAGCTGTTCTAGTTTGCCCAGTTGTTTGTTCCATTTCTTGCATGTTTTACGTCTCTGAAAGATGATGTGATAACAGTTGAATAGCTATCATTATTTTCTACGAAGTAATATAATAAGTTGGTATGTTCATTTTTTTTATGTTACAATGTAACGTTATATGGTACATACATTATCTATGGCCATAATGCTGCATGAGTAATACTATAATTACATAACATAATATTGGTATAATTACATAGAAATATATATATATATATATATATATATATATATATATATATATATATATATATATATATACATATATCACCACCATCATCATCGTCATCATTGTGGAGCCATAGTGTCCCGTGGTTGGGCGAAGTAATGGCTGATTTACTCAGGCGGAATTATTTAATTGCAGTGATCATCCTTCGGGAACTACATCTAGGCCTAATTGGCTGAGATAGCTTATCAAGGAATATCATATCTTGGTTTCACCAAACAGTTCACTTTATTTTGCAGTGCAATTTTACTTTTTTTATTAGGGCGACAATCGTAGATACGTAAATTTCGGTTCATTAGTGTTTTCGTGCCACTGGCGTTGCACCAGTTGGCTACTTCTCATCTACCCGGGTGGCATGTGTGTTGTCATGTCGGAATCGGGATCGTTGCATTTGGCCTGTAGTGGGATCGATTTATTCTCTACAGTTCAAGCTAAGTTTCACAAAATCATAATCAACGTCTGCATTCGATCAACTTGAATAAGTAAATAATGCGTGTTCCTGTTCGAATCAATTTGCCTGGCTGTGATCCTTGCACTAGCCACAGTGATGATTGCACATCAAGGTGTTTCGCTATCCCGGGGGGGTCACATCACCATTGTTTCTGTACTATCGTCACAGATTACATGAAGTACGCATGTCCAATCTCTTGAGAGTGATAATCGGGATAACCTGCCGAAAGTGGCAAACGTGAGTGTCAAACTATCATATTTACATATCTGGTGGCTCGTCTTACTTAATTGCTACAATGTTGGATTACATTATATTAGTGGGTTTACTGCTTTGCTTGACACGGTGCGTCGAGGTAGTGAATTCCACACTTTTCTTGTAGTTTGTAGGAAGCTGTTTCCAAATATATTTGCAGAGTGCCTTGGCCTTGTACTTGTCAGTACTGTTTGTCATGTTTATGTGAGCATGGGTTGTCTTGCTGCAGTTCCTGAAAAAGTCGTTTACTGCTCCGGGCTCTCTAGTCTAGTTGTGTGTCCTGACTCTTGTCTGTTTTACTAGGTTCTTTCTAAACCTTTCATATTTGTTGGCAGTGTGGATACCATGTTCCTGATGCATTTCCTAGTATGGGTAGACTAGTGTTGAGTCCGCTACAGACTTACTGTGGTGTGTTTGGATCCCATGATGCTGATGTATATTCGGGTACATATTGGACTGACTGTTGACTGGGCTACATACTTACTCTGGGTTGCTCATTTGTTTAAGCAGACCATTTTGGAGGGGAGAGGTGTCTTTGTTTGATTTAATTGGTGATGATAATTGACAGTCATCTGCTAAACAACAGCAACCTTTTGCTGTGAGAATGTTGGGTAGGTCATTTTCTTTGGTTCATAGCAGTGTCATATTCGCTCTATGGCTTATGTATTTATTTGAGGATAATAAGGCTAAGATACGTTTTAATATAATATATTCACATATGAAGTATGAGCATATTGTGGGTTCATGACGTGATATAATTGGTTCACTGTGCGAGTAGTTTTCGGCTGTCTTACGTCTGTAAAGCGCTGTTATGTATTGTTGTAGCATGCCTCCAATGAGGCATTCAGCCGAGTCGGACAGGAATCGCATAGACGAGGGAGATAACATCAGTGATCTGGCAATCCACATGGCGACGGCTGCTGCCACATCTGTGGCATAGCGTCGTCTCATCGCCAACGAACATGTGCAACAGGATGTAACTGACGAATTACGATGGTTCATGACAGGTATACAGGACTTGCTGGGGTAACTTTTTCCAGGAGTTTCTGCCACGGATCCGGCTGGAATGCACAGGTACCAAACTAACCTCCATGGCCACCATTGGACCTGCAAGGAACAGGGACAGTTTCCCTTGCTCACCTGAATGTCGGTACCATTATCGAGGTTGTGGCACCTAGTGCATGTAATTACGTAGGCCGGTCACAAAACAACAGAGGAATTCCCTTCATGAACAGATTGTACCTTCGTCAGTGTCCCTCGCAATGCTTACATAGCTATTATACGGTTATGAGGCTATCGGTAGAAACTATCTGGTTACGATGTCCACAGGAGAATTTGACTTCTGGGATCTAGGGGTTTCTGTATAAACTGATAACAGAGTATCTTACTTGAAATATGCGTTTGTAATCACCCGTTGCCCCGCCTGGCGTCTGTGAAATTGCGTCGCCAACCACCTATAACGAGAAAAGTAACAAATCACCATTGATATAACATTGCGAGCGAAATCGAATAGCATTCCACTGCACTAGCCTGACAAAGAGGTTGTTGATATTTAATCTAATAATTATAATCATAAATACATTTACTGTTTACATATGAAATCATTAAAATAGGTTGTTCAAATTTTAAACCCCAAATCTTCGTTCTGGGCATTAGGACATTTCCGAACATAGCAAGGCATATCAGCATACCTAATATTAATGACAACAAAACATAGTTTGTTGCTTCATAAATGTAAACAAAATGCTTATAAGTATCATTATTAAGGATTGGATATCGTACCATATATGCTTTGTTTTGCTATGTGTTATAAAAAGTGTTAACATACAATTTGGTTGTATTGCTTGATCAGATAAAGCATAATTATTACTGAGATTTTGTACGGTAAATTACATATAATTTGAAACATTGAAGTTAGCAATAAATAACTGCATGGCGGTACCAAATGATGACAGTTTCTAGCAGACCGCGCTGACCAATAAGCAGGTAGTTGTTCCAAACATTCGAAATGTTTGACTTGCTTATTGACAATGTTCCTTCATCAGTGGTCAACAGCTGTCTGTTTATCAGTCTGCTTAGTCAATGCTGCTAATGGGATGATAGGCCCATTCAACATTGAAGACAACATCTTCAAGTTGATTCCCCTGTGGCCCGTCCGAAATGTGTTATATCAAATGCTGACGAAGCAAAATGTCGAATATGCGATCGCCTTAATTGCCAACAACATGGCAGCAGGCTTCAATAGAATCCGGGTTGAGGTATCTAAATATATGGATATACAATGACTGGTAATATGCTTGACATGTCACGGCTTTGAATCAAATGCGATGGTCATTGAAGAGATGATTGCTGAATCCGCTGGTGTTATACATTTGCAACATAGCCATACCTTTTTGTTGCAGTGCTTGAAGTATCCAGTTAGGACATCATCAAAAGTATTTATATCTGATAAGGTATGAGAATTTTTCAACCTGAACCGCTTCAAAGTGAAGATAAAGGTAACGCAGCTGTGTGATCAACATATTTGCATCCCGATGACGTACTGCAGTGAGCCAGCATGCAGACACTTAAGACCACACTTTTGAAGCAGCTGCTCATATGGACCTGCCATGTTATAAGTATGGAAAATCAACGAATGCACACTTATAAGATGAGCTATAATATTGGAAATGAAACGTGAGAAGGACATGTTTATGGTACACCGATTGTATATAAAGACGTGTAGACAACTATGATTTAGCCAAAACAGCACATTATTGCCATGCTTAAAAACCAGTGTCAATGTCGAAGCAGCAAGAGTAGCGAAGCTGAGAGAAGACGAAAGCATCGCCATGAACAAGTGTTCATACCAGCTGCCTCATCAGGACGGATGGCGGTGTTCGTGTACCCACACCGTGGCCCAGTTGTCGTTTATTCCATACAATAAATTACTCACCCCTTCTGTTGAAGATGCTGCATTCAGAGGTGGGGGGCACCTGGAATCCACATGACAGATGACTTACAAAGAAATATACTGGTAATTACAATGCATTATATAAATTGAATATAATCAAGTTTTATGATTACATTAGCCAATAAAATCATGTTATCATAATGTAACTTAATGAAGTTATATAGCATACTCTGTGAAACCTTTTGAATTTAACATGTTACTGACTAATATGAAACTGATGCTATCAAATGGTGAATGAATAATATTATATTATAATAACACAATCGATATAGCATTATTTCATTACTTGTTTCAACTTCATATGTCATTAACTATTTCAAATAACTTGTTAGGTGCCATCCATGAAAGGGCGCTCGCCGCAATTACAAAAATGGCGAGGGCCCAAATGATGCAGCTCCATACATTTACAAATACCGCTTAAAGCAATTATTAGTAAACTGTCCAAACAGTTCTCCCAGTATCTAATAAAAATAAATTTCGTTTTTGCTTGTTACCTCTGTTGTAGCTAAAAAATTTACTCCTGATATTAATAGTTATATTGATGCCCGGTCGGATAATCAAGAACACTCCTGAAAGAGTTGCCCAACCTGTTTTCTTCCCGCTGAAGTCATCATATCAATGGGCACACAGATATAATTCAAACAGCTATAGTTACCAATTTTATATATTCACATACCACACTGTTGACCCATTTTTGCGCATACATCGCTCTTTGATTGTGAACAGTCTGAAGTCAAAATCACACACAAGAAGTAGTTTGCATCACTAGTTATTTGCTACATTGTACTGGCATACTGTTTAGAGAGGTTATGCAATCACCACAATGGGGCTGATGTGGTCATTTTATTGTGTCAATCTGGTATGAAAGGGTCATAGGATTATTTTTATTGAATTAATTAAATGACAATATTTACACAAACACAACTACTATTATTACAACTGACCCATATTGAAAGGACTGCACTTTTCAATTTTTTTTTATAGACATTTCTTTCGTTTTTTTCTCTTAATTTGTAACAGAACTTATTTTAGATAAAGTCACTGTGGGTGCATGTTGCTACCCTGTCTCCACCACGACCTAATCAGAAACGCTAACTGGAGTTTGTAGTTTTACGTACGCAAAAATAAGTTGCAACAAATCAAACACTATTTGGATTGTAGCATAACATCAGTTAACAGTTTGTATGTTGTGCAGTATTATGAACTTGTGTATAACTAAATTATGCTAACTAACCGAGTAAGAGACATATTACATTTAATCTGTGTCTTGTTTAGCATAACTATAATGTATATATTTATAATATGTAATACATATATGTGTATATATATATATATATATATATATATATATATATAATTTTCAGTAAATTATTGTTACAATATAATTACTTACTGAAAATTATATATATATATATATATATATATATATATATATATATATATTATATATTGAAAATTGGGATGACTGACGTGTAATCCCTACACCTTGTATTAGTGTTCTAGCCCAGTTGCTCGGCTTTACATTAATGATAAAAACGTTGTCCAGATAAAACCATATCTATGCTAATGGTATCTATCAATTATATCTTAAGGGGCGTTTCCACAATCGTGTGCACTTAAACGTCACCAAACATCAAATTATTTTCATTGAAATAGAGCAACCGTACTGCTGCCATAATTATGAACTTAAAACAGACCAAATTTCAAATGTCCCCATATGTGAATTCCCACCCGAAACCCAACTCATGTGTTCAATCTTCCTTTTTTTGACAAATTGTAATTGACCATAGGCTTAGGTGCTAAAACAAACTTGGCCTCTATATTAAAAGTTATTGTTTCGGGGTGTCCAGAAATAGGACGCGTGTTCAAAATGCTACCGGATGGTAGGCATAATTATTGCAGGGTTATGCTTTCATTTTTTTATAATAACATGCACATGTAAAAACTACAATTTACATACATGTAGGTGGCATATTATTTTATAGTAACAGAGAAAATAAATTCCACGGCAGGAACTCTACCCCCACAATCTAAGCTTTGACATATTTAACCCCCAAATTCTCCAAACGAATTTTAGAAAAGTCAGAATCTACGAACCATCCCAGTGGACTTGCTAGATGACATGCAAATTGTCTACCAGATATATGCAAAACTGATGGAAATGTCGGTCCGTCAACAAATAAACAAACAAACATATACACATACATGCATACATGCATGCATACATTCATACATGCATATATATATATATATATATATATATATATATATATATATATATATATATAAACACATATACATACATACACACATAAATGTTTCTGAAGACATACCCTAGGTTGCACCCGACTTGAATCTGGCATCGGTGACTGAAATCAAATCGCCAAGATATTAAATTACTTAATTTATGTGTATTCTACAACATTTAGATGTGGACTGATTCGCTGTATTTCTGTGCTTGATGAAGCTATTCGTCATTTATGAGTTAAGTCAGCTTTTTGAAAATGTGTCGATAAGCTATTTACAGTGATGTTGTAAAACCCGAGATTGTTGTCATTGTATGCTGAGAAAGTTTGGTGGCAATCTCATGAACATGATAACATTTCTTTGGCGGAGCTCTACCACTCACTCTCCAAACTTCAACCTATTGTTTGTTTGTCATCTATGAGGTGAAGCAGTAACAGAAAACACGTGTGTATGCATACGGTTACTATCATATTGAGCATGTATGCCACTTCATCATAATTTTCACTTAAATTCACATCTCAAGCAGATGGTTGTGTACTTTATTGTTCTTCAAATCCAACACCTACAACCAGTTCACATCAATTGGGTTTTTGTGTTTTGTTGTTCCATCGTGTAATGGCTGTGAAAGATGTCCAGAAGGAATACATTGGCAGTCGGTTACCAGTGGGAAGTTTTACATGGCGCAAGATTTTGCTTTATCTGGATGCACAAAGTCATGGGCAGAGACAATGGAGGAAGACTTTACTTTCCAGTGCACGGGGTGTTGGAAAGTGGAATGTCTTACATCAGAGTTAGCTAGGCTAACCGGTATTGTGGAGGGGATGGAGATGAGAATAACCAAAGAGACGGATGGAAGAGGTCGGAAGGAGCAATGCAGTGACAAGAAGGATGAGGACAGGAGATTAAGAGGAGGGAGGGCGAGTGCAAATGCAAGTGCAAGGAAAACAAATGGAGAAAGAACAACAGAAAACATGGCATGCAGGAACTTGACAGGGGAGAAAGTGACAGTAGAGACAATGGGACAAGAGAAGAGAGAAGTTCATGTGACAGGAGGAAAGATGAAGGGAAGAAAGGAAGTGAGAGTATATGTGTCGAAAGGGAAGTCAATAACAGAGATGATGACAGGAAGAAAAGAGGCATGGAAAAAAGGAACAACAGAGAAGGCGACAGGGAGAAAAGTCAACGACCAGGTAGTTGCAACACGGAGGAGCTATTCTGAGGCAGAGATTGAGGGGGCATTGAGAACAGAAAGGGTATTTATGGGCAACTCCATTTTGCGAAAGACAGAGAAGACATTAAGCAAAGGAGAAGATGTTGTTTGTCTTCCGGGGGCTAAGATAGAGCATGTGACTGAAAGTGTAGAGAATACATTGGGGCATGGTCAGGGAGGATCTATATTAGTACATGTAGGGACGAACAATGCAGATAGGGAGGGAACAACTAGAATAGCGCAAAGATACAGATAGTAGGTAGGGAAACTGAAGAAGACAAGAGTTGAACAGATTATTCTCTCAGGAATCTTGCCAGTAATGGGAGGAAGGGGAGCAACATATAGAAACTGCAAGAGGATGGCAATAAACGCTCTAGTAGAGCAGATGTGTGAAGAAGGAGTTGGATTCTTAGATTTGTGGGGATACTTTGTTGGGAAAGAAGACATGTATGTGAGAGATGGCCTCCATCTAAGCGGAAAGGGTGCTGCAGTTTTCTCTGAGAACCTGCTTCGATCTATGGACAGTGGAACAGGTTGCAATTATTTAAACAAGATTCGCAGGGGGATTCACAGAGAAGCCAAATACTGGAGGCACAGATAAGGACAGCAAAAAGAAATCAGCAAAGAACTGTCTGGAAAACTCTACAACATTTGGTTATAAATATGTTTGTTTAAATGCAAGGAGCATAGTAAACAAAAGAAATGAACTAAACATTATGGTAGAAGATACTGACCCTCACATAATAGGTATAGCTGAATCTTGGGCCAAATCTCTACAGAGTTTTGGGAGTGAGGATCAAAAGTTTTTAAATTTAGTACAAGATAGTTTCCTTTCTCAACATGTGTTAGAACCAACCAGGGGTGAGAACGTGTTGGACGCAGTTTTGAGCTCAAAGAAGGAATTTGTTGATAATGTCAAGATATGTGAGTCACTGGGGTGTAGTGATCACAACCAGATATATTTTATCATCAATGTAAAAGGAGAACGGAATCGAAAAATACGGTACATGAATACATTTCACATAAGGACATATAAGGACATGACAAAATATTTAGCAAAGATAGACTGGAATAACACACTGGAGAATAAGACAGCAACAGAATGCTGGAATATCTTAAAGAGTGAAATTGACTGCATTGTCGAAAATAAATTCCCCTTGAAAAAAACAGGGGAAACGGTCAATAAAGAAACACTTATTGAAAGAAGCGATTAGAAAAATCAAGTACAAGCAAATGATGTGGAAGTGAAAAAGACTATGCCATTTCTAAAGAAGCACTTAACCAAGCTACAGCTAAAATTAGAAATTCAAAGAGAAGCTATGAATAAAAATTAGCTTTTAATATAAAACATGACAGCAAGAGTGTTTATGCGTATGTTCGAAGTAAACAGAAAGTTCAGGACAAGATCGGTCCTCTAGAAGGTAGTGATGGAAACATAATAACAGATGGATTCTTAATGGCAGAAAACCTAAATGAATACTTTAGTTCGGTGTTTACCAGGGAAGATATTAATGCATTACCAGTACCAGAGACTAAATTCGAAGGGAGAGAGTCAGACTATTTAGGACAACTAATGGTAATACCAAAAATGGTAGCTAAGAAAATAAGGGATATGAAGGATAATAAGTCACCTGGAGTGGATGGGATTCCTTCCAAATTACTACTGGAAATTGTAGAACAAATTAGCATACCACTTGCAACAGTGTTCAATTTGTCATTAGAGGAGGGAGTAGTTCCGTTAGAATGGAAAGAAGCAAATATTATACCATTATTCAAAAAAGGACCAAGAAGCAAGTCAGAGAACTATAGACCAGTGAGTTTAACATCGGTGATTTGCAAACTATTAGAAAGACTAAAGATTAGAAAGATTAGAAAGATTAGAAAGATTAGAAAGATTACTTGGTTGATTTTCTTGTTAAAAATAACTTGATTAACCCATCTCAACATGGGTTTCTAAAAGCGAGGTCATGCTTAACAAATATCTTATGTTTTTTGGAAGATGTCACAAAGTGGGTAGATGAGGGATCACCAGTAATATAATATACTTAGATTTAAAAAAAAGCTTTTGACAAAGTGCCACATCAAAGATTACTACTTAAACTAAAGGTACATGGCATAGGAAATGATATGATTAACTGGATAGAAAAATGGCTTATTGATAGAAGACAAAGAGTAGTACCGGTAGTTGATGGGGAGGTTTCAGGAAATCGGTTTTGAGTGGAGTATCGCAGGGATCAGTATTGGGACCTATGTTATCCTTAATGATTTATATGATGATGTAACAAGCAAGGTGTTGAAGTTTGCTGACGACACAAGTGTTTAGAAAAATTAAAAGTGATGCAGATAGACAGAATTACAAGATGATCTGAATAAGTTGACCGAATGGTCTGAGAAGTGGCAAATGCTGTTTAATTATGGGAAGTATAAGTGCCTCCATTCAGGACATGGGAATGAAAATGCACAATATACAATGGGTGATACTGTACTAAATACTACCGTAAAAGAAAAGGACTTAGGGTTAACTGTTAGTGGTGATATGAATGTATCAGAGCAGTGTGGAATTGCAGCAGCGAAGGGATACAAAATTCTTGGATTAATTAGGCAAAATATAGTGTACAAAGATATATTAGCTGTTCTATGATAGTACCATCGGAAAACCGAAACTTACCAGACAGCGTGCAAATTAGAGTTTGTGGAGTACTTCGCCATCTCCCTTGATGAGCCTATATTACAATGATATCATGATCAGTGCAAGCTCATCAAGGGAGATGGCGAAGTACTCCACAAACTCTAATTTGCACGCTGTCTGGTAAGTTTCGGTTTTCCGATGGTACTATCATAGAGCAGCTAATATAAAATGGCTTCTAATGCGCATACGTTTTCATCTGCTAGTTGCGTTGTGCCCATATCTCCTTGGAGGTGTCAAGAACTACAAACTTATATGTCTGGTATCAAATGTCTATAAAATACTCGCAAAAGTACTATTGAAAAGGGTAGAGAACACAGTCGACAAAACCATCCAGGCGAGCAAGCAGGATTCAGAACCAGCTATACAACAACAGACCACATCATAAACCAGTTGAAGGAGAAGTGCCGTGAATGTAATATCCCGCTCAGCATCGCATTCGTCGACAACGAGAAAGACTTCGACTCAGTGCGACCTCGACATTACTGACCTTGCTAGATAAACAGGGGACAGAAGATTTATATGTCGAATTCCTGAAAGACATCTACACCAACAGGTTGATGAAAGCCCATCTACACTATGAAAACAACAAGATCAACACCAGGAGAGGAATATGACAGGGAGACATCATGATGCCAAGCTGTGTACGACAACACTAATAAACCACATGAACTACAACAAATGCTATAGGAACTAGCTGATGAAAGTGACGTTAAACAGGTCGAAAACAAAGATGATGATAGAAAACGACACACCAATATATGTTAACACCACCCATATAGAGAACGTTGAAACCTATGTCTATCAAAGACACCTTCTTGAAGAAACAAGTTTACAAATCATGCGTACTTCCAGTAATGACACATGGCACATAAACATGGGTCCTCACCAACCAGGCAAAGAACAAGAGGGCAGTTGCACAAACAAAGATTGAAAGAAGTAACATACCGGGACAAGTAAAACATTTAGATAATAGAAAAGACTAAGGTTACAGGTGATTCAACAATTCAGAACACGGAAGTGGTCGTGGGCACGGCACATCAGTAGAATATGAAATAACCATTGGACACTGCATATCACTATCTGGAAACCTTACGATGGAAAATATGTTAGCAGCTGCACAAGCAACGATGGAAAAAAGTATGTTAAACATCACATACTTGGGACAGAAAAACAATTATCTGGGTAAGAGAAAAGACAAAGGTCACAGACCGATACGCATCGATATGCATGCGTGAGGTAAGATGGATGGCTGAGTGAACCGTTTACTAATAACCTTTTTTCCTGCCTTAAACCCACGACCCGATTGCCTCAACATATCATCACCTTGCCTCCAAAATGTTAGAATTTCAAACAAAACCCTGATGAATGTAAACAGATATCCCAAACCACCAATTCCAGATTTTGTTGTACCCTTCGAAACTCCCGCCAAAATTACGACATATATAACACAAACAAAACAGTCTCAATCACGGTATACAGAACCCACTTACAACATAAACAACCAACAAGAAGAACGACATCGTTCCAAGCCCCGTTTGTATTCCTTGGTATAGCAATCATACTTAGACTTTCCCAGTCACCAATATCCACATACAACACTGAAGAAATTACCAAAGACGTCACATTCTTAAAGCATTCTCTTCTTTCGATCACCCACAGACAGCTTCGTTATGCAACACGACCAGGCAAATTCACCAGACTCTATATAGGCATGCTCTTGCTGGCACTGGCAAATGACACCCCAACAAACCCAGGCTCAATCAAATTCCCTTGTGGTACATGCAATAAACCTGTAGCATCCAACCAAAAAGCCACATGCTGCGACTCATGTAACACATGGTTTCACACAAAATGCACAAAAATCTCCAACAAAATATTTTCTTGTATGAATAAAACCAATATGGAAAATGTCTCCTGGTACTGCCCTGAGTGTAGCCTGCCAAACCTATCAAGCATTTTCTTTGACCCACCCTACGACACTGACTGTGACAGCAACAGATTCTCCTCCTCTGACAATGACTCAAACTCCCTACGGAAGCCCTATAGTCCACTCCTCCCCTTGCACAACCCAACCTGAGCCCCCTTGAGAGAAACGATCAAAGTTTGGAACAACAATAACAACTTAAGAGCCATTGTTATAAATTGTCAGAGCCTAAAAAATAAAAAGCCTGATCTTCAACTCACAATAGACAATACCAACCCTGATATTATTTTTGGATGTGAAATATGGCTACACAAGAAAATTGAAACCTTAGAAATCCTACCCGATAATTACAGAGTCTACAGAAAAGATCGATCCTCCAAAGGTGGAGGAGTACTCCTGGCAATCAAAAACTCCATCAATTCTGCCATGCAAACCGACCTAGACACTGACGCAGAACTTATTTGGGCAAAAATTAAATTAAAAAAACCCTAGATCTTAACATCTGCAGTTTCTACCGACCACCAACCGACGATACAGGACTTACCTATCTAAGACACTCAATTAGCATAATCAGCCAAAATGGAAAACACAATGTATGTATAGCTGGTGACTTTAACTGCCCCAAGATTAATTGAACCTCCTTAACCTGCCCAGAAAATGACAAAACATCTACTAATTTACTAGACCTGACTAAAGACTTCCACCTTCACCAAGCTGTACGGGAACCTACTAGAGGCAAAAACATCCTAGAACTTTTCCTCTCTACAAACCCTTCCCTCATAGAAAGCATACAAAGCATACCAGGCATCAGTGACCATGACAGTATCCCCTTATTAAACATCAACATAAACCTGCCCAGAAATATTCCCCCTCCCTACAAAGTTTTCAAATACCACAAGGCAGAATGGAAACACATTGATCAAGAACTCCAGGACCTAGGATTACTAAAGACATAAAAAAAAAAGATCAACAAAAAACAACGACTATACAACAAAGCTAAGAAATACCAAAGAGAAACTGATTGGACATCATTTAGGAAATACCGTAAAGCTACCCAAAAGAAGATCCAGTCAGAATACTGGAAATATCTCACACACATAATCGACCCAGAACAAGACAAAGAAAAAAATCCTTTTGGCACTACATAAAATCACTCAATAAAGACTCAACAGGAATCTCCCCACTAAAAGATAAAGGCATCCTTCACACAGATAGCAAATCCAAAGCAGATATCCTCTCAAACCAATTCCAGTCTGTGTTCACCAATGAAAACCTAACCAACCTCCCCCAGCTCCCCAACCAAAACCGATCCCCACAAATGCCCCCAATCCATATCACAGTGAGAGGCATTGAGAAATTACTTAAAGAATTAAAACCAAATAAAGCCAAAGGTCCAGACAACATTCCTGCCAGAATCCTGAAAGAAATGGCCTCTAAAATAGCACCCATCCTGACAATCATATTCCAGAAATCAATAAATTCCGGAACTCCCCCTTCAGACTGGTTGAAAGCATATCCACAAAAAGAATGACAGAGCCATCTCCTCAAACTATCGACCAATCTCCCACACCAGTATACCATGCAAAATTCTTGAACATATATCCACATCAATCCATAAACATCTTGAAAACCACAATATTCTCACTGACCGACAACACGGCTTCAGATCTAGGCGTTCCTGTGAGATTTCACTGCTCACAACTATCCATGACCTGACTTGCACCCTGGAAAAAATCACCAAATTGACTTTCTACTGCTAGATTTCTCTAAGGCTTTCGACACTGTCCCCCATAATCGACTCCTCCACAAATTAGACCATTACGGAATTAAAGCCAGCACCCACCTCTTGATTAATACATTTCTTACCAATAGAACTCAAGAAGGAGTCTGGAGTCACACAGGGTACTGTTCTTGGACCCCTCCTCTTCCTTCTCTATATAAATGACATGCCTACCCATATATCTCCAGGAACCTCCCTCAAAGTTTTTGGCGACGACGCAATGCTCTACCGAAAAATCAATAATCACACCGACCAAGACAACCTACAGCACGACCTTGACAGACTAATCGACTGGGCACAATCTTGGCAAATGACTTTCAACCCCTCCAAATGTGAAATAGCTTCATCTATCTGTATTTTAAATCAGTTTTCTATCTTCCTGTAGTATGTCAGTTCATAATATTCTATATTATTAATGTGCAACTCCCGGAGAAGGGCTCCGGCATCCGCCATCCATAACTTCCATACTAATGTATCAACACATTAACAGTACAAATATATATATATATGTATATATATATATATATATATATATATATATATATATATATAATATTATATGTTGTTATTAGTAGTAAACAATAGTTTGGGGACAACTACAACGGAAACTCAAAATCCCGGTTTCTCTCTCTCTCTCTCTCATATATATATATATATTTTATAATATATATATATATATATATATATATATATATATACATAAAAGTTTACTCTGTATATATATATATATATATATATATATATAATTTTATATATAATATATAATGTAATAAATAATAATATTATATATAATATTAAATACAAGGAAAAGAGGGGGAGAGAGAGAGAGAGAGAGAGAGAGAGAGAGGGAGAGAGGGAGAGAGGGAGGGAGAGAGGAGAGAGGGAGAGAGGGAGAGAGGGAGAGAGGGAGAGAGGGAGAGAGAGAGAGACGGCCATAATAATATATTATAAACCTCGAGACATTGAAAGCAGGAGAAGATACCATCTCGAAGACACTTGCTATGCTGTACACTAAATGCTTATCCGAAAGACCAATACCCACAGTGTGGAAGAACACTAAGTTGGTGATAATCTTCACGAAGGGAAATAAGAAATACCTCAAGAAATACAGACCGATGTCTACTTTAAAACATCTATAAAGTACTCACAAAAGTACTAATGAAAAGGCTAGAGAAGACACTCGACGAAACCAGCCACGAGATTAATAAAAGAAGTGGATACTCAACAACAGACCACATCCACAATCACATCGTAAACCAACTTAAGGAGAAGTGCAGATAATATAATATTCCACTCTACATCGCATTCGTCGACTACGAGAAAGCCTTCGACTCATTGCAAACTCAAATACTACATATTTCGAGAAATTAAATATCAACCTCAATGACTACAGTCAACGTCTTCTGTCAATGTTGTGTCTCTTCTACATATCACATAATAAAGTAAGTTTAAATTAAACAAAATAATATAAAACAAAAACGTAAAAGTACAATATTATTTATTATAGTCTGCATTGTAGGCCATTTTATGAGCTCAGACATTATAAAATACAAACTTTTTCATATTTAATATTAACAATTGATTTACTCATTGACACTTTCGAATAATACTAGTTCGTTTTGCATAATTGCATTGAGACTAAAGCAAAGTCGGCAAAGCTGTCTGTCTGTCATGAAAAAAATGTCTTCGTTTTGGTTGTGTCTGAAAACTGTTACTGCAGAATCAGGCATATGTAATACCACGACAAATTAGCATTAGAACGTAGATAACCCGTGCTCCATTTAATGACAGGCTAGCCTATGACTATGTAAACATCGCGTCTGTGTGCAAGGCCGAGAACCCATGTGCACCGGTGACAGTGTGAACGCTGTCCAAAACATTTGCCCTCTTACTTCCAAGATTGTTTTAAAAATCCACCACTGCAGGAATCGTCTTTTGCAATACTGTCAAACGTTTGACAGTATAACAAATTGCGTATATGTCTTTCCATTTGATTGATACAACTATTTTGTCTGCATAATAATTCTTTATTAAAAACGACATGGAGTTGAAAAGACTGAAAGAAGACAATGTGCAATACCGGAACAAATTGAAGCAAAATCTTCGACACTCCCAGGCTAACATCATGAGGGATAATGGCGATGGAAGATAGTAATTATCTATGCTACATATCTGAATATATCAAACACTTACATATTCCAGTTCTGGGTTCAGAATCTGAAAGAAAAATATATAATATTACTCAATACTGGATTTTTTAATTGCTGACTTAATTACCAAGTGTGATGTTTTGTCTTCTATTTTTCTTTGCTTTAATACAACAACCTTAGTGTGCTTATGGTAGCCTTATTGTTCCTGGTAATAACATTGATAATCGTCACAACATGTTCTGCAACTATACCAGTGAAAATAATAATAACGCTCTACATAATAATTCTTTATAATTATCACAACCGTATTCATACATATTTATATAGGTATTTTTGTATTTCACTAATGGGGGATGCAACCACTTATGATTGTTTATCATGTGTACCTTGCCTGCTTGAATGATTATCAAGAGTGTAATGTTTAAACCTCCAGCTGCATCCAACAACGTTCACAAAAACACATACCAACGGTTCCAACATCACCCACCCATTGAAGTTTACAAAAATCTGCTAAAATGCACATTCGACACTTTCTCAAACAAAATAAACTGGACGGGTGCTAGAGGCAGCGTGCAGATGTTCACATGCATAAAAAACACACAGACGTGCAAGAAGCATACACCCGCCTATACTCATCAGGGCTGTGTATAAGTATTGTGCACGTAAGCACTGTTGTACTCAAGTACATTTCAGGGAGTGCGTGTACAGGTATTTTGTTACCTTTGCAAGCAATAAATTACAGCACTGTTATTAACCAACAGTTACTACATGACTACAATTTCTCTCTCACACAATGATAAATAACAGACATGAGTAGTTTCAATTACTTTTTATTACCAGTGCCTGAAAATGACCACTGTCAAAGACAATGTGTAAGATTTAAATGGTATAATGTAGTGCTGACTACAGCACATGTAATTATGTGGTGAAATAAAGTACCATTAATCTGTTCCTACTCCCATATACTTAATAACATTGATAATAAACTTCCATATATAAACACCATATGGATTTCTCTAGAAATTCTTATATTCCAAGTGCTGAGCAGGACATACCACGTTATTATCCAAGGAATTCACAGTGCTTCCTTCAACATCACGTGGACGTTCCACATTACGCACCTAACATTTGATGGCACAAGAATGACATAAAATGTAACAATTATTTTGAATAGAAACAGAAATAATTTTTTACCATGCACCCTTTATAAATCCGAGCAAGCAAAAACAAAAAGTTACTAACACAACCCACTTAGTCAACTAGTCAACTCATGTTTATTGTGTATGGCATGATATAGTAATTGCCACGGAAGACAAACTTGTATTCCTCCGGAAAGAATAATTTTAACGAAACCTGTAGCATAGACCTAATCTTAACACAAAGAAACCAGTTTACTTTATCATAACTTTCTTAACGCAACGTTGCACAGCTAAGTTGTTCAGTGAGAGAAACTAACCCAATATTACATACTGATACTTCACAAATAGGTGTCATTTGAAATTCACAAATATACAAGGTTTCACTAGACTTACCCCGGGTACCTCTTGCTGGAAATGTGGTACATTTGGGGTGTTCTCATTTCGGCTGTTTGGGATCACGTTTATGTATGTATGATCTTTTTGCTGTCCATCGTCTCTGTCTGTATTGCTACAAGTGACACAACCAAAATTAATATCATGCCTACAAATATGTACAAATATTATTTGAGTTATTAAATAATAATAAATTAATTAATAATTCACCTAGTGCCGTAAAGATAACTTGTTTATGATTAATTGTTCTCATCGTATGCTAACCTATGTTCCAACATGCAAAACCATCACAGACATGTTCCAACAAAGCGCGTCAAGAGTAGATAAGGAAGTCAAGCCACTAAAATCGAGGATATCATCACCAACACGAGTCCTGATGATGAAACGACAAGAAATGGTGGGAAACAGCAACGACAAACAATGAATAAAAAACACATATAAATATGCAAGACCATCAAAAAGAAAGCAAAAGAGGACATCAGGAAATACAAACAAGAGATCATACAAGAAATGATCATGACGTCAAAGAGCCTGAAGAAAGTACGAAGAAGGCAGAAGCTACGCTGATCACACTACTAGATAAACAAGATAGAGAAATTATCAAGATAAGATCATAGACCGGATTGAGGAATTCTACGTCGAGATATAAGACAACAGAGTACCATAATCCACTCTCACCCAAACGATGTACCAGAGATAACATCATGGGAGGTGGAAGCAGCACTACGAGATATGAAGATTTGGAGAGCATTAGGCAACGACCATATAAACATCGAGACATTGAAAGCAGGAGAAGATACCATCTCGAAGACACTTGCTAAGCTGTACACTAAATGTTTATCAGAACGACGAATACCTACAACGACGTAGGAAAACGCTAAGATGGTGATAATTTTCAAGAAGGGAAATAAGAAAGACCTCAAGAATTACAGATCAATATGTCTACTATCAAACATCTATAAAGTAGTCACGAAAGTATTAACAAAAAGGTCAGAGAAGACACTCTACGAAAACCAGCCACAAGGCCATCCTAGATTCAGAAGCAGATACTCAATGACAGACCACATCCACTTCGTAAACCAACTAAAGGAGAAGTGCAGAGAATTTAATATCCCACTCTGCATCACATTCGTCAACTATGAGAAAGCTTTCGACTCAGTGCAAACTCAAGTAGTATTGACCTCGTTTCAAAAACTGGGGATATAAGATGTGTACAATCTGTACATCGAACCCCTGAAGGACAGTCCACCTACCCAAAGAAAGCAACAAGATCAACATTAGGAGAGGAATACGTCAGGGAGATACCATAACGCCCAAGCTGTTTACAGCAACACTCGAAAGCTTATTCCGATGACTGACTTAGGAAACCAGAGGTTTGAAGATAGACGATGAATATCTTAGTCATCTTCGCTTTGCCGACGACATACTCATATGCGCTAATACACCACATGAACTACAACAAATCCTGCAGGAATTACCTGATGAAAGTGAAAATCATATGAAGATGAACATGTTGAAGATAAAGGTGATGATGGAAAACTACACACCAATATATGTCAACAACACCCATATCGAGAACACTGAAAGCTACACCTACCTGGAATAGAGATACAGCATCATAGACAAAAACCAAGATAAGGAGATTCAAAATAGAATCACGGCCGGGTGGACAGCATTTGTCATGCACCACAACATCTTCAAGGGTAACACTGGGATATACTTGAAGAGACAAGTCTACAACTTGTGCGTACTTCCAGCAATGATATACGGTGCGGAAACATGGGCACTCACCACCCAAGCAAAGAACAAGCCACAGCCGGAAAGGAGTTAGTTAAACATCACATACCGGGACAGCAAAATAAATATCTGTGTAAGAGAAAAGGCAATGGTCACAGACGTGAAGGCCGGCGAGACAGTGGAGAGACGAACTAGATGACTACTGGAAGGGTACCAACAGTCAGAGGTTGGCACAAGTTAGGCAGATGTGGAAGCAGCAAGCTGAGTCTTTCGACCAATCACGGGACAATATGGCTGGGTGTATGTGTGTGTGTGTGTGCGTGCGTGCGTGCATGCGTGTGTGTGTGGAAGGTATGCAGGTATTGCAGTACCTCAGGTATTGCAATACCTCAGGGAGATTGACACCCCTGCCATGCAGAGTTGTAAACCACTGCCTTGTGGTACAGGTTCTTGACAGAACCAAAGGTTAAGGGCGCAAAACCTAACCAGAAAACCATGTCACTGTGGCAGCATCAAGGAAGGTTGATGTATGGAACTCCCAACATATCTCGACCAGCCACTGCAGGGACAAATAGTTTGCGCCTGTCTTAACATGTTGCCAGTGTGAGACCACTATTTGCTCCCAGAGAGAGAGAGAGAGAGAGAGAGAGAGAGAGAGAGAGAGAGAGAGAGAGAGAGAGAGAGAGAGAGAGAGAGAGAGAGAGAGAAGAGAAGAGAGAGAGAGAGAGAGAGAGAGAGAGAGAGAGAGAGAGAGAGAGAGAGAGAGAGAGAGAGAGAGAGAGAGAGAAGAGAAGAGAAGAGAAGAGAAGAGAAGAGAAGAGAAGAGAAGAGAAGAGAAGAGAGAAGAGAAGAGACAGAGACAGAGACAGAGACAGAGACAGAGACAGAGACAGAGACAGAGACAGAGACAGAGACAGAGACAGAGACAGAGACAGAGACAGAGACAGAGACAGAGACAGAGACAGAGACAGAGACAGAGACAGAGACAGAACAGAGACAGAGACAGAGACAGAGACAGAGACAGAGACAGAGACAGAGACAGAGACAGAGACAGAGACAGAGACAGAGACAGAGACAGAGACAGAGACAGAGACAGAGACAGAGACAGAGACAGAGACAGAGACAGAGACAGAGACCGAGACAGAGACAGAGACAGAGACAGAGACAGAGAAGAAAACAGAGACAGAGACAGAGACAGAGACAGAGACAGAGACAGAGACAGAGACAAGACAAGAACAGAGACAGAGACAGAGACAGAGACAGAGACAGAGACAGAGACAGAGACAGAGACAGAGACAGAGACAGAGACAGAGACAGAGACAGAGACAGAGACAGAGACAGAGACAGAGACAGAGACAGAGACAGAGACAGAGACAGAGACAGAGACAGAGACAGAGACAGAGGCCGAGACAGAGACAGAGACAGAGACAGAGACAGGGACAGAGACAGGGACAGAGACAGAGACAGAGACAGAGACAGAGACAGAGACAGAGACAGAGACAGAGACAGAGACAGAGACAGAGACAGAGACAGAGACAGAGACAGAGACAGAGACAGAGACAGAGACAGAGACAGAGACAGAGAGCGAGAGACAGAGACAGAGACAGAGACAGAGACAGAGACAGAGACAGAACAGAGACAGAGACAGAGACAGAGACAGAGACAAAACAGAGACAGAAAAGAGACAGAGACAGAGACAGAGACAGAGACAGAGACAGAGACAGAGACAGAGACAGAGACAGAGACAGAGAGAGACAGAGACAGAGACAGAGACAGAGACAGAGACAGAGACAGAGACAGAGACAGAGACAGAGACAGAGACAGAGACAGGGAAAGAGACAGAGACAGAGACAGAGACAGAGACAGAGACAGAGACAGAGACAGAGACAGAGACAGAGACAGAGACAGAGACAGAGAAAAAAGAGACAGAGACAGAGACAGAGACAGAGACAGAGACAGAGACAGAGACAGAGACAGAGACAGAGACAGAGACAGAGACAGAGACAGAGACAGAGACAGAGACAGAGAAAGAGACAGAGACAGAGACAGAGACAGAGACAGAGAGGAAAAGACAGAGACAGAGACAAAAAGAGACAGAGACAGAGACAGAGACAGAGACAGAGACAGAGACAGAAACAGAGACAGAGACAGAGACAGAGACAGAGACAGAGACAGAGACAGAGACAGAGACAGAGACAGAGACAGAGACAGAGACAGAGACAGAGACAGAGACAGAGGACAGAGACAGAGACAGAGACAGAGACAGAGACAGAGACAGAGACAGAGACAGAGACAGAGACAGAGACAGAGACAAAAGACAGAGACAGAGACAGAGACAGAGACAGAGACAGAGACAGAGACAGAGAGACAGAGACAGAGACAGAGACAGAGACAGAGACAGAGACAGAGACAGAGACAGAGACAGAGACAGAGACAGAGACAGAGACAGAGACAGAGACAGAGACAGAGACAGAGACAGAGACAGAGACAGAGACAGAGACAGAGACAGAGACAGAGACAGAGAGAAAAGACAAAAGAACAGAACAGAACAGAGACAGAGACAGAGACAAAAGACAGAGACAGAGACAGAGACAGAGACAGAGACAGAGACAGAGACAGAGACAGAGACAGAGACAGAGACAGAGACAGAGACAGAGGAGACAGAGACAGAGACAGAGACAGAGACAGAGACAGAGACAGAGACAGAGGAACAAAAGACAGAGACAGAGACAGAGACAGAGACAGAGACAGAGACAGAGACAGAGACAGAGCAGAGACAGAGACAGAGACAGAGACAGAGACAGAGACAGAGACAGAGACAGAGACAGAGACAGAGACAGAGACAGAGACAGAGACAGAGACAGAGACAGAGAGACAGAGACAGAGACAGAGACAGAGACAGAGACAGAGACAGAGACAGAGACAGAGACAGAGACAGAGACAGAGACAGAGACAGAGACAGAGACAGAAGACAGAGACAGAGACAGAGACAGAGACAGAGACAGAGACAGAGACAGAGACAGAGACAGAGACAGAGACAGAGACAGAGACAGAGACAGAGACAGAGACAGAGACAGAGACAGAGACAGAGACAGAACAGAGACAGAGACAGAGAAAGAGACAGAGACAGAGACAGAGACAGAGACAGAGACAGAGACAGAGACAGAGACAGAGACAGAGACAAAGACAGAGACAGAGACAGAGACAAAAGAGAGAGACAGAGACAGAGAGAGAGACAGAAAAGAGACAGAACAGAGACAGAGACAGAGACAGAGACAGAGACAAAAGACAGAGACAGAGGGGAACAGAGACAGAGAAGAGACAGAGACAGAGACAAAAGACAGAGACAGGGGACAGGGGACAGAGACAGGGAAAAGAGACAAAAGACAGAGACAGAGACAGAGACAGAGACAGAGACAGAGACAGAGACAGAGACAGAGACAGAGACAGAGACAGAGACAGAGACAGAGACAGAGACAGAGACAGAGACAGAGACAGAGACAGAGAAAAGACAGAGACAAAAGAAGAGACAGAGACAGAGACAGAGACAGAGGACAGAGACAGAGACAGAGACAGAGACAGAGACAGAGACAGAGACAGAGACAAAAGACAGAGACAGAGACAGGAAAAGAACAGAGACAGAGACAGAGACAGAGACAGAGACAGAGACAGAGACAGAGACAGAGACAGAGACAGAGACAGAGACAGAGACAGAGACAGAGACAGAGACAGAGACAGAGACAGAGACAGAGACAGAGACAGAGACAGAGACAGAGACAGAGACAGAGACAGAGACAGAGACAAAAGACAGAACAGAGACAGAGACAGAGACAGAGACAGAGACAGAGACAGAGACAGAGACAGAGACAGAGACAGAGACAGAGACAGAGACAGAGACAGAGACAGAGACAGAGACAGAGACAGAGACAGAGACAGAGACAGAGACAGAGACAGAGACAGAGACAGAGAGAGAGAGACAGAGACAGAGACAGAGACAGAGACAGAGACAGAGACAGAGACAGAGACAGAGACAGAGACAGAGACAGAGACAGAGACAGAGACAGAGACAGAGACAGAGACAGAGACAGAGACAGAGACAGAGACAGAGACAGAGACAGAGACAGAGACAGAGACAGAGACAGAGACAGAGACAGAGACAGAGACAGAGACAGAGACAGAGACAGAGACAGAGACAGAGACAGAGACAGAGACAGAGACAGAGACAGAGACAGAGAGAGAGAGAGAGAGAGAGAGAGAGAGAGAGAGAGAGAGAGAGAGAGAGAGAGAGAGAGAGAGAGAGAGCTGCTAGTAACTGGCAAAATCCAGCAGCACTTCAAAACGTTTTGCTGGCAGCTTCCAAAACGAAACATGATACCGGATCGGCCGTCGCCCGGGTAACCAAGGACTGTGCTGCTCGACCTTATCTTCCGTCGACAGTGGAAAATCAGCTGGGAAGAAGAAGACAACTACTAACAATTGCACAATGGAACATCAGGACTCTCCTCAACCGAGAAGCAGCTGACCGACCAGAAAGACGTACGGCACTAGTAACAATGGAACTTGCCAAATACAACATCGACATCGCCGCCCTAAGTGAGACAAGGTTCTCAGAGACTGGTAGTCTCAACGACTTGGAATACTCTTTCTTCTGGAGTGGCAAACCCTAAGGAGAAAGAAGGGAGGCCGGAGTGGGCTATGCTATCAAAAAGGATATCGTCACAAAGCTGACAGAAATGCCAAGGCCATTAAGTGACAATGAGATTACCTCTGAGCAAGGACAACTTTGCTATAATTATCAGCGTGTATGCTCCAACAATAACAAACCCAGATGAAAACAAGGAGGCCTTCTACAACCAGCTGGCAAGTGTGCTCAGTGGCATCCCTCGTACAGATAAGCTACTGCTGATAGGAGTCTTCAATGCGAGGATAGGAAGAGTCAATGACAAGTGGCCTTTTGTCATGGGCAAACATGGGACTGGGAAATACAACTCCAATGGCGAGCTTCTACTGACTCTGTGCTCTGAGTTCGAACTGATAGCGACGAACACCATGTTCAAGCAGAAGGATGAATTCAAGACCACTTGGATGCATCCACGTTCCGGACACTGGCATATGGTCGACTTCATCATCACGAAGTGTTGGGATAAGATGGACATCCACAGTACCCGAGTCGTGTGTTGGGCTAACTGCTGGACCGATCACCAGATGCTGAGGTCAAAAGTGGCTTTTGGAATACAACAAAAGCACAACAGGCAAGGGACAAGTAAGCCGACCAAGATCAACACAGCAAAACTAAGTATCATCAGCCATAGTGAGAGTTTTGAGCAGGAGATGGACAGTGCTCTCGCCAAATGGGAGGAGAAGGAAAGCTCAAAACCAGATGAGGAATGGGCAGCTCTGCAGCAGGTCGTATACAACACAGCCAATACATATCTTGGCAAGCCAGAGAGAAAATACCAGGACTGGTTCTACCCCAATGACCAGGAGCTACAGACTCTTATGAGCAGAAGAGAACAAGCCCACCAGAGTGTTGCAAACCAGGAGATCCACCACAGTAGCATACAAAGATTCCTGCAGACTGCTACAAGAACGCACCTGTGTACTGAAATCAGACTGGTGGGAAGGTAGGCAATGGAGATATCAACAGATGGAATGGAGACCTTTTCTGACAGCAAGAGAGTTGTGGCAAGATGGAGTGAACACATCCAGAAGCTACTCAACGTCTCTGGCGACATAGATCACGAGCTCTGGACAACATCCTGCAGCGCATTGCCAAGACAAGCCTCGGTGAGATTCCAATGATGGATGAGATGGCTAGAGCAATCGCCGGCCTGAAAGATGGCAAAGCACCTGGGGGAGATGGAATTCCTGCTGAAGTATGGAAGCACAGAGGAGACAATCTGTTCAGCAGACTGCACCAACAAATCACCAATGCCTGGGAGGTGGGTTCTGTGCCACAAGAAAGGAAGGATGCCAGCATTGTAACCATCTACAAGAAAGGTGATCGAACAGACTGTGGAACTATAGAGAAATCTCTCTTCTTTCTGCAGCAGGCATGATCTTCACCATGAAATTCCATTTTGTCCAATAGGGAACGTTTGCATACGTCTTTTGCATAACCAAAACCATTAAAGATTTCAAAAAGAACTAGTGGATTACGTTACTAACACACTGACTTTTCAATAAACAATGAAGTGGTTCAATATGATTCACAGTCTTATAGCTACAGCTCACCATGCAGGTTTGATTCAATAGATTGGAAGAATAGACATAAACTAAAGGTCAACATACTCGTTGCACAAACCAATATAAAGGGTTGCTCCTGGATGGAATCTGCACAATAAATGCAACTGTGCGTAAGAGTTCAAGTTTCTATTGTACTCGGGATATACATTATTTTCTAGGAAGCTCCACTAAAACCATACAAATACACACCACGCACACACACAGACACAGACACACACATCCACACCCACACCCTCACACACACCCTCACACCCACACCCACAGACACAGAGACACACACACACCCTCACACCCACACACACAAACACAAACACACACGCACGCACGCACACACACACACACACACATCCAGCATATATCCTCATTATATATTACATGGCGGTGATAAATTTTGAACCTGAAGTAAATAGACTGCTAACGAACATGTCAGTAATTACTAGTATGTTTAAAAAGTATCTTACATTACTAGTTGTACGGTCAGCCAAATCCTCATAGATTGTCTCCTGCAATATAGAAAAGAAAAATCTTTACGGCAGTAAATATTCTTAATACACAATAACATCACAAATAAATAAATTTACTTGTTTCCGAGAAAACACACAAAACACTCATAAACATGCCTGCATGCACACAAGCAAACATGCAAGATCTGGCTGAATCACTAACTGGCTATATAACAAGACAAGGAAGTGATTAAAACTTCTCAGCACATAATCAAAACATGTGAATCTGTCATCAAAGAGCGTTGCAACTTAATGTATTACAGGTTATGCTATACTGTTTGACAGCAAGATTTTCATTGAAATCAACTTGCATCTGCCGCCAGTTCTGATAATGAATGATGGTAACATCAATGTCAGTGTGGGTAAGAGTGGGTTTATGTGATTGATACCTTTCAATATAATTATAGATGTGTATTTACAACAGTGTTAGTATGGTTAATAAAATCGGCCTAATAAAATGATATGCCACGTCGGGTCACATTAAAACAGGCTTATCGATGCCCAAAGGCGAAGAGGTAGAGCTCCAATGAAAGTCAAGACATTTGTCAAGCCTCGGCTCAGGCTCAGGCCAAAGGCACAAATATATTTTTGTCATGCACTTGCTAGGGCCCAATTTTTCAGTATGATTGGTACACAGATTCTATAATTCGTTTGTAAACAGACAGTTAGAACGGTTGTCTGCATCAAGAATTTTGTAGACAGGCAGAATCAAATGATCGTATCAATGCTTAGCTTAACTTAAGCCAGGGCTAAGTAAGGCCAAAAGCTTGCGTCTTAACTGCAGCTGATGATATACTAATATAAAATATGTTAGTAGTATTGTCACCCAAGAGCAATACCTTTAAGCAAATGTTGCTAATGGTAGACATGTTAAGACTTGTAGGATTTGTTGCTGTTATGCTAACACACATAACACGATAAATGAATGCTGAATACGTAAGCTTGTGAATATTCAGTATCCCCCCTTCGTGGTATTGCATTGTTTTCTTTTATGATGGCTGTTTAGGTATATTTCAAACAAGTCAATGTAATTAAACAATTGTATTTCTCATTGTAGAGTCCAGATGGCGTAGAAAATAGCACACAGTGAATCATAGGAGTTAGCCGACATGTAAGGGGACTATGCCTATGACATGTATTTTGCAGCAACACCTGTTCAGTTGAATTGGGAAAAGACAGCCTCGTGGACCACTTGCTGACAGTACACTTTGCAATTATAATACCTACATATAAAATTATGCAGCCAAATGTAGATTTTTAAACACAATTCGGCACAACATTTTGACGAGTACAAAATACCCACAATGCATTGAGGAGGGAATTCCCTCGCTATAGTGCACAAGGTCCATTATATACAACTGACTTACCTGTTTCATCAATAAACAAAGACAAACTACACCGAATAAAGTTATATAAACCAAATTTGGAGAGAGAGAATGTTTACAGAGCATACTGTAGAAAATACAATAAGATCAAAATATCTGTGAGGACAAAATAATATTATTATGCTGAGATATTGGAAGAACATAAACACAGCATTAAAGATATATGGACCATATAGACCACACTGCGACAGGCTATTTCAAAACACAAAGTCATAGACACGTGGTGGATATGTGTACAAGCAGCCTGTGTGCATTAATTGTAGCATATGGCTGGATGCTTCCCAGAGAAATTGTGATGGTGTCTGATTGAACAGGTCTGCCAAGGAACAACGTTGGCAAATTTAACCTGCTCCACGGTTTAAATTGTTTTAAGGCATTTTATCACAATATGAAACAATATAGCAGGCAGTGTTACACATACATTTATTAACAATATAAAACAGAGAAACAATTAGATTTAAGTGACAGAGGATGAATCCAGTTGTTGCCTGTAAATACAACTGCTGCCTGCTGAGAGGGTAGATACCACCTGTCAGTCTTCAAGGCTCTACATACCCTTGTTCAATAACCTGCAGGCTGACGCCAGGCTCTACTCGTGTAGGGTATCTGACTGGAATCAGTGCACTTCTTCAGAAGAACACTCAGCCAGTAATTAACGTTACTGCTGTGGTGACCAGTGTGAGAATAATATGCATTTTATGGCTATGACACAGATCAAAAACTATTATATTTTGGACTTCCTGGCCTGGTTTAAATAGATAAAACAATTCTGGTCTGAACTGGTGTGTTCAAGTTCAAGTTGGCTGCATTAGATGGATATTAATTTGGGGTTTCTGGCTGTTGAAAATGCTTCCATGTGATGGGAAACGTCTTAAACTGTTATGCAATATATCAGTGTTCAGCATGCAGAAAAGATGTTTCATTCAGTAACAGAATATACCAATAATGTGATTATCATCTGATTTTCATAAAGTGGTAGCTAGACACACTGGCAGATTTATTTTTAAAGAGCAGTTGTCACTAGATCTTGATCCGTCATTAAATTGCATCAGTAATATTACATACCAACTGTATTAACATTGATAGTGTCCCTCTGATCAGATAATTCTGAGTTCTCAGACAGAGTAAAGCCTAGTTTTGCCACAGCAAAACCAGTTTAACCCATGTTAAACACCAACCCAGCTGGGAAAGTAAAGTGAAAAGCGCTTTGAGCAATCCTGACAATTGGATACTGCATTATATAAGAACTTACCTTTACATTTTTAAGTGTGTTTACAGTTCCCTCAAACCTTCATTGTAAATGGAGGTAAAGTGTCAAATTATAACATTATATTATTACTGAAGAAGTTAGCAATTGATTTGCAATAATACCAGGTAGGTAAAACAGTAAGCGAATCAGTACCATCTCCTACAGCCTCATTTCCTTCACACTTAAAACATAGATCTGCTGTAAATGTTTTCTTGCAACAAACTAATACAAACGAGATTAACAATGTAATGAAAAATCTAAAAACAAAATACTGTAGGTTTTGACAGTTTGTGTACAAATTGTATCCAACAGACTATAGAAGAAATAGTCATCCGACTTGGGCATATTATAAATCAATAAAATATATAGAATTAGTTGTATGCAAACAAGCTACGCTCTGTTTACATCACTGACACAGATTATGATGCAATGGTGTCAAATGATTTGCATTTGCTATTAAAACATGCCTCAAAAATCTGTTTGTCGAATGTTAATTTAACAACATTTAACAACATTTAACAATATTGCAAAGTAGAGAATCAACTCTAGATGGCAAATGTACAAGGAAGCACTTTGGCTTATCGAGAGTCCAACCTATCTATCTAAATGTACCCCTCCCTTCTTAGGTATAATTATGTCAATTTTATTTTTAAACATATTAACACTACTAACACCTACACAATCAGTTGATAATCTGTTCTATTCATTTACTGTTCTTTGTGAAAATGAGAATTTTCTAACATCTAGTCTAGACTGCTTCGTTGCTAATGTAACTCCATGTCCTCTAGTCCTTCTCCCATCCTTAACCAAGGATATAGGCCACCCACTATACTTGTCTGCTCAAAAATACTGTTAACTAACAAACCTTTACCAAAACTACTACCCAGGATATGTCTAGTACTACTTTATAAATAATCTTCACATAAAAATAATACTTATCAATAAATATTTCCTCTTGTTGTCCAACTTTTATGCACCACCAATTTCAACCATCTACATCCGCCAATGTTCCCGCCAAAAACGAACTTGAGACAAATAACTTTGCTAAAAGGTTATATACAACATTTCACTCACATTGGCCGCTTAATCTCATATTATATAAATTTTTAGTCTGGTATATATATATATATACGTGGTGTGTGTGTATATATATATATATATATATATATATATAAGCATCTCCCCCGTACAGCGATGTCGCGATATAATACCAATGTTACAGTAATCGTTGAGTTACGCGTATCTGTCGCAGATAAAGTCAACTTTACCAAGAGTTCGCTTTGTTAATTTTATTCTTTAGAGGAATTTAAATAATTTCTTTTGTAACCGACTGTATGTACATGTATATAAGATATGTGAGAAGTTTGGCGGTTGTATGTGATTTTCATGGGTAGGTCAGAAATTAATATCACCATCACCATCACCATGCTTAATGTTTTAATGTTTTATCTGTTGACAGCAAGTGTCAATTTGAACACCTCATACATCCATATCGTCTATAGTGCAAAATTGAATCATATTCTTTAACCCAAACTGTGAATTATTGAATAAAAAGGTACCATAGAAGTTACCATGCTATACCACAACTGACCCATATGTGGGCACAGCCAATCCTAAATTGCATAAATTTGTTAGATCTCACCACAATATGTGACACTGTCTGTTTAATAACTAGTGAAAATAAGCGTGACCAATGTATACACAGTAGTTTGCACTGGGGTCTGCGTAAACAGAGTATACTCTGCGCAGAGTATACTCTGCCAACTAGAATCCTTTCTTTTTCATTCGCACAGCTAATCTTTGTGAATTAAATAAACAAGTAACTAAGCCAAGCTTTTATATATGTTTTAGGTGAATGCATTGCCGGCATGGGTAACTTCCAACTGGGACCAATATGTGCCAAACGCAAAGGTAGGTGGCTATATGAACTCTGCGAATAAGCAGTGGAATCTAATTCGCAAAGCCGGCTGGGCTCTGCAAATAAAAAATGAAATCTTATTCGCCAAACCGGTGTCTTGGTTCCAGATTCAGCCGGGGCCCACATTCGACCAGCACCCACTATTTGGCATGAATCTGACGAATCGGGGACCACGACGATAGCCAGCCAGGATTCTCTGCTTTTTTTACTAACATACCGGTAGTTACTGTTTAGTCCTACAACAATTATTCCAATATGATTATTATTAACAAATTTTAAATAAAAATGCATGCGCGATATGCGCTTTTAGGAAATTCGGCTTGGGCATGACATCTGTCACCAATGCTACGTCAGAGCAGATAAACCCGTCAGAGCAGATAAACCCGTCCTTTATATAACGGTCAGTGCAATATTTTTTTATCTGAAAAGGCGCGCCTGCTTCCTGATTAGTAAGCCCACTATTAAGTTTTCTAATATTTTGCCAGCCATTTGGCTGTTAGAACATACTAAAATGATTTCATCAAAATATATCCAACATCTTTGGTCACTTTTGGCATACTGTCATCACAGTTGTCACATTGGCAAATGCAGATTCTGTCCGCCATAATCTGTGAAGGGATGTAAACAAACATAATATTTCAATTTATCAGATGAAAATGTAAGCAACTCTTTATACAAATCACAACTGGAAAACTATTATCAGCTTGTGGTGTTTATACTTTAAATGTTTTGCGTTTTGCCGCACGATGATGATTTCATATTTATCGCGCACAAGCAGAAACGTCACCCGGGTATTATTTAATGTCCAGATAAATGTAAGCACGATATTGTATCATAAGCCAGACTCTGAATCATACATGAAAAGCAAACATTGGGTCAAGGTTAGTAATGATTAGAGTTATGGTTAATTAAGGTTATGAATAAGGTAAGTTGGGGTTAGGATTAGGGTTAGTTAGTGTTAGGTATACGGTTAATTAGAGTTAGTTTGTGTTAGTTACGGTTAGTTAGTTAAGACTAGCTAGGGTTATTATGGGTTAGATAGGGTTAGGATTAAGAGCACGCTGGGCGTGCTTAAGCGCGCCAACGGTAGCTTTTCATACACAATTCGCAGTCACCAACCGGACTGCATGCAGCTGGTGCACATGTGCCATGTTTGAGGCATGGGCTGTGTGACGACATCAGCAGTTAAGGAGGCACGTTCAACTTGCACAACAAAACATTTAAATTTTGAGTGCAAGCGTTGCAAGAACATCAGCTACGTCAGGCTATGTTAGAGCAAAACATCACACAAACTTTTTATTTCCATGCATACACGCAGGTGCATGCATGCATAGTACCAAATGTAGTCCTACATATATGTACATACCGAATTTGGTTCATTCCGACTGTTCGCAGTCATATCTTGATACACCTGAAAATGCAATAATTACAAATAAGCTGTATTAAATTCAGTTTCCCCAAATAGTGAGCATTTAAATAGATCATTACTGTCTTATATGACCAGGCAGTGTCGGCCTACTTAGATATAAACAGTCAAACTTATTTAACAGGAAGGAACATACGTGTTGTACTTATTGTCATATAATCAGTACATTATGTTGGAATGGTCAATAATAACTATATATATGAATTATCACATACCTGATTAAATACACATAGAAATGTTTATTTAATATCTCTTGTATTTGTTGTACTTCTATATGATGTCATATATATATATAATTATATATATATATATAATATATATATATATATATATATATAATATATATATATATTATATATATATATAAATATATATATATAATTATATATGTATATACTAGCAATGGAAAGAGCAAAGGCTGTGCAAGACATGTATGAGAGACTATAGAGACCCGAGAAGGTGAAAAAGCAATAATTAGACTGGCGATATCTGACTAAAAATAACTACCAAGGTTACTTCGTCAAAGCAAAGGACGGTACCATACTTATGACACAAGAGGAAAATATCAAGCAATGGGCAGTGTATTTATCTGTTCAACAATCAAGACCGTATATTGTCTATAAAAATATCACCGACACAAGCCCATCTGCAGGAGGTAACACATGAAGACGGCTCATAGACATTGTGAGCATCTCAGATGGGCAGTTTGGTTTTAGACCTGGGATTCGAACCACTGATCCCATATTTGTCATCAGGATCCAATGTGACAAGTGCAGAGAGCAATATGATCCAAGATACACTGTATGGTGTTCATTGATTTGGATAAAGCATATGACACTGTATCCTGAGAAGTGCTATGGAGATGCATGAGGAAACGTAACATCCCGGAAGCCTATATAAATATACCATGACATAAAGGGTCAGCCCATTTTTTTTATATAAATATATATATATATATATATATATATATATATATATGTGTGTGTGTTGTGTTACCCGATAATTGTTCATTAAATAGCCTGTACTGAACGATCTTGTTTCGTTAACACATATCGTCATAACACAAATCCTATGCTCCAAAGTAACTTATGTTTTTATAAAACAGAAAAAAAGGAGTCACCGGACTATGAACAATATATTCCATATATATCTGAATACTCTACAAAGGTATCACACTCATTCAAGTTTTAATACCATGTATGCATGTATCGTGGGTAAATTGAGTTACTTTCTCTGCATAAAACCTATGTGTACACACACAATATGAAACACGTACCGGATTTGGAGTACTTCTCGCATCACCATAGCTTTCATCCCACAACATTTACCCATTCATTTGCTTTAACTTCAAATCAGCCAGCTACTTTGCAAGTTAACAACAAAATAGTTGCCACTGTGTATATCAATTAGTGATGAACATGTATTCACATTTAAAAAATCACAACACTGGTGGCATATGATCTAAACAGTACTGATTAAGTACAAATACTAGACCCCCATTCCATTGTGAATGTATTAAGACATTGTTCTGCCACATTAGTTTAGTGTCACTGGTTTAAGTTAAACTGTGTGCCTGAAATCTATGAAACACAGAAAAATGTAATATCATGTCATCGCTGGTTTAGTCTACAAAACAAATACCAACTTGAGACAAATAACTTTGCAAAAAGGTTATATACAACATTTCCTCACATTGGCCGCTTAATCTCATATTATATAAATTTTTAGTCTGGTATATATATATATATACGGGGTGTTTTATATATATATTATATATATATTATATATATATATATATATATATATATATATTATATATATATATATATATATATATATATATATATTTTATATATATATATATATATATATATATATATATATATATATATATTATATATATATATATATATATATATATATATATAAACCCCCCCCGAAAGGATGCCGCGATAAATACCAATGTTACAGAATTTGAGTTTACTTATCTGCAGATAAAGTTTTTACCAAACCTTTTTTAATTTTATTCTTTAGAGGAATTTAAATAATTTCTTTTGTAACCGACTGTATGTACATGTATATAAGATATGTGAGAAGTTTGGCGGTTGTATGTGATTTTCATGGGTAGGTCAGAAATTAATATCACCATCACCATGCTTAATGTTTTAATGTTTTATCTGTTGACAGCAAGTGTCAATTTGAACACCTCATACATCCATATCGTCTATAGTGCAAAATTGAATCATATTCTTTAACCCAAACTGTGAATTATTGAAGAAAAAGTTACCTTGGAAGTTAGATTGCTACAGTTTAAGCTCACCTAGAAAAATCAATGAAAACAGCCACCTATAGTCACACCATACATCTGCTATACCACCACTGACCCATATGTGGGCACAGCCAATCCTAAATTGCATCAATTTGTTAGATCTCACCACAATATGCGACACTGTCTGTTTAATAACTAGTGAAAATAAGCGTGACCAATGTATACACAGTAGTTTGCACTGGGGTCTGCGTAAACAGAGTATACTCTGGCAAGAGTATACTTGCCAACTAGAATCCTTTTTTTTTCATTCGCAGAGCTAATCTTTGTGAATGAAATAAACAATTAACTAAGCCAAGCTTTTATATCTGTTTTAGGTAAATGCACTGCCGGCATGGGTAACTTCCAACTGGGACCAATATGTGCCAAACGCAAAGGTAGGTGGCTATATGAACTCTGCGAATAAGCAGTGGAATCTAATTCGCAAAGCCGGCTGGGCTCTGCAAATAAAAAATGAAATCTTATTCACAAAACCGGTGTGTTGGTCCCAGATTCAGCCGGGGCCCACATTCGACCAGCACCCACTATTTGGCATGAATCTGACGAATCGGGGACCGTGATGATAGCCAGCCAGGATTCTCTGCTTATTTGACTAACATACCGGTAGTTACTGTTTAGTCATAAAACAATTATTCCAATATGATTATTATTAACAAATTTTAAATAAAAATGCATGCGCGATATGCGCTTTTAGGAAATTCGGCTTGGGCATGACATCTGTCACCAATGCTACGTCAGAGCAGATAAACCCGGGACTGTGCTGGCTCGCGCATGTGAGGTATGCGTTTAGCCGAATCTGGGCCTGGCCGAATCTGGGCTCTGCGAATAGCTTCGTCCTTTATATAACGGTCAGTGCAATATTTTTTTATCTGAAAAGGCGCGCCTGCTTCCTGATTAGTAAGCCCACTATTAAGTTTTCTAATATTTTGCCAGCCATTTGGCTGTTAGAACATACTAAAATGATTTCATCAAAATATATCCAACATCTTTGGTCACTTTTGGCATACTGTCATCACAGTTGTCACAGTCGCAAATGCAGATCATGTGCGCCATAATCTGTGAAGGGATGTAAACAAACATAATATTTCAATTTATCAGATGAAAATGTAAGCAACTCTTTATACAAATCACAACTGGAAAGCTATTATCAGCTCGTGGTGTTTATACTTTAAATGTTTTGCGTTTTGCCGCACGATGATGATTTCATATTTATCGCGCACAACCAGAAACGTCAACCGGGTATTATTAAATGTCCAGATAAATGTAAGCACGATATTGTATCATAAGTCAGACTCTGAATCATACATGAAAAGCAAACATTGGGTCAAGGTTAGTAATGATTAGAGTTATGGTTAATTAAGGTTATGAATAAGGTAAGTTGGGGTTAGGATTAGGGTTAGTTAGTGTTAGGTATACGGTTAATTAGAGTTAGTTTGTGTTAGTTACGGTTAGTTAGTTAAGACTAGCTAGGGTTATTATGGGTTAGATAGGGTTAGGATTAGGGTTAGTTAGTGTTGGCGAGGATTAGGATTAAGAGCACGCTGGGCGTGCTTAAGCGCGCCAACGGTAGCTTTTCATACACAATTCGCAGTCACCAACCGGACTGCATGCAGCTGGTGCACATGTGCCATGTTTGAGGCATGGGCTGTGTGACGACATCAGCAGTTAAGGAGGCACGTTCAACTTGCACAACAAAACATTTAAATTTTGAGTGCAAGCGTTGCAAGAACATCAGCTACGTCAGGCTATGTTAGAGCAAAACATCACACAAACTTTTTATTTCCATGCATACACGCAGGTGCATGCATGCATAGTACCAAATGTAGTCCTACATATATGTACATACCGAATTTGGTTCATTCCGACTGTCCACAGGTATCTCTTCATACTCCTCAAACTGAAATAATTACAAATAAGGTGTATTAAATTCAGTTTCCCCAAATAGTGAGCATTTAAATAGATCATTGTGTATATCAATTAGTGATGAACATGTATTCACATTTAAAAAATCACAACACTGCTGGCATATGATCTAAACAGTACTGATTAAGTACAAATACTAGACCCCCATTCCATTGTGAATGTATTAAGACATTGTTCTGCCACATTAGTTTAGTGTCACTGGTTTAAGTTAAACTGTGTGCCTGAAATCTATGAAACACAGAAAAATGTAATATCATGTCATCGCTGGTTTAGTCTACAAAACAAATACCAACTTGAGACAAATAACTTTGCTAAAAGGTTATATACAACATTTCGCTCACATTGGCCGCTTAATCTCATATTATATAAATTTTTAGTCGGTATATATATATATATACGTGGTGTATATATATATATATATTATATATATATATAATATATATATATATATATATATATATATATATATATATATATATATATATATATATATATATATATATATATATATATAAACATCTCCCCGTACAGCGATGCCGCGATATAATACCAATGTTACAGTAATCGTTGAGTTACGCGTATCTGTCGCAGATAAAGTCAACTTTACCAAGAGTTCGCTTTGTTAATTTTATTCTTTAGAGGAATTTAAATAATTTCTTTTGTAACCGACTGTATGTACATGTATATAAGATATGTGAGAAGTTTGGCGGTTGTATGTGATTTTCATGGGTAGGTCAGAAATTAATATCACCATCACCATGCTTAATGTTTTAATGTTTTATCTGTTGACAGCAAGTGTCAATTTGAACACCTCATACATCCATATCGTCTATAGTGCAAAATTGAATCATATTCTTTAACCCAAACTGTGAATTATTGAAGAAAAAGTTACCTTGGAAGTTAGATTGCTACAGTTTAAGCTCACCTAGAAAAATCAATGAAAACAGCCACCTATAGTCACACCATACATCTGCTATACCACCACTGACCCATATGTGGGCACAGCCAATCCTAAATTGCATCAATTTGTTAGATCTCACCACAATATGCGACACTGTCTGTTTAATAACTAGTGAAAATAAGCGTGACCAATGTATACACAGTAGTTTGCACTGGGGTCTGCGTAAACAGAGTATACTCTGGCAAGAGTATACTCTGCCAACTAGAATCCTTTTTTTTTCATTCGCAGAGCTAATCTTTGTGAATGAAATAAACAATTAACTAAGCCAAGCTTTTATATCTGTTTTAGGTAAATGCACTGCCGGCATGGGTAACTTCCAACTGGGACCAATATGTGCCAAACGCAAAGGTAGGTGGCTATATGAACTCTGCGAATAAGCAGTGGAATCTAATTCGCAAAGCCGGCTGGGCTCTGCAAATAAAAAATGAAATCTTATTCACAAAACCGGTGTGTTGGTCCCAGATTCAGCCGGGGCCCACATTCGACCAGCACCCACTATTTGGCATGAATCTGACGAATCGGGGACCGTGATGATAGCCAGCCAGGATTCTCTGCTTATTTGACTAACATACCGGTAGTTACTGTTTAGTCATAAAACAATTATTCCAATATGATTATTATTAACAAATTTTAAATAAAAATGCATGCGCGATATGCGCTTTTAGGAAATTCGGCTTGGGCATGACATCTGTCACCAATGCTACGTCAGAGCAGATAAACCCGGGACTGTGCTGGCTCGCGCATGTGAGGTATGCGTTTAGCCGAATCTGGGCCTGGCCGAATCTGGGCTCTGCGAATAGCTTCGTCCTTTATATAACGGTCAGTGCAATATTTTTTTATCTGAAAAGGCGCGCCTGCTTCCTGATTAGTAAGCCCACTATTAAGTTTTCTAATATTTTGCCAGCCATTTGGCTGTTAGAACATACTAAAATGATTTCATCAAAATATATCCAACATCTTTGGTCACTTTTGGCATACTGTCATCACAGTTGTCACAGTCGCAAATGCAGATCATGTGCGCCATAATCTGTGAAGGGATGTAAACAAACATAATATTTCAATTTATCAGATGAAAATGTAAGCAACTCTTTATACAAATCACAACTGGAAACCTATTATCAGCCCGTGGTGTTTATACTTTAAATGTTTTGCGTTTTGCCGCACGATGATGATTTCATATTTATCGCGCACAAGCAGAAACGTCAACCGGGTATTATTTAATGTCCAGATAAATGTAAGCACGATATTGTATCATAAGTCAGACTCTGAATCATACATGAAAAGCAAACATTGGGTCAAGGTTAGTAATGATTAGAGTTATGGTTAATTAAGGTTATGAATAAGGTAAGTTGGGGTTAGGATTAGGGTTAGTTAGTGTTAGGTATACGGTTAATTAGAGTTAGTTTGTGTTAGTTACGGTTAGTTAGTTAAGACTAGCTAGGGTTATTATGGGTTAGATAGGGTTAGGATTAGGGTTAGTTAGTGTTGGCGAGGATTAGGATTAAGAGCACGCTGGGCGTGCTTAAGCGCGCCAACGGTAGCTTTTCATACACAATTCGCAGTCACCAACCGGACTGCATGCAGCTGGTGCACATGTGCCATGTTTGAGGCATGGGCTGTGTGACGACATCAGCAGTTAAGGAGGCACGTTCAACTTGCACAACAAAACATTTAAATTTTGAGTGCAAGCGTTGCAAGAACATCAGCTACGTCAGGCTATGTTAGAGCAAAACATCACACAAACTTTTTATTTCCATGCATACACGCAGGTGCATGCATGCATAGTACCAAATGTAGTCCTACATATATGTACATACCGAATTTAGTTCATTCCGACTGTCCACAGGTATCTCTTCATACTCCTCAAACTGAAATAATTACAAATAAGGTGTATTAAATTCAGTTTCCCCAAATAGTGAGCATTTAAATAGATCATTACTGTCTTATATGACCAGGCAGTGTCGGCCTACTTAGATATAAACAGTCAAACTTATTTAACAGGAAGGAACAAACGTGTTGTACTTATTGTCATATAATCAGTACATTATGTTGGAATGGTTTTATACCTACTATCAATAATAACTACATCTATGAATCATAACATACCTGATTAAATACACATAGAAATGTTTATTTAATATCTCTTGTATTTGTTGTACTTCTATATGATGTCATATATATATATATATATATATATATATATATATATATATATATATATATAATTATGTATATTATATACTAGCAATGGAAAGAGCAAAGGCTGTGCAAGACATGTATGAGAGACTATAGAGACCCGAGAAGGTGAAAAAGCAATAATTAGACTGGCGATATCTGACTAAAAATAATTACCAAGGTTACTTCGTCAAAGCAAAGGACGGTACCATACTTATGACACAAGAGGAAAATATCAAGCAATGGGCAGTGTATTTATCTGTTCAACAATCAAGACCGTATATTCTCTATACAAAATATCACCGACACAAGCCCATCTGCAGGAGGTAACACATGAAGACGGCTCATAGACACTGTGAGCATCTCAGATGGGCAGTTTGGTTTTAGACCTGGGATTCGAACCACTGATCCCATATTTGTCATCAGGATCCAATGTGACAAGTGCAGAGAGCAATATGATCCTAGATACACTGTATGGTGTTCATTGATTTGGAAAAAGCATATGACACTGTATCCTGAGAAGTGCTATGGAGATGCATGAGGAAACGTAACATCCCAGAAGCCTATATAAATATACTGCATGACATCAAGGGTCAGTCCATTTTTTTTCATATATATATATATATATATATATATATATATATATATATATATATATATATATGTGTGTGTGTGTATGTGTTACCCGATAATTGTTCATTAAATAGCCTGTACTGAACGATCTTGTTTCATTAACACATATCGTCATAACACAAATCCTATGCTCCAAAGTAACTTATGTTTTTATAAAACAGAAAAAAAGGAGCCCCATTCCATTGTGAATGTATTAAGACATTGTTCTGCCACATTAGTTTAGTGTCACTGGTTTAAGTTAAACTGTGTGGCTGAAATCTATGAAACACAGAAAAATGTAATATCATGTCATCGCTGGTTTAGTCTACAAAATAAATACCATCACCAGTATCAATGAAAATGTCCAGCGAGGTGGGGTAGTGTCTTGTTTTAACATTCAAACACCATCTCAACTTCTCGGGGAAGCATACAGCCACACAACCAATAATGAATGCAGTGCTTGGATGTCTTATTTCTTCACGTTAATGTTTTTTATTTCAAATGCACAGTGATCAATTTAAATTATGTGTGTATTGTTAGGTTTCATAAACACATTAACAAACTAGTATTAAGCTGTCAAAACCTGAGGTGTAACGATACATCAAACTACTGACACCTCTATGGGGACTGTCAATGTTAAAATAGTGTATACGTATGTACCACTGATATAGTGCACTAAATTTATTTGTCTTGATCTTACTGTTAAAATTATGTATTGAAGCCTGCACATTATGCACATTGCTATTGTCTAGAATGTAATGTTTCTTAATTATTTGCCTGTGGCTTTTATTTTAAGGAATAAATATCTAAGACATATCAGTGGGTATTTTTGTATTTAATAAACATTACCAGCAAACCTAATGCTACTGATATATTTTTAGCCAGGAAATCTCTAAGAGCATTGTTCACAACTATTTAATTGCTTAAATAAGACTACACTGTACACTGATTAACAATAAACAAGGCTTTCTTTTGTATTTTATTACTTTTTTAAGTATTTAATGACTATGGAGGAAAAATGCATAACATAGCTTTGACACAATGATATATATATATATATATATATAGTTTATGACTCAACAATACTGCAAGAATAATAAGGTATACACTTACAACACTTGCCATGTTTTGTGATGCATAACATGATCGAATCATACCTTCGATGAACCATATTGGGTGATATTGCCTAAAATAGCGCACTTCAACGGCTTAACTTAGCCTTAAAACTCTGCATTCAAAATCTCCATGAGCTTATATTAGTTTGTGTTGTATATACAAACACACACATTTAAACACCACATAATTATTACACTATTTTACATCATTTTAATTGTTGTTTAATTTAGCTCAGTTATTACTGGAGTTCAATAACGACGCTTGGGCGCCATGTTTACATACACAACAAAATACATGGACCACGGTGTTAGGCCAGCATCCAAATAGCGCCATGAATACAGTTCCCTATACCACCTTGTTTGGGAAAAAGAAATTCGCTGGCCGCGTAGCTTCTCCCACACTTGCCGAATGCATCATCTAGGGGACTACTCATTCGAGCCGGGTCCATCCTTCTAGCAGTGGTCGCTATGTGGAAGTAATGGCTTGTGAGCGGCTGACTTCCGGTTTCGTTGACTGCCAATATACCGAACGTCATCGACTTCATGCAAGCTTCATTTGCTCTACGTCTGTGTCGTGGGCCTACGCAAACTTCAAGACATGTGAGAGGTCAAGGTCATCCGTCTCCAGAAGTCTATCGTGCATGATGATGCGCAGCTGCATCAACCAGTAGTCGGAGCCAAGTTCAACGTGTTTCTATCACAGCATTTGGCAAGCTTGCCGAGAAACGCACCACACTCTTGAAGCCGACCCGAATCAAACTGATAATAATATGGCGGACATTAGGAACCCACCACAAGCACTTGAAACAGTGAGTGCTTGTTCATGGGAAGAAACACTCCCTATAGTTCTTCATTGCAGACACGAAAGAGACTCCTATTATTGAAATTGATTCATGCAAATCCATGGGACTGACATCAATTGAGGAGCGCATACTGAAGGTGTCCCAGAGAACGTCCCCAGAGCCATTGCTGAGTAATACCTGAAGCTATTCCATGGACTTGGACAATTTCCGCAGACACACATGATGCATACCAAACTGGAAGTGTGTGTTGTAATATGCACCCAGGTGTGTACCTTTCGTTTTACGGGATAGTCTGAAAGCCAATACATGTTGCAGAGAGAATCAATGCAAGGCAACGTCAAGTAGATGAAACCCTTACCCCACTCTACAAGACTATCGTACCTCGCCATCTCAGACTGCGGAAATTCGCCTTCACAGTTGTTGATGAGCACATGACTGAGGTCCATATTTGTAAAACAGAAATTCTTGAAACTTGCATTGTATACCCAGATTTTCGCTTCATAGAGAATTAAGAGAAACAAAAGAAGCATTACAACCGAAAATCCAAAACTTGAATGACAATCACGGGCGGATACGAAGTGTTGCTGAGGAGAAACACGGGAGGAATTATGTGCAGCCAGCTGTCATCACTGAGAAAGCGAATACACTGTGATCATACAAAGTTCCGATGGAGGACGGTGCAATCTACGGACGCAACAGTCGACATATCCATACGCCGAGGCGCGACAGAAGTGATGTGCCTCATACCACCATACAAGATGTCTCTCCTTCCACGACACTTGCGACATGCACGTCAAGTGAGACAACCCAGGATTGAGTGGACTTATGCGTATCATCACCCAAAGAGAGCAGTCCAGGTTGTGTTTGGACATACAGACCTGGCATTGTGAACGATGCTTGAACATTTTATTATGAAAAGCATGATCATTATAATGTTCAATGGTCGACCGCCATGCAGCATCACAGTAACATTGAATATGCGTTGACTGGACACTAATGATATTTGTTATCAAGTTATCCCATTGTCATATACACTGTATGTGGCTTACATTTCTTATAATAATTGAATAATAACTATTGCCTTCGTTATAGTTATATGCATATTAATAAATCATAACTTGCGAATTCTAGTGAAATTCTGTTGACCCGCTGTTGACCGGCTGCCTTCTTCCCTCTGTACTAATGGCACAGGATGTTCACATTTATTAAAAGTTTATGAATTGTCAAACCATATATTTTGAGTTAATAATACCGAAAAGCTTTCTTTGAAAGAAAGAGTGAGATAAAAAATTTAGCGTGCCATTAAATTTACAGCAATCCCGCATGTACAAGACAAATAGCAGTAACCCAAAAATAAATGCATTCCGTTACCATGCTGCCACATCTAGGCTAACTCAAGTAGCAATATGTTTCAATTTGAATACAAATTCATCAGTGGCTAACGTCATTTGAATCAAATTAACAATTAAACACGGAACAAATTTCTGTGATTGTTTTGCCATAAGCTGGAACAAGATTGTCTTACAGAAAATTAACACCAGATAGCAACTCAACAAGAAAACATGCTGCACATAACTGGTTTTTAAAAATTAGTCCATACTTTTGCCTGCCATAATTATAATGTCTGTTATATACAGCTAAATAATGATATACACACATACAACATATATATTACATATATATATATATATACATACAGTATTTATATATATATATATATATATATATATATATATATATATATATATATATATATATATATGTTCAAAAATTAATTTTAATGAATGAGTTTGGGGCACATACAATTTTAAGAGCACATAGTTTTTCTTCTTTTTATACAGACTTCTAAATAACACGGTAAGTTTGTTTCCCTTACTGTTCCTATGTTATATCTTATTACAGTACGTATCTCCCATTATCATTTATATATCTCTAGATCTTCATCTATGACATCTGCTGGTGAGCCTTCATTTACCCATTCAATATGGTCTTCATGAAATATTAAAATACTTGTTATGTCTGCCTTTATGATAATGTATAAATATTAAATAAAAATATTTTTCTTTGGGCTTAATTATAATTGAACACTTACCAAACCTGGCTGCGGCATACTTCTTTCGTTGGGCTGGAAAAAACAAATGTTATTGAGCATCAACAAATTACCCAAGTAGGAAGCACACAGTTATAAGGAATTATAATAGAGACTAATTTGTTCAAGTCTTTTCAAATACAGCACATAAAATGTAAAATAGCCGAAGCTGTTGGAATTATCACTAAAGCTCGGTAGATCATCTTTTGTGACATTATATTATACTTTTTTATACCTGAACATATTGCGTAGAGTTATGGGGAGGTGCTTGTAGCACATTTTATTTCTTTGGTAAAATTACAAACGTCTGCCATTAAATAATTATTTCAGGCCCCTACATATCACACACTGGCCAATTCTTCAATAAGTTATTAATTCTACGACTAAGAAAAATTTATGAATAGACAGTTATTCCCTTTATGTATAAGATTGTCAGATAATGACAAGTACCGGTATGTCTAATAGAAATAATGAAATCCACAAATACATGATGCTAACATCATGCTAAATTATTGCATGATCCAATTTCAGAAGCTAACATGTCATAATACAAAACCATTGTAGATACTGTGGAATTAAGCTGTCGAACTGTATAGTAAAAACAATAGATTCTACTGGAAGTGCAGACATGATTTGAGAGTTAACATTAACGTATACACAGTGCTCTGTCAATGTTGCATTGATGTTTAACATCATTCTTTAGAGAGGGTTGAGCAAGGTGACACTGGACATTCTTGAAAGTAAGCATTATAGTAATCAATTATATAACCATCTTTCACCAATGTACCTTCAACTTTCAACGTAATATCAAATTTCCCTGTTTCACTTGTCACACAATACTATTTAGACCTCGCACTGAAATTTCACTTGATCCCATATTTGAGTCGTAATTTTTATACAAAGGCAATTGGCAGTGTAACAAACCAGTTATTGTTTTAATGGTACTGGTAGACCATCTGACTCTCAACTGAGAGGACTCGGGTTCAAATCCTGTGCTACTGTGTAAAAACCTTGGGCAAGTTTTTTTACTTTACATTGCTCCAGTTCACTCAGATGTATGAATGAGTATCAGGCTATAGACAGTGGTGAATGTGTGTGTGTGTACGAGTAGTCTTTGCAAATTAATTGTGGCTGAATGCTTCCCATAGAAGCCGAGATGGTGTTTGATTGAATAGGTCTGTCAGGGAGTAAAGTGCAAGGCACTTTGAGCAATCCGGAGGACTGGATCCCAGATAGCATGCAAACGTTACATTAACGTTTGCATTTGGTTAGAACCGTTTGATTTTGGTTACCGCTAAATTTCTAACGTTCCCGAAACGTTAGTTTTCGGTTGTTTTTGTTTGGTTAGAAAGTAAACGTAGATCTACGTTAAATAAATGAGCAAAATAACGCAAAAAAACGTTCACATGAAAACGTTAAACCAACGTTTCTGCTAACGTTAAATGAACGTTAGATTAACGTTAGCATGCTGTCTGGGTAGGTCACATGATGAAAATATGGTGTGTGCCCGCTATTACAAGCAAATGGATTACTCCGCCATTACCCATAGTAGTCCTGCTCAAAAGAGTGAATTATTATTATTATTGTGAATTTCTGGAAGCACTGAATATAGGACTGGTTTGGTAGAAATGATATTTCGGTGTAGCATTGTATCAGAGCTGCAAAATAATGGCATTTGTCAGATGACCAGGTGCGTACGCATACAGGGATAATTCGGCCTAGAGGTGTCAACATGAGCGGAAATGAAAGGGTGTCAAGTTAGAGATTAGATTGTAACAGAATTAGGTATAGGAATTTCATGATTTTTATACGTGACATTTGGAAATGGAGGTTAATTAATGTATCAAATTGTCAATATCATAGTTTCAAAAATGTTATGGAAAATCAAAGAAACGTTACAATGACCGCCTATGCTGTGTGAAATGCAAACGTGCTATATGCCCACGGGATCACAGCAATGAAGTCAGCATGCAAATGGCGGGAAATTTTCACAGTTTTCTTTGTTGGAATAACGTCTGATTATAGTTACATTTTTATTGAAAACTGAATTTCTAATATGTCATATTTGTTCTCATACTCAAGGTGACACTGCACAAAAAGCTGCTGCTCATGACAGGTCTACGTTGAAGGATTTTGAACTGTTTATGCAAGTGGATTGGACGATAATAGAGCAGGTGAAAGAAATGAGGCTACAAAACTTTGGTGCCATCACATAATGGTCAGTTGCATTTTGTAATTGCTATTTAATGTTGTCCCCTCCCTCCCTCTCCCCCTCCCCCCTCTGTCTCTCCCTCCCTCCCCCTCTCCCTCCCTCACTCTTTCCCTCCCTCACTCTCCCTCCCTGCCCTCCTCTCCCTCCCCTCTCTCTCCCTCCCTCCCCCTCTCCCTCCCTCCCTCTCTCACCCACCCTCCCCCTCTCTTTTCCTCCCTCCCTCCCTCCCTCCCTCTTTCCCTCCCTCACTCTCCTCCCCCTCCCTCCCCCTCTCTCTCTCCCTCCCCCTCTCCCTCCCTCCCTCACTCCCCACCCACCTTCCCCTCTCCCCTCCCTCCCTCACTCCCCCCCCCTCCCTCCCTCCCTCTCTCCCCCTCTCCCTCTCTCCCTCTCTCTTTCCTCCTTCTTTCCCTCCCTCACTCTCCCTCTCTCCCTCTCTCACACATCCACCCTTCCTCCCTCCCTCCCTCCCTATCTCTCTCTCTCTCCCTCCCTCCCTACTCTTTCTCTCCCTCATTCTCCCTCCCTCCCTCCCTCCCTCCCTCCCCTCCCTCCCTCCCTCCCTCCCTCCCTCCCTCCCTCCCTCCCTCCCTCCCTCCCTCCCTCCCTCCCTCCCTCCCTCCCTCCCTCCCTCCCTCCCTCCCTCCCTCCCTCCCTCCCTCCCTCCCTCCCTCCCTCCCTCCCCCTCTCTCCATCCCTCCCCTTTGTGAATTCCAGGGCTTGCATGCATGCCTACGTTTCCACAGAGAATGAATGTTTCACTATTTGATAAATGCAGCTATGTAAGCTATATTATACAAGCTATATAAAAGGCAGAAATTCAACTCAGATTCAATAGGTTCAACATAGGTTGAAACACAACTCAGATTCAACAGTTGAATGTGAATTGAAGTTCAACCCAATTTTAACACCAGTTGAAATTCAACTCATCTTCATGTGAAATATATCTATTTCCATTATGAATACAGTTGGAGATGATGCATAGCTTTATGCAGAGACCCATCCACCCGTCATCTGGACGGGTAGAAATATGGGTGGACGAGTAGTGGACGGGTAAAAAAATGAAGGAGCAAAAAAAAAGGTCTTCCAAAACCATAGATATTGTTATTTATGCCTTGAAAGTGAGTGCAAATGGTGTCACATGTGTGTTTGTAGTCCATTTCAGGTCATCAGACACATTTGAAAGTTTGTAAACTGGATTAACAGTTAACATCCATGTGTCCACCAAAACATGTGTGACTGGCAATAATTTTATCCCGCATAAAGCCCTGATGTGATGTGAGTGATTGACAAAAATCATTATGCTATCATTAAGTTAAAGCAAGGGTGCCAGCTCCCAGGATTTATTTTGTCATTTAATATTATGTTCTTATGACAACAACATACATTGAAGGTTTACTGCCGGCCAATTTGTGTTTAATTACTTTATTAAGCTCAGAAAATATTCGCAGTTTGAAAGATTCCACTGGCAATACATTCAAACAGTATACAAAAAGTCCAGTATCAAAACAAAATTGATTGGCAATAATGCCAAGGCGAGCAGAGTTAACTGCAATATCCTTTGATGTTTCATTTTTCCATGTTCTAGATGGCAGACGTCCCATAACTATTTACTGCTTTGCCAATTTCTGGGCAGAGGAGCAGGCACCCTTCATTTACTAATGGTGACACTGAATTACAGTCTTAAATGTAGGAAAAGGACTTACCAGTACACCATGTGTCCTGTTTTTCTTCTTCTTCCCCCTCATCCATTTCCACAACCTTATCATGTTTGCCTGCAAGTAAATATTATTGCATGTAATGTAATGTTACCTATCACAATGTTACCTGTCGGAAGGCCGAATAGGAGCTGCTCAACAGTCAAAGTGTCTTCAAATTTGTGTGATTTTTCAGTTTTCTATGACCCTAAGGAGACAGAAACTTCCCGATAAACATAAAAGAAAATCATGCGAGAGTGCATAGCCAAAGGCTATAATATAATATGATGTCAGACTCTAGTTATGCAATCAAAAGACCACTTTGCTCTTCATTGTCACTCAAGACTTGCTGAGGTTCTTTGAAAACATCAATTTGCATCTCTCTTGAGACTCAGTAAAAATAACCTTCAGACTCTCCAACAAAACCTTTGATTTTTTAACCTTCTTTGTGAATCACACAAAAAATCTTCACACTCCTAAATCTCCTTCCTTAAATACTGGGGATATTCCTATGTCCTATGTTACCATTAAGAAATACTGAAGAGATTTATATGGCCCCAATCTACACCAGTTCTAATGTCTGTGCCTCACTAATAAATCAACCAAGATAATGGTATCATTAGGCCATGACAACAAATTGTAAAAAAAAATTGTTTGGCTTTCCATATTATTATAGTCAATGGATAGCTAATAAAAGCAAATCTTCAGCAGATGGGTGCAAAAGTACTGTTTGAAAAAAGTTAGGTTCCCATTGTTAATTTTGTTCTGGTAGTCCAAAAACCGTTACGGACATCTTAAAACAAAATATATCATTAAAAAGTGGGCAACATGGCCCTGAAGTCATTTGCACTACATAGTGACTTGGTTATTCCACGGACTTATATTATAAGTCCGTGGTTATTCACTCAGCCATCCAAGTGATCAGAATGCAGTTGATATAAATCAAGTGTATGATATTTCATTATACAGATGTTCAGGATGTGAATTTTACATGTTTGTCACCTAAAGGTGAATAAACAATATATTTCCCAATTTGTTCAGACAGTCACAGGCAAAATGTGACCACGTAGCTTTTGAGGAGGCCATGCCCTTGGAAACATACAATCAAGTTCAAATTGTAGTCTCTTCACTGTAATCACCTAATTGGCATTTTCTCTGGTTATTCTTATCAGATGATCAGAGAAACAGCCAAATTGTGTGGAAATAGCAGACAATATAAATAAAGTGTATGATTTTTCAGTCAATATTTGTGTTGAATTTTAAAAAAAATCTTTGTCAATTGTCACATACAGGTAAGTAAGTAATTTATTATAAAAATAGGTGACAATATATCTTTAACCAGTAAACACCAGTCACATCATTTTATAGATAATTAAACAAACACAAAAATACACACAACTTGCATACAAAATCAGTAGTTTAAAGAAGATATAGGTTAACATATGCAGGCAGCAACTGTCCACTTATTGATACAGCTCCAATCACTGATTGTAAAGCAATTCGTCACAGTAAGGATGAACAATAGAAGGCCTGGAGTGTCCAGCTAGACTGTTACTGTTGAATTTGCTGGTTCTACTTGCCCCCAATAGAGCAATTAGTCACACAGCCATCCTAGTACAATGTATACAGATCACCACAGGAGTTTGTGACCTGAGATCTGCTAAAATGTTTTTTTTTTAATTTGGAGAGGCCCAGAGATACCCTTACAACAGACTAGTGAACTATAAATGTCTTGTGTACAATAAAAATACCCTCAGCTATGTCTATGCAAAATTAGAGGAAAAGCTTCAGAAAAGATTTTGAATAAAATAGGAAAACTTAAAATGTATCAGTTTTTAGGACGCTTAAAATGTGTCAATCAAATTAAAATTTCTTGTGCATAGTGACAGCACCCTAAGAAAAAATTTGAAAACCAGATCTTCAATGGTTTCCAAGATCTGAGAGCTTTCCTGTGTGGCATTACAAACATTAAATGCCTGTGCAAAATAAAAATAAATTCCTTTCGGTCGGTCGGTCGGTCGGTCGGTCGGTCGGTCGGTCGGTCGGTCGGTCGGTCGGTCGGTCGGTCGGTCGGTCGGTCGTCGGTCGGTCGGTCGGTCGGTCGGTCGGTCGGTCGGTCGGTCGGTCGGTCGGTCGGTCGGTCGGTCGGTCGGTCGGTCGGTCGGTATAAACATATATATATATATATATATATATTTATAGTTTAGTGCTGATATTTTATCAATGAAAATCCTAAGTATACCTGTACAAAGGAAGTGCTGACTGTGTATATTACATGTACAAAAGGCAAGATGTAAATACTGTTTAAAAAGTAAATAAATGTGATGTGCAAGTATAATGTTGATGTGAGATTGTAACTTGAGTAATGCAGTATGAGTGACATGGAGCTAGTGGCTTAAAATATCATAGATTGAAACTAAACTGCTTTTGTTTTTAACTTAAAGTGATACCTAAACAAATAGTGTGGTGCTTTTATTGTAAGGCCAAACGTTTTAGGAACATTTTGCAGCAAATTTGATGCAAATTATGTTGCTGATACTTTTTTCATATGTGAATGATTGCTATGTTGTTTGTAATAATTAGAAACAGTAAGCCTATTCAGTGATGTCAAATATTACCTTGAGTCTTTATGCCTTAAATGGTTTAGATGGTTTTAGATTGATATAATGTGTTGAAAGATTCAAGAAGGTATAAATGTAATGCAAGTAATGCCCCAGACTGAGACTGGGATGACGTGGATCAAGTGAAAAAAAATTATTATTATAATTATTCCATTTTATTGCTGTCTTCATATAGAGTTAAACTGTTTTTCCGACACAACTGTATAGTTAGGAACTGCGCTGTGGCAATGCAGTTTATTATGATTATCATAGACTGGTTTAAAGCTAACCTGCTGAACATTTCTGGTGGAAAATATCATATTCATGATTGAATTCATCATAGATCCCCACCAACATTTCCTTATTTAACCCTTTTACATCTGTAGTGTATAGTATACTGTATACATTAAACAAATGAAGAGGTGACTCAGCTGGCAGGAATTTATGGCATAGTTCACTGGTATGGCCATGCCTTGAGAGGAGAGACAGAGTATAGGGCACTACTTGAGCATAGCAGCTGACTCGCCAGTCCCTAGGAAGAGGAACACAAGCAAAAGATGGAAAGACTGTGTGAAGAAAGAATCCTGTGTTTCCTATAGGTAAAATGATGGGCGAGATGGGTGGGTGAGATGAGCAAGCCCCAAAGGTATGATGAGATATTCATGGGGGTCTGGGGGCATGCCCCCTGGAAAAAAAATCAAGCTTCAAAACATCCTTGCAAGCAGTGTGTGTGTGTGTGTGTGTGTGTGGTGTGGTGGTGTGGTGGTGTGGTGGTGTGGTGGTGTGGTGTGGTGTGGTGTGGTGTGGTGTGGTGTGGTGTGGTGTGGTGTGGTGTGGTGTGGTGTTGCTTATACATGTCCTCTTGAAATCATATACTCAACCATCAAACGATACAGTATTTTATCAGTAAACTAACCTGACCACACTAATACTCAGAGATGTGACCCAATAACATGGACTAACTTATCTGCTGTTTATTATGAATGAAGAGGTATCAAATGAAGTCTCAATTATAAAATCAATCCAACTTACCTGTTGTGCCGTTGACAGCTGTCCAAATAGTTTCCCTCTTACACACACTATTTATGTCTGCCCTCCTCAGAAGTAGACCTCTAAATGAAACTACCCCGAGTATTCACCATAATATAGCCAAAGGCACAGTGACTGTGCTGCCGTGTTATCAAGGCATACATCAAACTTCATTCAATGTCCCAATAGAGTACAGCTTATAGTGGGTTTTACCCAGTACTAGTTCCATTGAAATTTGGTGCAGTAGTTTAGTGGCCAGACTATGTGGCTGTTGATAAGAGGAACTGGGGTTGGCAATATTGTGCTGATTGATTGGTGGTAAGTACTGGCTGCCATGTTGAAACTTGGACAATTATATTCAACCTACATTGCCTGTCTTTCTGAAGTGCCATTATAAGCCATCAACTCTCTCTATCAGGTGTCTATGCCAGGAGAAATAAAATAACCTGTTCTGGGAAATGGAAAACCTCTCATGGACTCATTAATTCAAGCTTAGAGAGGGGTAAGTGCTGCCAAGCTGCAACTGCCCTAAACATATCACATGATAAAATCAAAAAAATTATTCACAGAGACCAAGTTTTTGCTAAATAGTCAATCCGTAAAGCACATTTCAGGGAAATTGAAAAAATTCAATTCTACAATTTATTAATTTTGTCAACATACTAACATTTCTATAACTGCTACTGTTACAGGGTGTCTGTAACATAGAAAATAGCATAGGTGGAACAAGCAATATGGCTAACAAGCAAATAATAATAATAATATTTTTTTATAATAATATTTATTATTTATAAAGCGCAATATCCAAATGTGCTCAAAGCACTGTACAATAAAATAAAAAGCTATTTATTATGTGATAAAAAAAAATATTAATAATAATAAGTATAATTGTAAAATTAACTTTCAGATAAAACAAATGTAGAAACATTAAATTATTCATATTAAAACTGTTAATTAAATATTATATACAATTAATGACAATGAGTAAAATAAATAAATAAAACTAATTAATTATCTATTTACATGCAAAATCAGATACTAAGCGATGACATATATAAAGGTCAGTACATATATGTGTGAAAATAAGATAAGATGAAATATTTGAAACAAATCTTGTGTTCTAGCTTATTTGAACACTGTTTAATCTGATTTACCTGACAGTCCCAGTCTATCTACAGGTAGTCTGGATAGACACACATTCATACCACCTTATCAATAACAATATTACAGAATTTCATAATGTTCAAAGACACCACAGGCACTGACTGTGGAATAATTGAAAGGTGTTGCGATTTAGATGTGCCATTTCTGTGATTAACTTGATAGTGTTAATACTTGTTAATTGTATACTAATGTGGTATGTCTATTGTGTAATATAGGTGAGTTACAAATATATTTACTACTTTATGTGGAGATTAGGCATGTATGCTGTCTTACTGAAGACAATGCAGTGAACTGAAGCAAACACACTTATGCAATATTGTGCAGGTTGGGTGCTGCAACGAGCTGTATGTGTGTCCAGGTGTGCCAACCAGCCAAGCATGTCTGCAAGGCTCACTCAACCAGAGCGGGTGATAGTATGAGCAGTTTGTATGCCAGTCAATGGCGATGGAAATAAGTTCAGGTAATTAAATTGTACGTACACCGTACAAATATGCCAGTAATGTTACTCCTATATAAAGAATGTTGTTTCATTCTATTAATATTCAAGATAGGAATATAAATTATGCAGTTACTAATTATATGCGTGTATTTGTAATTGTGTACCATGCAGTGTATTAAACTGTGTGCATCATACTGTTTACTGAACTGTGTGCATCATATTGTATACTGAACTGTGTGCACCAAGCTGTGTATTAAACTGTGTGCACCATACTCTTTACTGAACTGTGTGCACCATACTGTGTACTGAAATGCGAGCACCATACTGTGTACTGAACTGTGTGCATCATGCTGTGTACTGAACTGTGTGCACCATGCTGTGTACTAAACTGGGTGCACCATGCTGTGTATTAAACTGTGTGCCCTATGCTATGTATTAAACTGTGTGCATCATGCTGTGTATTAAACTGTGTGCACCATGCTGTGTATTAAACTGTGTGCACCATGCTATGTATTAAACTGGGTGCACCATGCTGTGTATTAAACTGTGTGCACCATGCTATGTATTAAACTGTGTGCACCATGCTATGTATTAAACTGTGTGCATCATGCTGTGTATTGAACTGTGTGCATCATGCTATGTATTAAACTGTGTGCACCATGCTGTGTATTAAACTGTGTGCACCATGCTGTGTATTAAACTGTGTGCACCATGCTGTGTATTAAACTGTGTGCACCATGCTATGTATTAAAATGTGTGCATCATACAGTGTACTGAACTGTGTGCACCATGCTGTGTATTAAACTGTGTGCATCATACAGTGTACTGAACAGTGTGCACCATGCTGTGTATTAAACTGTGTGCATCATGCTGTGTATTAAACTGTGTGCACCATGCTATGTATTAAACTGTGTGCACCATGCTGTGTATTAAACTGTGTGCATCATACAGTGTACTGAACTGTGTGCACCATGCTGTGTATTAAACTGTGTGCATCATACAGTGTACTGAACTGTGTGCATCATGCTATGTATTAAACTGTGTGCACCATGCTATGTATTAAAATGTGTGCATCATACAGTGTACTGAACTGTGTGCATCATGCTGTGTATTAAACTGTGTGCACCATGCTACGTATTAAAATGTGGGCATCATACAGTGTACTGAACTGTGTGAAATCATGCTGTGTAATTTTAAAACTGTGTGCACCATGGTATGTATTAAAATGTGTGCATCATACAGTGTACTGAACTGTGTGCACCATGCTATGTATTAAACTGTGTGCACCATGCTGTGTATTAAACTGTGTGCACCATGCTGTGTATTAAAATGTGTGCATCATACAGTGTACTGAACTGTGTGCATCATGCTATGTATTAAACTGTGTGCACCATGCTGTGTATTAAACTGTGTGCACCATGCTGTGTATTAAAATGTGTGCATCATACAGTGTACTGAACTGTGTGCACCATGCTATGTATTAAACTGTGTGCACCATGCTATGTATTAAACTGTGTGCACCATGCTATGTATTAAAATGTGTGCATCATACAGTGTACTGAACTGTGTGCACCATGCTATGTATTAAACTGTGTGCCCATGCTTGTATTAAACTGTGTGCACCATCTGTATAACTGTGTGCACATGCTTGTATTAAACTGTGTGCACCATGCTTGTATTAAATGTGTGCATCATACAGTGTACTGAACTGTGTGCATCATGCTATGTATTAAACTGTGTGCACCATGCTATGTATTAAAATGTGTGCATCATACAGTGTACTGAACTGTGTGCACCATGCTATGTATTAAACTGTGTGCACCATGCTGTGTATTAAACTGTGTGCACCATGCTATGTATTAAAATGTGTGCATCATACAGTGTACTGAACTGTGTGCACCATGCTATGTATTAAACTGTGTGCACCATGCTTGTATTAAACTGTGTGCACCATGCTATGTATTAAAATGTGTGCATCATACAGTGTACTGAACTGTGTGCACCATGCTATGTATTAAACTGTGTGCACCATGCTATGTATTAAACTGTGTGCACCATGCTGTGTATTAAACTGTGTGCACCATGCTGTGTATTAAACTGTGTGCACCATGCTATGTATTAAATGTGTGCACATCAGTGTATAACTGTGTGCACATGCTTGTATTAAACTGTGTGCACCATGCTGTGTATTAAAATGTGTGCATCATACAGTGTACTGAACTGTGTGCATCATGCTATGTATTAAACTGTGTGCACCATGCTGTGTATTAAACTGTGTGCACCATGCTATGTATTAAACTGTGTGCACCATGCTATGTATTAAACTGTGTGCACCATGCTATGTATTAAACTGTGTGCACCATGCTATGTATTAAAATGTGTGCATCATACAGTGTACTGAACTGTGTGCATCATGCTATGTATTAAACTGTGTGCACCATACAGTGTACTGAACTGTGTGCATCATGCTATGTATTAAACTGTGTGCACCATGCTGTGTATTAAACTGTGTGCATCATACAGTGTACTGAACTGTGTGCATCATGCTATGTATTAAACTGTGTGCACCATGCTATGTATTAAAATGTGTGCATCATACAGTGTACTGAACTGTGTGCACCATGCTATGTATTAAACTGTGTGCACCATGCTGTGTATTAAACTGTGTGCACCATGCTATGTATTAAAATGTGTGCATCATACAGTGTACTGAACTGTGTGCACCATGCTATGTATTAAACTGTGTGCACCATGCTGTGTATTAAACTGTGTGCACCATGCTATGTATTAAAATGTGTGCACCATGTTTTTGGATGTATTAAAATGTGTGCATCATAAAGTGTACTGAATTATGTGTGCATCATGCTGTGTATTAAACTGTGTGCACCATGCTGTGTATTAAACTGTGTGCACCATGCTATGTATTAAACTGTGTGCACCATGCTATGTATTAAAATGTGTGCATCATACAGTGTACTGAACTGTGTGCACCATGCTATGTATTAAACTGTGTGCACCATATAAGTGTACGGGAAACTGTGTGCACCATGCTGTGTATTAAACTGTGTGCACCATGCTATGTATTAAAATGTGTGCATCATACAGTGTACTGAACTGTGTGCATCATGCTATGTATTAAACTGTGTGCACCATGCTATGTATTAAAATGTGTGCATCATACAGTGTACTGAACTGTGTGCACCATGCTATGTATTAAACTGTGTGCACCATGCTGTGTATTAAACTGTGTGCACCATGCTATGTATTAAAATGTGTGCATCATACAGTGTACTGAACTGTGTGCACCATGCTATGTATTAAACTGTGTGCACCATGCTGTGTATTAAACTGTGTGCACCATGCTATGTATTAAAATGTGTGCATCATACAGTGTACTGAACTGTGTGCACCATGCTATGTATTAAACTGTGTGCACCATGCTATGTATTAAACTGTGTGCACCATGCTGTGTATTAAACTGTGTGCACCATGCATAAGTGTATTAGAACTGTGTGCACCATGCTTTTTGTATTAAACTGTGTGCACATGCTATGTATTAAACTGTGTGCACCATGCTTGTATTAAATGTGTGCATCATACAGTGTACTGAACTGTGTGCACATGCTATGTATTAAACTGTGTGCACCATGCTTGTATTAAACTGTGTGCACCATGCTATGTATTAAACTGTGTGCACCATGCTGTGTATTAAACTGTGTGCACCATGCTATGTATTAAATGTGTGCACATCAGTGTATTAACTGTGTGCACCATGCTATGTATTAAACTGTGTGCACCATGCTATGTATTAAAATGTGTGCATCATACAGTGTACTGAACTGTGTGCACCATGCTATGTATTAAACTGTGTGCACCATGCTATGTATTAAACTGTGTGCACCATGCTGTGTATTAAACTGTGTGCACCATGCTGTGTATTAAACTGTGTGCACCATGCTATGTATTAAAATGTGTGCATCATACAGTGTACTGAACTGTGTGCATCATGCTATGTATTAAACTGTGTGCACCATGCTGTGTATTAAACTGTGTGCACCATCATGTATAACTGTGTGCACCATGCTATGTATTAAAATGTGTGCATCATACAGTGTACTGAACTGTGTGCATCATGCTATGTATTAAACTGTGTGCACCATGCTGTGTATTAAAATGTGTGCATCATACAGTGTACTGAACTGTGTGCATCATGCTATGTATTAAACTGGTGCACCATGCTGTGTATTAAACTGTGTGCACCATGCTATGTATTAAACTGGGTGCACCATGCTATGTATTAAAATGTGTGCATCATACAGTGTACTGAACTGTGTGCACATGCTATGTATTAAACTGTGTGCACCATCGTGTATTGAACTGTGTGCATCATGCTATGTATTAAACTGTGTGCACCATGCTGTGTATTAAACTGTGTGCATCATACAGTGTACTGAACTGTGTGCATCATGCTATGTATTAAACTGTGTGCACCATGCTATGTATTAAAATGTGTGCATCATACAGTGTACTGAACTGTGTGCACCATGCTATGTATTAAACTGTGTGCACCATGCTGTGTATTAAACTGTGTGCACCATGCTATGTATTAAAATGTGTGCATCATACAGTGTACTGAACTGTGTGCACCATGCTATGTATTAAACTGTGTGCACCATGCTGTGTATTAAACTGTGTGCACCATGCTATGTATTAAAATGTGTGCATCATACAGTGTACTGAACTGTGTGCACCATGCTATGTATTAAACTGTGTGCACCATGCTGTGTATTAAACTGTGTGCACCATGCTATGTATTAAAATGTGTGCATCATACAGTGTACTGAACTGTGTGCATCATGCTATGTATTAAACTGTGTGCACCATGCTATGTATTAAACTGTGTGCACCATGCTATGTATTAAAATGTGTGCATCATACAGTGTACTGAACTGTGTGCACCATGCTATGTATTAAACTGTGTGCACCATGCTATGTATTAAACTGTGTGCACCATGCTGTGTATTAAACTGTGTGCACCATGCTGTGTATTAAACTGTGTGCACCATGCTATGTATTAAAATGTGTGCATCATACAGTGTACTGAACTGTGTGCATCATGCTATGTATTAAACTGTGTGCACCATGCTGTGTATTAAAATGTGTGCATCATACAGTGTACTGAACTGTGTGCATCATGCTATGTATTAAACTGTGTGCACCATGCTGTGTATTAAACTGTGTGCACCATGCTATGTATTAAACTGTGTGCACCATGCTATGTATTAAAATGTGTGCATCATACAGTGTACTGAACTGTGTGCATCATGCTATGTATTAAACTGTGTGCACCATGCTATGTATTAAACTGTGTGCACCATGCTGTGTATTAAACTGTGTGCACCATGCTATGTATTAAATGTGTGCACATCGTGTATAACTGTGTGCACATGCTATGTATTAAACTGTGTGCACCATGCTATGTATTAAATGTGTGCACATCATGTATAACTGTGTGCACATGCTATGTATTAAACTGTGTGCACCATCTTGTATTAAACTGTGTGCACCATGCTTGTATTAAAATGTGTGCATCATGCTGTGTATTAAATGTGTGCACCTGTGTATTAAACTGTGTGCACCATGCTGTGTATTAAATGTGTGCACATGCTTGTATTAAACTGTGTGCACCATGCTATGTATTAAAATGTGTGCATCATACAGTGTACTGAACTGTGTGCATCATGCTATGTATTAAACTGTGTGCACCATGCTGTGTATTAAACTGTGTGCACATCGTGTATAATGTGTGCATCATGCTATGTATTAAATGTGTGCACCATGCTGTGTATTAAACTGTGTGCACATGCTTGTATTAAACTGTGTGCACCATGCTGTGTATTAAATGTGTGCACATCGTGTATAAGTGTGCATCATCATGTATAACTGGTGCACCATGCTGTGTATTAAACTGTGTGCACATCATGTATTAAACTGGTGCACCATGCTTGTATTAAATGTGTGCATCATACAGTGTACTGAACTGTGTGCACCATGCTGTGTATTAAAATGTGTGCATCATACAGTGTACTGAACTGTGTGCACCATGCTGTGTATTAAAATGTGTGCATCATACAGTGTACTGAACTGTGTGCACCATGCTATGTATTAAACTGTGTGCACCATGCTATGTATTAAAATGTGTGCATCATACAGTGTACTGAACTGTGTGCATCATGCTGTGTATTAAACTGTGTGCACCATGCTATGTATTAAAATGTGGGCATCATACAGTGTACTGAACTGTGTGCATCATGCTGTGTATTAAACTGTGTGCACCATGGTATGTATTAAAATGTGTGCATCATACAGTGTACTGAACTGTGTGCACCATGCTATGTATTAAACTGTGTGCACCATGCTATGTATTAAACTGTGTGCACCATGCTGTGTATTAAAATGTGTGCATCATACAGTGTACTGAACTGTGTGCATCATGCTATGTATTAAACTGTGTGCACCATGCTGTGTATTAAACTGTGTGCACCATGCTGTGTATTAAAATGTGTGCATCATACAATGTACTGAACTGTGTGCACCATGCTGTGTATTAAACTGTGTGCACCATGCGGTGTATTAAAATGTGTGCATCATACAGTGTACTGAACTGTGTGCACCATGCTGTGTATTAAAGTGTGTGCACCATGCTGTGTATTAAACTGTGTGCACCATGCTGTGTATTAAAGTGTGTGCACTATACAGTGTACTGAACTGTGTGCATCATACTGTGTACTGAACTGTGTGCATTTTACTGTGTACTGAACTGTGTGCATCGTACTATGCACTGAACTGTGTGCACCGTACTGTGTACTGAACTGTGTGCATCGTACTATGCACTGAACTGTGTGCATCGTATTATGCACTGAACTGTGTGCACCGTACTGTGTACTGAACTGTGTGCATTTGGATGACAAAATGTTGTGCTACAAGCGCATAGGCACGTGAAGTGAATTTGTGGAATGCTTTTGTATGGGACATTTTTTTGTGATTTAACAGAGTGACTTTTATATCATATCAAATCGAGATCTTATTAAGTTTTTTACAGACATAAAAAATGTGTGTGTGTGTATGTGTGTATGTGTAATAATACATTTTTTCTATAGGCAATTGTTAGTTCTATATAAATGTCTTGGCTTATAGTTAATACATTATACAACAATTTTATTTTCCAAGAAAAAAAAAATTCTTAACATACACCTCGATACAGACTGATATGTTGTACAACTTCCCACCAGACACAAATCACATTTCACTAAAGCATGCTCCCTAACCATAGGTACCACCAACAAAATTATGACTTATACAGAGACAAGTAATTTTCTGAAAATAGACCAATGTACCTGTTGACACTACCCTGTATGCTACAAGCCAGCAGGTCTACCCGGAAAACAGAAGTACAGATGTCATGCTCTGTTTGTTTTCAGGGTCATGCAAGTTGTCCCACATTTTGGCAATTATAATAACTACACAGGTCCATAATCTCAAACATCTAAAATTATCTTCTGGATTCAAATGGGTGGCTCAGTGTAACATTTTATAAAATGGCCAATTTATGTCCCATCTGAAGCCTGATAGTTGTCAAATCTATGTTAAACATTATTATATTTGTATTGTCAGTATTAACAGTCAGAAGGTAATTTATTCCATTCATCTTTCTAGGACAGAAGTGGTTCTTTTGATTTATTATATTCAATATAATCTAGCTGCCCTTTTAAAATGGTTCTGAGTTCTTCTACATTTGCAAATTTTGAACAGAATAATCGATTAATATTTTATTAGCATCCTCTAAATAATTAATCTTCAACGTTCTTGTCAAACAACACCGTTTCATGATTTTTTCAGAGCCGGTGTGTCGGTCTATGGATGAACTCTGTCTGTTCCATTATACTTACTGTAATTTAATTGTGTCCTTCTTGCCTCTGTGCTATTACAATTTAGATTTTTTTTAAATTCTAAATGAGACTTCACATAGAAGGGTCTGCTGTTATAGGGCATGCTGATGTTATCAGCTGTAGTGTTGACACAAGAACTGATCAAATCAGTTCTTAACCCTTTACACCCCATGACGTTTCAGGCAAGTACACTCAGATTCTCCATATCACTTGATCAAGTTTAGCCGGACCTTCTCCCAAAACGAATTAAAAGCCAAGAGAAACCCATATAGTGAAATTAATATTAAGGTTTAAAATAGTATAACATAGAAATACATCACTATACATGGTAACACAGACAAGGCTACAAGGACAGTAAAGTGGGTGTTATGTTTGTGGACTGTGTAGCCACTAATAAAGAAACATCAAACTAGTATCATCAGTCCAGGTTCATAGCAAGGTTATTACTTTTGGGGGGATGCATTTTTAAACCTACAAATATTATTAACAGTCAGTTTTATTCATAAAAGCCAATACTCAGTTACACTATAATCATTACCTCTTGCTTATATACTCAAAATCATTCACCTTTTACAATGTTTTAAATGTTTTCATAATAATATAATAATGAGAAAGGTGGGTGTGTGCAAAAGTATTTTTTTTAGAATAAAATGTTTTAAATGTTACATATTGGTGACATTTGCAATATGGTTTCCATTCAATTAATAAATCATATTGATTTGATCTATAAAAAAGTTCCATAATTTATCAATAAAACATTCAGTTAGTAATTTAATAAACTTTTATAAAATTTTATTATTGTTATTTGCACTTTTGCATTGCAGACGTAACTAAATCATATCTGTTTCACTTTCAAGTGCCATCTCACTAAAACACTGTAAAAACTATGATCAAAATATTATTAATCCTACAGTTAAAAGGTTTATAAAATGTGCTAAAAGTTGATAAACAATAGCTCATGTCGGTGAGTTCTCATTGTATTATATCATAAGACAGGTCCCTCTCCAACTGTTGCCATGGAGCTGCACTGTACCATGTGTCGCTGGTCAGCGCTTAGTTTAGCGACCCTTGATTGTCGGTGCTCACAAAATCGTTTGTCGATCACACATTGGGCTGGTGAATCACATTGAGCTGGTGAATATTTAATAAAAGTGTGCCTTTCTTACTTTGGAGCATAGTAAATTTGAAATGTACGACGTTTGGACCCATCATTTATTTTATCATCTTACAAAACAACCAGTTTTTTAACGATATTAAAATGAACACTAAAATAAATACAACTTGCATTTATGGAAATCAATAGTTTTGAAGATATGATTTAAAACCTGCAGGCAACTGGTGACTAATTACAGATTAAACCCAGTTACCAAACAACAATATTTTAACGGATAAGGAGTGTTGGCCCCAGGGAATAATACACAAGACAGAGCAGGTTCTCTGACATCCTGCCAACTTGTCTAGGCAGACACAGGCAAAATGTGAACATTTGAGCTTTTTGGGAGACTGACATGCCCTTAGAAAGATACAACTAAATACAAATTTTGTGTATACAATGACACTACCCTACGATATGTGCTTTTGCCATTTACAATTTTTGGCACGGGTCTTGCAGGCCAGCTGGAAACTGTCCGTTGGCCTAACAATTTGACACTACACGGACGTTGCATCATCTTTTAGATATTCTTGAAACTTGTTCACTGGATTCTTTTGTGTATCACATTTTTCACATGGCTTGGATTACAAATTTCTGAATGAGCATTGCTTGAAAATGTTAATTGGCACAGAGATCATAGATAGTCCCTGGTAATATATGAAGCATTCTATGCAAACACATCTAAACAGAACATGCTGCATTTCTCATGTTTTATTTAATGTTTGATTAGTATAATTTGTACCATCATATGTGGAACTAGAATAACATGAGATTAGCAGAACTTGCAATGTTAGGACAGGAAAAAAGTCAAACATTATGAATTGTAACACTCAGTCAGACATGGGGTCAAATACATTTGTATTTGATCTTTAGGAATGAAAAGTATTTGTATTTAAATACTTTCCTAAAGTATTTGACTTTTTCAAATACATTCAAATACATTTTCAGAATCAACATTTCTGTTTCAAGGTCACATGTAATGCCTGTCATAGCTTTATGCAGAGACCCGTCCACTCGTCATCTGGACAGGTAAAAACCGTTGTGGATGGGTTGAAATATGGGTGGACGGGTACAAAAATGAAGGAGCAATAAAAGGTGTTCCAAAACCATAGATATTGTCAGTTATGCCCTAGAAGTGAGTGTAAATGGTGTCACCTGTGTGTTTGTAGTCCCCCATTTCAGGTCATCAGCCACATTTTAAAGTTTGTAAACTGGCTTAACATTTAACATTCATTTATCCACCAAAACATGTGTGACTGGCAATATTTTTGGTTCAGCATAAAGCCCTGTTTTTGAGTCAGTTGTCACAGTGCTGTAGTTAGCAATAACAATACTCCCTAGCACTATTCTGCCTGTTATCATATGAGCAAAACACTAATTATATCAATAAACTAGATGCCTCAATATATGAGTTGCTTTTCTTTTACCTACATACATATGTAGTAATACATCCTGAAAATGAAAAGTATTTGAAAGGTATTTGAAAAAGTATCTGAAATACTTTCCAATGTATTTGTATTTAATTACATTTCAATGCATTTGACCCAATGTCTGGTAACACTTAACACAATACAACCATGCTTAATTATGTTAAAGTGCATTTCATTTAAATTTGTGCTCTTCTCATTTCAAATTCTTTTGCAAAAAAAGAACTATCCAGTATCCACTAATATCCACCTGATGTATAAGTTCTGTTGTATAACTTATTGCCATTTAGTTTTTATAAAATCATCAGACAAACTATTAGCTATCCTAATCCATACCCAGGAATTCATTAAATTATTCTCAAAATCTTTGTTTGTTGATATCCATATTTGTGGATGGTGATTCCGCACATTGTAATATATGCAGCCAGTTTAATAAGTTACTGCATACTTTATTTTAAACTTCAATGAATTCACTTTCATCATTAGATTGGGTAACATACAGAAGTGTGAATCTCCAGATTTGCCATATAACAAAAAGGCAGCCACACATATCATGTTTGCCTTTTTCAAATAAATGTTTTTTTTCAGCCAAACAATAATTAGTTGAACAGTTTGTCTGATGGTTTCATAGAAACAAAACAACATACTTGCACAAATGAAGCAGATCTAGGGTCATCGTTGTCATTGCTGTACTAGAAATGTAGTTTTTTTGTTAAACAAGTCTGAGATGAGATGAGCATTCCGTTAAGTGCACCAGCAGCTTTAAATGGAGGGCTTGTTCCACTGTCTAGAATTACCCAGCGTGACAATTTGTAGCAGGAAGTCTGCTGTGTTGAATATGACAAAAGTGGGATATCAGAGGTAACTGCGGTCAAGTTGGTCCAATGTGGCTCTGTTTTGAAACTTGACATGTTCGTTACCATTTGAGCATTCACCGTTTTTCAAATTGTGAACAGTATTACGGGTTTACTAAAATAACTAAACACAATTTTGTGGAGTATACTTCCAACATAATATATTTTAGTCTTAAGAACATTACAGTACTAATTAAATGCCTCCATTAAAACTATGACACTTAAATAAACATTCCATTATTTAAACCACAAACCTCAGTACATGGACCGTGTTCACATTCACTGGTTGGTTTGACTGTTCTGTGCTCTGTGCTGTATACTGTGCTAAAATGTCACTCCTGAAGTCTATGACAACTGTCCAATGTAAGTGAGTGTGCCGACTCCTGCAACATCTGAGTTCTGTTTGTCATCAGCTAGTTTGTAACAAGGATGCCTGTTAAGGTCCCGCCAACAGCTAAACCCTGTCCCATACACTAGACACTTGAATGGTTTCTCTGCACTGTGCTTGTGATGAAAATGCTCCATCAGGTCGACCTTTCTGTAAAACCCCTTCCCGCATGCGGCACACAAGAAAGGTTTTTCATCCGAGTGCGTCAGTTTGTGTCTCCTCAAGTTCGACCCATCCTTGAAGGCCTTGTCACACATTGTACACTTGTATGGTCGCCTGTCGAGATGTGTGCGAGCGTGGGCCGACAGGTTCAGCAGTTTGGCAAAGTGCTTGCCACAGACGACACACAGGTGACGCTTTACATTACTGTCGATCTCCTCATGTCTTGCCAGACTTGATTTCAGTCGAAATGTCCTCCCGCAAATGGTGCACGCGAACGGCTTGCCTCCCGTGGGCGTGTGCTCTGTGCACCTATGTCTCCACAGGTTCGACTGGTGTCTGAAGGTCTTTGCACAGTCATCGCACGAGAATGGCCTGTCACCCGAGTGTGTCAGTTCGTATCTCGCCAAATGCACCAGCGCCGTAAATGTCTTGTCACACTCGGTGCACGGAAATGACAACAGTTTATTCTCTACTTGCATGCGTTCATGTGTCGAGAACGCCTCATTGCAATCAGAACATTTGTGGGGTTTCACTATGGCGTGCACCTGCCGTTCATGCACGGCCAGATGACTTACTCTGAAGAATGCCTTATCGCACACGGGACAACTGTGTGGCTTTATGCCAATGTGAATCTGCTTGTGTCGGTTGAGACTGGAGCGCTGAGAGAAACTACGGCCACACTTGTGACAAATGTGTGACTTGTCTCCAGTGTGCTCCCTCATGTGGTGGTGCAACGCCGCCGTCCTGTGGAAAGGCTTTCCACACAAGTTACATGACAACACACTTTGTTCCACTGCTTCTTTCACAGATTCAGCTCCAACACAGTCTGACGTGGATTGCATTGTGCTCATTCTCATTACTGCGGTGTCCAGTTTCCTCACTACCTGGGGTACTACATTTGAACTCTTCTGTATATGGTATTTCTAGGTTTGTGTCCTTTCCACCCGCAGAAGTATTTGGTATTTTTATCTGCATATTACTTCTGTGATTTTTTGTTTTCTCATATACAACTGCTTCCAGGTTTTCAGTTTTTAAGTTTACAACAGGCCCACCAGTAGTCTCTTTCAGGGTAGTGTGACCTAAAACAAAAATACTGAGTATATTTTATGTAGCACCATAAAACCTGCACCATATATCTGGACAGTATCCAATCAGAGGTCTTTAAAATATGTAACTGCCAGACATTGTTAAAACACAGAGAACAAATTACTACTTAATTAATAATAAATTAGATGAAGCCATAGCTTTATCTAGAGACCCGTCCACCCGTCATTTGGACGGGCAATTTCAAATATGGACGGGGGAAATTTTTCGAGGACGGGTGACAACCCGTCACAGTGTGATAAGGCCCCGTCCTGGCAGTTTATATGACGGGTGTCACTGTGTCATCACTGGAATATAACGTGTTCTGTATCCCCCAGAAACAAATATTTCCAGTACTGTGAATTCCTAGCACGGCGCTCAAAGATGCCTACCACCACACTATTAACGCGTACACTGCAGGCGTAGCAGTAGCGCAGCGCAAGAAACTCATTTTACGCATGTGTGTAGGGCGCCTACTTACAGCGGCAATCGTACATGTGGTTTCATTTGCTGCTAGAGGGGTCAAAGCAATGCGTTAAAGCCCCAACAACCATTTCGCAAATAGAATACGTGATTGGTTAATTCCGTTGGGGTGTCACACGTCAATAATAATGGGCATGAATTAACTAGTAACGCAAACTTCATAATACGGATTATGCACACTTTTCAAAGCGTCAAAAATACATATAAATTACATATATGTGAGGGAATTTATATCCGTAATAAAATATACAAGTATTATATGCCTGTATATTATTAACATTTCGACTTTATGGCGTTTATGTCTGGAGTGACTCCTGGGAATGATCAACTTTAAAACGAGGCCTCGTTAGCGACTCACGTGGCTACGAATAAACATTACATATTATCGTCCACGCGATGCCTCCACCTCCGAAGCCGAAGGTTCGCAAACTAACCACAATAACGAAGTTTTTCATGGTAAAACCGACGCCAACTGTTACAGCAACAACTTCACCGTCGCCGATATCGACGTATTATTTTATTGATGTTTTGTAGTAATTGCGAAGGTAAAATGGTGTACTTCGTTTATGATGATTTTACAGAATGTATTATTTTGTTATGAAGAGTACGGCAATGAGGTTGTTTTTGAAGATTTATTTATAATTTGTTGTAGACATGTAACATTGCTTGAGCGTACTGTATATAATGACTGCATAATTTGCGTAATTTAGTTATTTACACTGCGACATAATGTAACTTTTTTATTAGGCATGGTTATAATAATTGAAAAATGTCATTAAATAACACATTATTATATTATTGTTGTTGTGTTATTGCATATAAAAAATTAGATAGCATAGCACACAAAAAATTGTATACATGTATCACATTAGGTTTTTACCCAAAGTTGTGACTGGCAGAAATTTGATCCTGCATAAAGCCCTGGATGAAGCCTAATACATTGTCATGCCATGTCAGAGCAGCACTATTTTATTGTATAAATCATCCTGCAGCTCATTCTCTGCCCATTTTGTATAGGTCATAAATGCCATATTTCAGAACTAAACAATTAATAAATGCAAAAGGGGTGATGCAATTCTGTTGCTAATCTGTCCTTGAGCCCAACTTTTTTTATTCAACATAATAATAATAATGTGCATAGGGCATTTCCATGTGACTCGCGTTACATATTTTGACCATTCCATGAACACTATTTTGACATATCTCTTATAATAATGTATTTTAAAAGTTCAACTTATGCATAGAGGAACTTAAAGATATAAGGTATTAAATGATGCCAACAAATAAAAAACTTATTACATAGTCTGATTTTTATTTGAATCTAATCTTAGCGTGACTCGCGTTACAGCAAACGGAAAATCCAAAAACGTCACTTGATACATGACAAGTTTCTCCTCAAAGTATAAATGATAGCAAACAATGAATACCCTTGTGTGAAACACAAATAAATAAGGTTTCAAAAATGGCATTAGTTATTTGAAATGTTGTCAATAACATACAAATATATTAGATAATCAGCGTGACTCGCGTTACTGTGACTCGCGTTACATGACATCCATTATCACAGATAAGTCATTATGCATATTTTAGCTTGAGGGAAATACATTTTTCAGTCTATAATTTAGGTAAGACACAATATTACATTTAAAAAATACATTAACCTTCTAAAATATTGTATAATTTTAAAGGAAGTAATGCATACTTGAACTTTGTGTTTTAATTCCAGAAAGATTTCATAGTTTTAAAAGAAATACACAAGGTGATTGTTTTTCATAAAAGTTGCCTTTACAATTATTTTGTAAGACCACTTACATGCAAGTTTTATTATAAAAACTAACTAAACATGTTGTTATTTCTAGTATAGAAAAACTTGACGGCTTCAATGTGGACCAGGAATAGCACCTTTGTGTTCATCTGGCTTTGTCATAGATAAGATTATTTGTGATCAAGTGATGCCTCAATTTGAACTGTGCTGTGTTTTCGCATGACAGCTTTCCTCCCTTTCAGAGTTGGTGGGAGTGACGGATCCAAAACAGTCTCTTTGTTTTTGTTGTTGCTTTTGCCAACTGGCATTGTTATTTACTCTTGCCTTTTTCAGGGCTCGACATTTGGCTATTCGATTGCTCACATTCTCTTGCCTATTTTTCTTCAGATTCTTTTGTTCAGACAAAAGCAGGTTATGTTCCATTGCCTTCTTTGCATCATGGCTCTTTGTACTCACTTCATTCTGATGTTTGCAGCAATCTTTATATTTACAGGGTTCGAAATAGTGGTAGCCCGGTAGCCCGAGGCTACCAGAATTGCTGTCGGGCTACTACAATTGGAGACAGCAGTAGCCCGGTGGTCTACCACAGAATCTGGGTCACTGATGGCCTAATCATCAGTGCAGGTCAAGTGTCTGAGACAACTCAATGGCTTCCATTGGGTTGAAACAATTAACCACCCTGGAAGCCATGTGTTGTTTTGGCAGTGTGATTGGATTACGTAATAAACGACCTAGTGACAGGATGAGGTAGTTTAAAACATTGTTGCAGGTGGATGGCTGCACTTCCAAGTACTGGGAGGTCAATTTCTGAGAAATCCACTAGTCTTGTATTAGAAATGGGAAAGTTGTTTCTTTTGTACACAACACGTTTTTGTAATGCATCCCAGCCAGGGCAATTTGAAGCACTGTTCAAATAAAACAGATGTTAAAACATGTTAAAGTATGTAAGCCTAGTATCTACATTATAATAAACAATATTACATATGCAATTTATACAGCACATTTGAGAATATTAAATTGATTAATTGAATAATTCAAAATTGTTTTGTAATATGGGTAATATGTACAAGCACTGCTAAATTATATTGATTTTATGTTTTACAATAATAATTCTATCGATGTTGTATTCAAATGTCAAAAAGAGGAACTACCTTTGAACAATGTTTTAATATACAGAGTGTTATATAAGTTAATGTTATTATTATGCAGTTTGGATATGGCCATATGCCATTTTATTTTAGTGGGAAACTTAACAAATACGGATACCTTTTATCAACACAATATTTGTAAACTCACAAATACATGTTAAATATACATAGCAAAATATATGCATTGTTCTACTAAATATAGTAGAACTTTTATAAATTAAAATAGTTATTACAAAGCAACACAAGTGTTTCGTTTCAGAATATTTGATATGAACTTACAAGAAATCTAATTTCTTGTCAGTTTCCCTTCAATCTTAGACTTAGTTTCTACTTTCGCCAGTTATTGCATGCTAAACGGTGATTCAGGCTAAACTGATATTTACTCAAACAAAAGTAATGCAACAGTGGCTCGTCGGCTGTTACCATTCTGATATGTAGAAGAGTATAGTTGATATGGTAAATCGTTCTAATTAACTATCTCTGTTTTTAAAATGCATTGCATGTTGGCTAATCTTAATGGTGCAAGAAAGCGAATGAAGGTAGAAAGAGGCATGTGGACCTCAATGCTTCAACAAAAATACCCCTCTGCCCACTATTTTAGTTAGCGAGTTATATACAGAGTAATTTATTAAGACATTTTGGGCTACCAGATATGGCTGTGGGCTACCAGAAATTTCAAGCTGGTAGCCCGAATGGCTACCTAGATTTTGGAGTTATTTCTACCCCTGATTTACCTTGAGTACAGAGCTTCAGATGTCTCTTTCACTGTCTTTCAGCGGCTGTGAATGTCGAGAAAGAACTTGAACTCGGTTCCAGTGAATATGTCAAATGCTTATCAATAAACATACAAGAAATAATTCTGAATGTTATTTTATTTAAGAGCAACAATTAATATATATTAAACCCATTTTCATCGCCAATTTAACCTTTTCATTAATTCATGCTGATATTTTCACCTACCTAGGTATACAGGTAAGAAGTTAATCTTACTAAATAATTCCTACACTGACTGCTATCTAGCAAAACAAAACTAAATATTTTAATATGTAAAAACTTAATGGAAATTAAACATGAACACATTTATCTGAATAGTAGAAAAATTTTGTATACGTGAGTCTGGCATGCATTCAGCACATGTCCATGTGTGGGGATAATGTATACAGGTAACTAGTCAATTTGAACCCTTTTGTTTGTAATTTATTTATTATTCAATTTCTTATTATTAAATAATGTTGGAAAAGAGATTCACTGGTGATAGATGAAATCAGATTCAAAATCTTTTGTTTTTAAAGAAGCATGTGATTTAATAATAAACTGGACCATTAAAGGCTTATGGGATATATTAGTAAACAAATTTATTTTTGAGGCATAATTATCATTAATGAAAACATTAATACTGCAGTCTATATTATGCTTTTGCAACAAATTGGTATATGTCTTAGAAGAAGTGAGAAAAATCTAACAAATGCATTGTGACTCGCGTTACAATACCTTATTTTTCGTGACTCGCGTTACATGTGACTCGCGTTACACATATTCAGTGTCCAATATCACAGTATAGATTCACTCGATATGGATATAGTTTGTATCATTTAATAAGCTATAAAAAGGAGGAGGAGATTTATAATGGGCAGTCTCAGACTACCAAAGGCTGCTGTATAAAATTTAAAATCTAAAATTTTGTGACTCGCGTTACGCAAAAATCACCACCTCAGTGTAGAAGCATATCATGAAAAATGCAGAACAGACTCAGAAATGTTATTGTCGTAATACATGAGACTAAGGCTTAAACAAATAACAGCAATTGAGCAAACCAAGAAAGTAACCGAAAATAGGGCTATAAAGGGCCACTAATTATCGACATTTTAGATGAGCGTAATGTTATAATTTCAGTGCTAATGGTTGAGTGTAGCATTTTCACATAAAGCATTGTGCAAATATTGAATTTTTTTTCTTTCCTGTAACTTTAAGTTATGTCCTATCAAAAACATGTAATATTCCATTGAAATTAAATGAATAAAATTTCAGACCATTTTCCAAATTTTCATGGAAATGCCCCATAGCTTGTAAACCATGAGGAAATTATTACCAGAACTGCAATGAAACAGAATCATGTATGAGTTGCCATACTCACCGTGGAACACTTCCTCTCTGGTGGCAAATGCATGTTGCTCTGAGGAGTCCCTTAGTAGATCCTCACACACAATCACAAGTTCAGTCAGCTGACAATCTCTACAATGCTTGGAATCTCGACCGCATCCCCTATTTCCACAATTCCACTATACATGAACTGGAGCAAGACTAGCCACATACGCTCAGTGATGTTGGACATGTTCACATAGTGTTGACTTTTCAGCAGCTGAACCTTGAGGACACTGCTGGAAGCAGCCAGAATGCATGTGTGAGCCTTGAACATGTGTCCATTGCTTGCACTCTCCCTTAGGGTGTTGAGTGTTCGGCACAGAGACATACACCATGCCTCGTCTGTCCTCGCCACCGCCATCTTCACAGGTGAGCATCAGAAAACTGGCTGAAACATTGATTTGTAAAGGTAAGTTCTTATATAGCTCAGTATCCAGTCCTCGGGACTGCTCAAAGCGCTTTACACATTACCTCCCTGACAGACCTGTTCAATCAAACACCATCTTAACTTCCCTGGGAAGCATCCAGCCACGCTGTAATTAATGCATGAAGGCTGCTCATATAAATATCCACCACTGCCTACAGCCAGGTACTTATTCATACATCTGAGTGAACAGGCGCAATGCAAAGTGAAAAACTTGTCTAAGGTTTTACTCTGCAGCATAGAATTCGAACACCGGTTCTCTTAGTTGAGAATCCGAAGCCCTACCCCTGAGCCATTGCGCTCCAATTTATATCACTGTTATGTTCACTGCAAACCAGGTGAGTGATTGCCAGACAATATGAGAATTAAGCCCTATGCATATACAGTTTTATATACATAGTAGGTTACAAAACAAAACCACTAACTTTACTAAAACAATTAACTAATCCTACAGTTACCCTAATCCCTAATCTTAACCGACATTGCTAAGAAAAGACCCCTCAACATAATATGTTGTACCAATATTACGATAGTCATAGAGCTACGTGTAACCCGCGGCGATGACACTGCATTGCTTGCAAGTTATGCACGAATTAGCTTAGGGTTAGGATAAACCAGAATGAGTGATGGTCATTTACGGCATGACATCTCAACAGCGTTCAGTATTCTAATCGAATTCACGCAAAGCTACTGAATATTTGTATTCGATGTATTCCAAATTGTGAGGATATTCGATTTGAGTGAATTAATTTAATCCATAATTTGAACATGTTGCGGATGGGATGTTTCAAATTGCGAACATTGCTACATGAGTCTTATTCATAAAGTACCTAAAATACAATTTGGCTGGCAGTAAACCATAAACATGTCTGCTGTAGTCATATGAATGTAACATTACATAATAAATAAAACCTAGGAGTAAGCATCCTCATGTTCAGTCACTGTTTAGGTGTCATCATAAAGACATGATCATGGTTTGTCACCGTTTTGACCTGATATATGACATGATTGCCACATACATACAAATAATCATACATTCATAAATGATGTCATAATCATGACATCATTTTCGACATTTGGCATTTATTTTATGGAAGTTCTCTCTTGGATATATTACATTTCAATAACCTAAATCATTAGCCGCCTAGCAGATGAGGTCTATGGAATATGGATAGGTTCAGTATGACGACAACTAACTCAGTAACTGTTGACTTGTGTGAGTGCCTTAACTGGACTTGGACTCGGGAGCTATCCCTGGCCGAGAGTATGAGCGATAATACAAAACAACCTGGACATTGGTAATACTTGCCCCGCAATGTTCCTACTGTAACAATAGTTAAGTAAAAGGTTGCATAGGTTCGTTAAACTTACAATTCAAAATGTGACGTCAACTAAGCCAAATGTAGTGACGTTAGTATGTGATTATTTATATGAAACGATTTTCCAAAGAACTTTTCGATTACGTTGTACCACACAAGGTGGCGCCACGGAGTGGTGACAGATCTGTAATGTTTGAGTGTGCGTGCATATGTATATGCGTGTGTGCATGTGACAGTGTGTGTGTAGTGGTGGGGTGATTTTTCATAATTTTATTTCGGAACCTATACAAAATATATATCATTGTATTATTATATTTGTTTTAATTAAATAGATCCGCTATGTAAATAAGAGGACTGCATACGGCAATATTTTACTTAACTGACCTGAATTATTAGAAGTGTGGGGTTAGTCTTAGGGTTGTCACACATTTTGAGACAAATATTATATTTGTCAAAATAGATGTCTAAAAAATTGGCAATATATATTGCATATTTGTTATTGCCATAAAATGGGAAAGGGGGTTCGTCCCTTAGTTTTTATACATACTTAGCCTAAGTTCGTACAGGGTAAGGGGGCCTTATTGTGATGTAAATATAATCAAATGCAATACTAAAAATGGACCAAGCTAGACTCCCTGAAGTCTTTTGGACTATAAAGGTTTGTTATAATATTATTATGAAATGTGTTTTGGTCAATGCCTATACATTCTGTACACTATAATCACCTAATTGGCATTTTCTCTGGTTATCCACAGGAAATGACCAGAAACACAACCAAATTGTGTGAATGCAGCGATAGGATTAGTCATTTGTGATTTTTGGTCAAGAGGCTTCCACTCAGCCAGACATGCAGAGATCAAAATGCAATTGATATCAATAAAGTATATGATAGTTCATTCTAATGTTGTTCAGAATATTAGGATAAGCACTAAAATATTAGAATAAGCACTAAAATAAACTCAACTAAAACATCAACATATACCCAATTTAAAAAATAGTAGCTTTGACAATACAGCTTAAGCAAAACCTGCAGAAACAGCCTGCCAGACTGTACACTGACACATGTAACAGCCTGCCAGACTGTAAACTGACACATGTAACAGCTTGCCACACTGTACACTGACACATGTAACAGCTTGCCACATTGTACACTGACACATGTAACAGCCTGCCACACTGTACACTGACACATGTAAAAGCCTGCCACACTGTACACTGACACATGTAACAGCCTGCCACACTGTACACTGACACATGTAACAGCCTTTCACATTGGACACTGACACATGTAACAGCCTGCCACACTGTACACGACACACGTAACAGCCAGCCACATTGGACACTGACACATGTAACAGCTTGCCACACTGTACACTGACATATCACAATTTGTTTTCATGTTTTTCTAAACATTTTATTTGCCTACAATGAAGACAAATGCTATTATAACTTTATAACAATAGTTGCATTGCGTGTCCAGCATCATATGTACATGTTCATTTCTTTGTTCACATTTCCCTAGTATCAAATCAATCCCAGGACATATATGATAGTTTGCAGAGGTAAATGAAACTGGTAATGTTACTGATCATGTTTCAACAATTATTCCGAATGTTTCTGAAGGAGATGCAATAGTTGACTCTAAGCTTTTCCAAGAAACAGCACATTACTAAGATCACACGCATGTCACCAAAGTAACAATGACAAAATATTTCTAAGTCATAGTTTATTTACCGATAATGCCTATTGATGAGAAAATTATACTAGATGATTCAAAAAGATTGTTCAGTAAATTTTATTCAGTGATGCTGGACACACTGTGAAAATCACGTTGGACTTAAAATGACCATCATAACAAAAGTAATACGTTACAAATATGCCTCAACATCATGTACATTGAGACAATAATATAACTTAACTGTCCTGAATCAAACATTTGTTTTTAAACTTGTAAAAATCCAACTGTTCACTTTTTGGGACATTTGCACACATATACACTTTACATGTCAGACTTCCAAAATAAAACTTTCTTTTAACGCTGTCAAATCCAAGATGGCTGCCCTGTACAACAAGCATGGTAACACTAAAATTAACATTTTACTGTGCTTACCCATATGCAAATGATACTAATTAGATATTAAATGCTACATTGGTCACACAAATCACTCACAAGCTTGGTAATTACTAGATGACACTTTGATAAATAAGATACAGGAACTAGTAGTACTTACTATTATTAATTACAAAGTGACTTTAATTATGTAATAAATGCAGTACACAATGATTAAATAACTAATCAAATTCTAACAAACATGTCAACACAAAATTTACAATAACATTCATATAGGAATAGGTTTTCAATAAATTTATGTACAATTCGTTAAGATGCATTTCACTTTTAATAAAAAAAAGGGTGATGAGGTTTTGAAGTTCTTTGATTTGGTAATTATGATTACCATTTTTAGACTCTATATGATGCTTAAAAATTAGTCAATCAAATTTCTTGTGTACAATGAAAATACCCAACTGTATGTCTATGCAAAAGGTTTTCAGAAAAATAGGTAAACTAAAATGTATCAGTTTTTAGGCCATACAGGAATATAGGAGGCTTTAAAACGATTCAATCAAATTTAAATGTATTGTGCACAGTGACAGGTCCCTAAGAAACATCTACGCAAAATTTGAAAAACAGATTTTCTGATATCTGAGACCTAATAATGGATGGCGCACGCAGAGTGATGGCATTGGACCTCCAGCCCAAAATACTAAAAATGCACGGGACAATGAGCAAGACTGCATCTCAAGAAATTTGGATAATCAAGACAGATGACATGAACAACAGTAGGCATACATGCACAGAACCCACTAAGCAAAGTATTACATAAATATCACAATGACAAGTGGAAGCCATATTCATGACTTGCCAGCAGTAATCTAAGTATTTTTCAAGGAAAACCTGAAGTGACTTTTCCATTATGGTGAACTTTTTGACATGATGTTACACCATGTAATCAGTAAACAATGTGAGTATTTGATTTTTGAGAACATCACTCACACAAGTTTAGTGACTACACTTATTAGATCCTGAATCAGTAACAAACTACTACACAGAGGAGACTGATCATGACCAGTAATGAGGACATTACTCAAACTGCTATCAAGACAAAATAACAGAAAAGACAATCTGGTCAACAACTAGTATAAGAGCACATTCAATGTGCCAAGACAGTCAAACAACTAGGACATGCCACACACCTGCTAGTGTATGTTAATGTGTTCTTGTCTTCTTAGAACATAAATAATTAAACCTATCTGTTAAATGAATGTTTGCTAATTCATTGGTCCCATACTCTTCCCGCTGCATAAATTACCAGTTTATTGAAATGAAAACAGCACATCTTAATCAATCTCAGGTTCCAACAATCTCAAGTTAGCATACTTCGCACAAGTATGAGAGTCCAACGCTTCCTGTGAATCGTAACCTTTCCCGCAATTCACACACTGGTATGGCTTTGAGGTGTGTCTGTTAATTTCATGCCTTAGCATGTCAGACCTTCTGCTGAACCCTTTGTTACACACGGGACACTTGTGGTTCTTCTCGTTTGAATGCAAACGAAGGTGTCTTTTCATGTTCGGTTTCTCCTTGAATGTCTTTTTACACACCGAGCATTGGAAGGGTCGATCGTCAAAGTGAATACGATGATGTGAAATGAGGCTGCAACGTTTTGCGAATCGCTTTCCACACAGCCCGCACTCGTGGCGCTTCACCTCATCATGAATCGGCTTATGTTTTGCGAGGTTTGAGCGAATGCTAAACGCCTTCCCACAGATCTCGCAAACGAACGGCTTCAGTCCATCGTGGCTGCGTTCGTGATCAGCAAGGTCACACTTGCGGAGGAATGCTTTGCCACAGGAGACACACTGGTGGCGCTTGTCGTTGGTGTGCGTGTGTCTGTGGCGAGACAGGTTTGACTGGTCCTTGAACGTTTTCCCGCACATCTCGCAAGAGAATGGACGCTCGTTGGTGTGTGACCGCCGGTGGCTGAGCAACGTCGACATTGTCGTGAAGGTCTTGTCGCATATGTCGCACATAAATGGCCTGTCTAGCATGTGAGTGTGTTTGTGCTTCGACACAGCACTCCGCGTGGCAAACGCCTTTCCACACAGCGTACAAAGGAAAGGTTTCTCGTGACTGTGTATACGCTGCCGATGACTGACGAGGTCGCTCGGCCGGCGGAATGACTTCTCACACAGTGGACACTGGTGCGGCTTCACGTCCTTGTGGACCAGCTTGTGACGGTTAAAGTTTGACCGGTATGTGAATGTCTGGCCACAGATGGAACACTCATGGGGCCTTTCGCCAAAATGTGAGTTCATGTGTTCATGCAGATACTCTGGCTTATGGAAGCCCTTTCCGCAGATGCCACACGTGGTCACTTTGTCAGCACGTGTCTTGACATTTTTCACAGAGCCAGCTGTCGACTGAGTGGTGTCATTTTCTGAGTTACCTGCACTGCCGTCATGTTCACATTCGTCATTGGGCATCACATCATTGTCTGATGCAGTCACAGGTAATCCAGCTGGCTCTATCTCAGCATTCTGTGTATCGTTCTTTGCAACTGCCGTCTCCTCCTGTGCACCCAGGGGCAAGGTGTCATCCACATTCTCAATCTGTACGTATACAGTGTGTCCTTCAGACTTTTCTTGATTTGGGTCTCCAAGAGTTTTAGAATCGGCAGTGATCCTGGGTAGAACTGGGTTGCTTTCTGTGGGTATCTCTTCAATCTCACTTTTTATGCGAGCTGCAACATATATTTAACAAGCTATTTAACAAGAGTGCCAGTTTGCATCCAAAAAAATAATAATAAACATTATTATTCACGATAACCTTATAAAATGCACATTTTATCTCCCTAAGGGTCGTGATTGCTAACGCAAGTGTATTGTAAAACATAATATACATGCACTAAACAATTTGATCGACTACCTTATACATTGCGTAATGCGTTAAAATATAGTGAATAAGAAGAAACTTTAATAACAATAAAAAATAAATATACTGAATAAATATTTAAAAAATATATTACAATAAAATAATAATAAATAGATAAATTGTAAAACAAGATAAATAGTATTATATATATATATATATATATATATATATATAATAAAACGTTTAGTAAGTGTTCATTGAATCGTGCGTCACTGTTTTCTAGTTTAAAACATGATGCATATATGTCGTCTTAAACGCAGAGAGAGTTTCTTATTATTGGGTCTAGTTCATTCCATATGTGTGCGCCATTTACAGCAATGGAGTTCTTGAAAACATTGGTTCGTGCTTTAGGAACAAAACAGATGACATGCAGACTAGGAAGCATTTGGCTTATTGAATGTCAAATATTTTTCACATACATAACAACCAACTCTTATCAGTAATCATCATAATTTTATAATGTATATGTAATTGTTCTCATCATTATTACCCTCGCTGTGGGTACTTTCTATGTCCAACCGGATAAATGGGTTAACAATTTATTAACACTAAAGACACATTGAGATACCAATACTTTTTAAATCAAGCACCTACAAATAACATAAAGTTTTTAGAATTGTGTTTTTACTGCTCAATGTAGTGCTACTAAATTTCAAAACATGGGGGCAGCCAATGTGAAATAACAGACTTACATGTATTTATGAGCTAGTGTTAATTTGAGTGAACATAAAGTTAAAATTTACAAAATAATATTAAATTGCATTTAGTGGAATAAACAAAACATATCAACATTCAAATTAAGTTACATAATTATTTGACAATCACCTAATCATCTTTACAAACATTTAAATTAAAGCAAAGTTGTCATAGTTCATACTCACTCACAAGTATTTTTTAGCATTTCAACATCGTTATTAAACTCATTACATGTATGTAGATGAGACATGAATTGCTACTTCGCTGTTAGATAGGTGGCAAATGAAGAATTCTATCAATCTTTGACAACTTATTCATTGATGACCACTGATGTGATTTTTGAAGGCTTGACGAACAACTCAAATGTGATGTAATAACAATATAAACTCACCTTGTGATCTTGTGGCAACCTTATGGCTAACCGGATGTGTCTTAGGCTTAGCTATGTGCTTAACCTCTTGCTTATTGTCCACCAACAAATCTCTACACAGCGTTATTAGCCCAGTCAACTCGAGTAGTTCACAGGTCTCTAATATGCTGGGTATTTCCGAGGTGTTCTCAATTTTCAGAGCACCAGTGTAGATGAACTGCAACATAACCTCCCATATGTGATCCGAGATGTTTGACATGTCCAGGTAATGGTGGCTAGCGAGTAGCTGGGTCTTGAGTACAGGACTGGCTGCAGCTAGAACGCAGGCATGGGCAGTGAAGACACGACCATTATCTGCGCGAATGATGACATCAGAGAAGCTACTGCTCTGTCTCATGTCGCCCAGTGTGTGGCACAGAGAGGCACACCATGTCTTGTGTTTCTTCAGCACCATCGTGACTGCTACAACTTTCTGAAACAAAACAATGTACTCACTCATTTCACAGTATTTTTCACTGCCTATTAGTAAATGAACACAAAACAAATACATTCATCTCATAAAGATAAACCCATAAGCCAGTCAATGTAATATTCATAATACTAGAATATTATGTTGGAGGTATATTGCCTGCGAAATTGTAAAAAGATTATTCTGTATCATATGAACAAAATTGGCTTCCACCACACCATCTTAGAATTGGCTGATTTTTATATGTCAAAATATGCATCTAACTGGTTTATCATAGTAAGCGGAGGTTCATTTGATTATTTTCTAAATTTATAAAGTTGTGTAACTTTATTAGGTTTGTCACAACAAGCTAAACTACCATTATCAGGGGCTCATAAAAGTGGGAATATTTAATGCGCAACAAAAACATGCACATTTGGCATATAGAATTAATGACATATAATGATACAGGGAATCCAAATCTGCCATCATTGTAAGAGTTGGACGAACAGAAGAGGAGCTGTGGTACCTGCAAGTTGGGATTTTGTATATTTCGGATCACATTTGTGAGGCAAAATATACCTGACAACATGATATCCACTAGTTTATTTTTAGTTCCCATAGTCACAGAAGTCCAGTTTCTATTCCAAAATAAATCAGGATACTTGCACTGTGTTTACATAATATATCTTCAAAAAAATTGATAAATCATATTTTGAACCAATGCAAGCATGGATGATTTGCAAGGGTACTGGTTGGACAAAATTTCCAAAATAAAAAATATATATATGGGTCCCGGATGATTTCGCACAAAATGGATTTGGCCTACCGCGATGGATGATTCGGCCCACCTCATTAAAATTCAGGGGTGCAGTGTTGAACGTTTCGGCCCACCCTCTTTGTAAGGGAATCTGCATATACGTAGCATGCTCAAAATGTGGTTGTTTGTGTTGTTTTACTTAATGTATATTGTATAATGTATTTAAAAAATTATGTAATAAATGCAATATCCACAGTGGTTTAGATCCCTGTTCATGGATATTACCATGTTTGTGTGTATTTGTATGTTTATTATATATATATATATATATATATATATATATATATATACATATATATATATATATATATATATATACTGTGTGTATATATATATATATGTACTTATACAATGTGTGACACACATTGTAGACTAAGGTGTTATACTACATGGTAGTACCCTGCGTGTAGTGTAGTGTCATGCGCACTCTTAGGGCATTGTACTGATAAAAGGAAATATATAAGAAACACAAAGAATATGCAAGCCAAAAGACTACTTCCTGAATAATATATAGATCGTCAAAGAAAGATTGTCTATACAAATACATACATACATAAATATATATCAGGGATGGGCGTCAATTCCATTCTTTCAATTCCAATTCTTTGCAATTCCTTTTATTTAATTCCAATTTAATTTCTTTCAATAATTTTTTTCAATTCCAATAAAATTTCTATCAATAATTTTATTCTCAATTCCAATTATAATCCTTGAATTCCAATTCCCGCTCCAGTTCAAATATCAAAAGTTAACCATAAAATTATACGATTAATGTGCATACAGCATGTCATGTATTTATATAATCATTATATAACACACACACATAATCACCAAAATAATTCATTCAGTGACATTTTATTGCACTGCATTTTAATCCAGACACCACTGGATTCACTGCGTAATCGAAATGTCTGGGTTCTACTGAGTCTGCTCTCGTTCTGGCATCACCTATTTCACACTAAATTTGTTGAAACACTAGATCAGCATATTGAAATGGTAGTGTAATGAAGGGTGCAGAAACAAGACAAACAATTAACTTAAAATATTTCAATGCATCAACCAGTATTTAAATGTCAAGGTGTTACAAACTGATTGAGTAGCTAGGAAAATATATAAAAACCACCGAGTGGCTACTAGGCAGTATTGGCTGGGTAAAATATAATTATGTAGTTTATACCATTTATATGGTTATCACATTCTGGTTATAATCCACAAGTGGTGTCAGTCTTCATTGGACTTATGTTTGCACTGGAAATCTTTGAACATTAACTGGTTACACTTTGGACTGTTTGGAGATATCCTGGCTTCACTCCTGGTACCTGGGTAGCCCCAATAAGTATTTGCTTAGCATGTGACACTGGGAAAGTGTGATTGTTATCTGGGCAATTTCAATGGTTCTTTGAAGCAGTCCCCAGCCAGCACTCATTCACACAAGACAGTAGTCTAATTGACTTCCCATTCATCAGTTTCATCTATTGATAACTGCTGGGTAATGTTTGACCAGCAACTTCGTTGTCCAACTTTTCTTGGTCATTCACCCATTTTATCCTGAAGCTAGTGCAGACGAGTTGCAGCCAGTTCCTGATGATTTCCACAAAATCTATCTGTCAGCATTAAAAATGACAGGCCTTCATTTAAAATGGACATAATTTTATTATTTCTCAATCAATTTTGTTATGTGATATACGATTAGAAAGTAGATCAAATAAACTATCAAGTCACATTGATAAACTTGTAGTCTGATAACATACATTATATGTGGCATATGGCAATTTTTGTATTATTTCTGCATGATAATTTGGGAAGCTTTTTGATCGGCATCGACTTAGTGGCGTATTTTTTGCCAATCCTTTGCTTATTAATAGTGAAATTTGGGCGTTGCATATTATTTAATTTCGGTATTATTTGATTAATATTCAGGAATTTTTGCATGTCATTTCACTGCGTATTATATATAATATATATTAATATTTGATATATTTGATTTTATATAATATTTGGGATATTCTTGGATTTTTTTTAATTATTTCTTGGTTAAATGACATATAGCTCTTCATACTACATTTATTACATTAATTTTTCAAGACATTATACATTACACATTAAGCAAGAAACCCACAAACACCCAAGTTTTGAGCGCTTTGCTCTGCGTATATGCAGCCATTTCCCATACAACAATATGTGGGCTGAATCGTCCGTCCTTAGATTGCCACTGCTTGTGTGCAATGGGCCGAATCGTCCGTCGCGGTGGGCCGATTCTGTTTTGGGCCGAATCATCCTAGGGCTAGGCTTGCAACTTTGAATAAGTCTCGACTATCTCCAATTTTTTTACACTAAGCAAAAGTAGACACTAGTAAACCATTGGCGTGATGTGTTCGTTGCATAGCCATATAATAATTTACAAACATCACAATAAGTGTGGCCGAATAAGTTATTCATTAATAAGTACGTGAGCGATAACACGAATGATTCGGTACAGCGATTTAACGAATCACGTTTACAGTCAACGCATTAATAACACGTACGATATATCAACAATTGCGGTGATAAATACTAATTATTAACGCACATGTGACATACTTACGATATCAAAACTTGCTAACTGTTTACAACTATGAGGTCTATTCGCACAATACAATTTTCAAAACCTTTTCGAAAGATTTACTCTCCTATCGGCGTTTTTGTGAACTACACCGTCAGGGGAAGGGCTGAAATCAGGACATGACCCAGGCACTAGTTACTAGGTCCGGGTACCGGCCATATGCGAGTTGTCGGTGCCCTTGTTTATAATATATTTATAGTATATATATATATATATATATATATACTGTCATGATTTTGCTATTTGGATTATATAAGTGATTCCACTGATGCTGTGAAACCATACTGTTCTTGTTGATATACTGGTCAATATGATAACACTCCTGCATGGAGTCAAACGGTCAGACAATTTGGGCGCGCATGCTAATTTAGTCATATTTTTTGTTTATTAGAGCATGTTTGAATTGATCTGATTATGTTGTGCTAGCTAAGCTATTGCCTCTGGCATATAGATAGTTTTGTATATGTTAGTCATCATGCACAGATCTCATGACTGTCCACTCATTCAAACAGGTAAGAGACAAAGCATTATACCTCGGCAAACTGATTTCCCTTCCATTTTGATAACAAGAACTTGAACATAAAGAGCGCATAATCGATAGTTAACGAGCAGATCTTGCGTGTCACTTTTGTACAAGAGAGCAATAATTTTAAATTAAATTTTACTATTTTAAATTAAGGCTTGATCTCGCCTGTCCCTATTTATGATTATTTACGATTACGCCTAATGGGTTTTTGTGTTGCGCCCATGAGCATGAATTCTCGAGGATATGGACACACGGGCATTATAAAAGAGTTGTTATTGTTGTTTTTGTTATTATTATTATTATTATTTGACTGACAGACTGACCTCACGAATCACCTTTTCTATGTGTGTGTGTGTGTGTGTGTGTGTGTGTGTGTGTGTGTGTGTGTGTGTGTGTGTGTGTGTGTGTGTGTGTGTGTGTGTGTGTGTGTGTGTATTATATATATATATATATATATATATATATATATATATATATATATATATATATATATATATATGTATGTATGTATGTATATATGTATGTATATGTTTGCCCGTACAACGCCTTTGTTTTATATGTATCAGCGGAAATGTTGCTTGTGATCCAGCGGGCCGCCTATGGGGGTGGTTAATAGTTTTAAACTTTCTAAATTCGCCTGGAGGTTCGATAACTTGAGAGGCTCTATATCGCAGAAGGTTGTATGTAGAGTTCCGGCTGCGGAATTTCAAATTGTTCTATTTCAATAATAATTATTTTATATCTACAAATGCGTCATTGGATGTTCACAGACATGTTGCACAGTTTATAAGTCATTGACGTTTAATTGAAATACCAAACCCTTTAATTAGCACTGTTTCCGCATTACCTATCGCTTGTTACGTCCGCACGTTTACAATTTAAGTAGCTCCTTCTTTCGCATTTCATATTAATTGTTTTACGTATGGAGCCATCCTCTCAAGCGAGGGGAGGCGGAACTACCCCTAACCGATCGTCTCCACAATGCTGGGGAATGGGCGGAGTTGAACTATACAATTATAGCAATTGACTTCGCCAGTCGCTACTACGTCAGCCGTGGGAACAGCGCAACTACCCGTCATACTTTGAAGATGGATACACGACTGGGGGGAATCCTAATACCCGTCCTAAACATTGCAAGTAACATGAGCAGCGTGTTGAATGATCGGAGACCGACCCCACTCATCGTGGGCGATTTCTCTGACTTAAAAGGAGATGAGTTTTTGAAAGGGATATACCACGGGTAGAGAAGAGATGGTACTGACGTAATCCGACTTCTTGCACCCGAGGATTTATGGAGCTATATGTGAAATTTAGCGTCAGCATTATCGCCCGTCAAGTCAGTTTATTAATTTTTTATTTATTATAATTATATGTGTTATGTGGGATAACTAAGTATACGACGTAATGTTATAGTATCGATATTATAAAACAGTGATTGTTCTTTCTCTATTGCCATCGTTCGTTTTCTGTGCACCCAAATCTCAATCATTTCTTCAAGTATCGGCTGAAATTTTTAACAAGTAGGTATATATTGAATTGTGACTTGGTGGGTGCATGAGATTTCTAACAATTAATTTTCTTTTTCTTAACAACTGGACCATTCACCAATTACAATTTATTAATGCGGATAGCATACACTTGGGATGGGTTTGGATGTGCTGGCCAAGCCCAACACTTATGGATATGCAGTCAAACGGTCAGATAAGAGGTTGGATGTGAGTGTTATTTAGTCGTGCATCTATGTAGTTGGGTATTGCGTTAATTTGTTAATGACAGTGTGAAGTGATATGTCGGATTATACATTCTTACAACTTCAATGACAAAATGACAGCTATTGTAGTAGATCAGTTACTCGATCCAGTACGTCCTTTCTTCGTGCAATTAAGAGTAAAAGTCAGCTATATTCCACAAAGTAAATTATCGGTTAGTAATTAAAATAAAATTAAATGTAAAACAAATATTCATTTGACAAATTACTACATTGTACAATAGCACGAAATCGGCATGCATACAATTAATATCCACATACACGTTCCATGGACGAGGTACCTAGAGAGATCTATGTAATGAACCGAATACACACCATTGTAACATTAGTTCAATTCACTGCGCCACATTCACCGTGGGCCGAATTCACCAACAATTCAATTCAAGACGCTTGTAAAAACGCAGGTTCGGAACTATAACTATGCATGGCTAAACGCAACACAATGCAATTCGAAGTAGATCATTGGCGAACGATAGGTATGTCTGCCTAAGACAATCCATACGCACTTTTATTAACTCAACATTAACTCAAGTAAACATTATATTTACTTAATTTTAAAATTCGGTTGCTTTCAGTTTCAGTTATTTATAGACATTATGTCCTCATTATTTGTTTTGGTCATTCATTTTCTATTTTCTTTTATTCTTGGGGTTTCTTTTCTTTGTTTGAGTTAATTTTTCTATTCTAGTCAACACCGAAGGATACATAAACTCATTTTAACTGCATGGCACATAATGAAAGCGGCATTAATCAATGCAAAGGATGCCCTACAACTTGAAGGGAACTTCTATAGGCGCTGCACGGTGCTCGGTGGGCAAGTAGATACAAAAGCAATAATCATTGGCGCAACACCAGTTGGGATTTTCAACGCATCTGACACATATCCGGACACATGTCCGGGTTTCAGAACGAGCGCTGTTGTGTGCCTGAGTGACCGAAGCGATAACGGAGATTCGCAAGACTTGATTTCTTTCTTGTTGGTATTTTTAGCATATTTAAAATACATAACTGTATGATTAACGAAATATAGTTATTAGTTGATATATTCAGCTTGCGGAGTATGCGTTTAAAAGTTGCGTAGATGTGTAACAAATGATTAGTGTATTTACGTCACATATTATCGCCCAATTAACTTGGTCTAAAATCAGGAAAGGAACTAGGATTAGGAAGAATACCCGAGAGGAAAAACAGAAATGCACGCGTTTCGTGATTACACACGTCTTAGTGTAGGACATGATGTCAAATTGCATCTATGTAGGGCAGTTCGACGGTGTCGCCGTCGAACGTACATTTCGGTCACAAGAAATGCCAAACATCAAAACTTCAAGGGATGAAAAGTACCATAACTTTTTACTGTCAGATATTATAAGAACTTACTATGACATAAATAATTGTCCCATATAAAGCTTGTTGCATCCTGAAAAACATGCATGGTTCCGGACATATTCACATGGACCTAACATTTTCACCCATATACGGTTATGTCCCAAAACTCTGTGTGACGGTACATTGCAATATTATGTCATTTATCCATAGGGCAGATATTAATTTGTTGACTAGACCCAATAAAATGACGTGGTTGTGGTATAGAAAAATTAGAGATGAACTGGTTCAGCATCGGACGTACCTTTATTTGGTGTTGCATAACTTGCATGTATGCGACTATGCGTGTGAACTACAACATACCAAGTAGTTATAATTACGATTATATTTTCCAGATCAGGTATCCATCCATATTGATAGAAATGCAATTAGGAGCTTAGGTTGAATCTTCTCTGGCTATAAATGTTGACGGTCAGACATAAAATTCAATTTTTTTATATTGACCACTGTGAGATCAAACAAACCATACCAAATGCATTAGAACATAAACTGTCCATGACTTCCAGCAACAGATAGTGCATCAGCTTTCTTGATGACACACTTATAGTTGTAGCTAAACAAATTCTGAAGATGTCTTCCAGTTCACCTGATAGCTACTTTTATAATAATAAAACAATCTAGCCAATCCAAACAACAAGAACAATGGGGATATACATACAACACAACCCAAACTTCACTATAACAGAAAAATATACATCAAAACAGATTCATACATATGTGAGATGAGTCTAAGAGAGAATGTGATATACTATAATCACAATCCTAATATACAAAAATCTGAATTAAAAAAAACATGCCTCATCAGCAGGTATATTTAACTAACTGTGTTTACTTTTATTTGGAGTCCTTGTTTGGGGATAGATCCAGTTGCTAAAAAACTCTTGCCCTTGAAAAAAATAGCAATTAAATGTACACGTGCTAAAGTAAGATTTCATTATACAACATTAATTAACATTGTGACTTTCACATTAACTATTCTCAAAGACATGATTTTGGTTTAAGATGTTGGCACTGTGCAAAATTATCAACAATGACACTACATTTAAAAGTCTACAGTGTACGAGATACAGTACTATATTCCTTGGTAAAAGAGTGGCAGCTTTTATAAGATTGGGTTATAAACTTATAATAATAAAAAAGTCATCATGTTGACATTTGTTTGTGGGTATACAGCTGTATTTTCAAACACTTGTTGACAAATATTCAAATAATAAATATGATTTGGTACTCGGTCTAGTGTGATTGAGACTGGTGTCCCAATGAATGATGTCTATTAGGGTCGTGTTCAGGGATCTTGTCTCTAATGGTTTTCAAATGTTACATTGTATTCTGATGTAGGAGCCATCAGGTGTTTTCTGTAGCGGTCTTATTGAAAGGTGTGTTAATGCTGCCTGGTCTGTGTTTCTGACAGGTGTTGGTCTTCACTTAATCAAGATGGTTCTGTTGAGGAAGGATGAAACATGGTGCACCTCCCTCTGTCACACGCTAGACGACATGAGAAAAACTACCTTCTCTGATGTCATAATTCAGGCAGAAGGTGATGACGTGCTGAAGGCCCACAATTGCATTCTGGCAGCAGCCAGCCCAGTTCTCAAGACTCGATTGGTCTTAAGTCAGCATTATCTGTACATTCCCAAAATCTCAAAGCGCACATGGGAAATCCTGCTGCAGTTCATCTACACTGGGAATCTGGCAGTTTCCCAGGTATCAGAAATACACGACGTCCTGCGGATTGCAAAACAGCTAGAGATGACTGGACTGACATCACTGTGTAAAGATGTGTTGAAGGGCAATGTGGAAAAGAGCAAACGTGTCCGAGTAAATGAAACAAGGATTGTTGTTGAAACGGACACGTCCCAGGATAAGTTTGCTGGGAGCCCTGAGTGTGACGATGGTAGGTACAGTGTAGCGTACGTGGGTATGGCTGTGATTGCTGTTGGATTCAAGTAAAATCATGTACCCCGGTAGTAATTTATTCTGGTTTAGGCATCATTTTGTCCTTGTAATCTGTTATTTTTTGTTTAATGTTACAGTGGCATTACTTGGTCAGAGTTCATACGCTCATAGCCACTATAATTATTTGCTACACCTGACTTAACAATTAAGGTTTGGGGGATGGGAGTGATTGTGGGAACCAAACACATCAAACATAGGGATGCTTACCTACTGCTAACTTCTCATTACAGGTAATACCACTGTTTATAAAAAAAGTTGTGTTTTGTTTACAATTTGAAGTTTGCATAGCAGAAACTTTCAAATTGAATGAATACAATTTGTCAAAATAACTTCAATATAATAACAGATTTTTCCTGTACAATGCATGGAATGAAATTTTAACTGAATATTTTTAGCTAATCATTACATTTAATTGATTTTTTATTGTAATCTGATTATGCATTATTATACATAGAATCTATAATATTCATGCTACATGTATATTTGGTTGTTTATGTCAAAACAAGTCTTATGTGGGTTTGTGATCAGTAAAACTGGTAGTTTCTAATACACAATGTTTGCTATAGGTTGTGTGAGCAGTGTTGTTGAAGAGCTGCAAAAATGCACCCCACAGGAAGGGACACAATCTCCTGTTACGTCTGTCGAAACATCAATTGAAGACGATTTTGACGGTGGTATGTGCAGTATAATTATACTCTCTGTACATGCGCCATTTATCTGTACAAAGACGTCTGCATCCTGGCACCATTGGCCTCTGTCTATGTTGATCTGCATCTTAGCACCATTGGCCTTTGTCTCTGTCCATCTGCGTCCTGGCACCATTGGCCTCTGTCTATGTTCATCTGCATCCTGGCACCATTGGCCTCTGTCTATGTTCATCTGCGTCCTGGCACCATTGGCCTTTGTCTCTGTTCATCTGCGTCCTGGCACCATTGGCCTCTGTCTATGTTCATCTGCGTCCTGGCACCATTGGCCTTTGTCTCTGTTCATCTGCGTCCTGGCACCATTGGCCTCTGTCTATGTTCATCTGCATTATGGCATCACTGACCTCTGTCTATGTTCATCTGCATCCTGGCACCACTGGCCTCTGTCTATGTTCATCTGCATCCTGGCACCACTGGCCTTTGTCTATGTTCATCTGCATCCTGGCACCATTGGCCTTTGTCTATGTTCATCTGCATTATGGCACCATTGGCCTTTGTCTATGTTCATCTGCATCCTGGCATCACTGGTGTCTCATATCACAAATGCCAGTGTATTCAAGAAGTAACCACAATGGTTGTTATTTAGAATTATTAACTTTTTCAGTAAACTGTTTGATTCGTCAGTCAAGTCTAAGGGGAGTTATGGTCAATTTATTGAGATTACTATTTGCTGCATTTACCCATGTATGCAGAGTTTCTAGTTTGAGCTCCACTGTTGCTATCCATATAATTATGTATGACATAATCATGATCAGTCAGTATTGTCTACCAAATGTTGTTTTTATGGTTCAAGAAATGCATGTTCTATGTGTGATCTCAGTGGTGTTTGCATGGTTGCCTGCTTGTGTGTATGTGAATTATAAGCAGGCAGCATAATTAGTAATCCACTTGGCAACAAACACCAAATTATTGGCTTAAACTTAATTATTTATCGGCTTTTGTGCAGATAACATGTAAATTGTGCATAGATAAATAGCTGATAAAGTACACCACCTGTGTATATAAGCTTATAAAGAATCCCTTCGAGTCGTCACTGCATGCCACCAATTGAGGAGAGAACTCTCCCACATTTGATAGCACTGTGTGATTGGCTAAGCCCAAAAATATCTGGACCCAGCATGCAGTAGTTGTGTTAACTGATTACTGTGCCACTATATTGCCACAGCTGTACAGGCCGTTGCCTTACCATGGCATGGTGACAGAGTCTTGGTCCATGATAAAGACATGAGGAGAATACATGAATAATCATTTCACATAGCATTGCAGATTTATTTACAGCTGAGATGCATTGTTTGTCTTTGTTTAGTTACTACAGATGAGTATGTTACCCTTCCCCTGGTTCATGCTGAATCTACTTTATACTTGTCTGTTTCAGGCTGTGAGAGCAATGCCATCACCCAGGAAACAAACAGAACAGAGTCGGAACATGATAACACAGCAGATGATGACGTTGCAGATGATTCTGTAGACAGCGTCTCGCAGCAAGTTTCCAATGTATTAGACAACACCGAAAGTGAAACCATAAAGTCAAACGAGAATCCAGTATCATGTGAGATTTGTGGAAAGATGTTCCGCAAGAACGCCTACTTGCGCAACCATTTGTTCCAGCACACAGGAGAACGGCCGTACAAATGCTGGGATTGTGGTCTGGCGTTCACGCTTCAGTCGAACCTGAATAGACACAAAAGGATACACACAGGAAAGAGGTCCTACGAATGCTCTTTGTGTGATAAGTCGTTTTCGCGGCGGGACACTTTATCCAGGCACAAGAAGGTTAGACATAACGACGAGAAACCATTCCCGTGTCCGCAGTGTGGCAAACGATTCAAACTGAAGCACGAAGTGCCCGTCCACATGCGTATTCATGCGGACGACAAGCCATTTGTGTGCGAGATATGCGGGAAGACATTCTCGCGCATGAACTACTTGGCAGCACACCGGTGCACACATTCGGATGCCCGACCACACCAGTGCCCAAATTGCCCGAAGTCATTCAAAGATCGGGCGTCCGTAAATCGTCACCAATTGACGCACTCGAAGCTCAAGTGGCACATGTGTCCAACATGCGGGAAGATGTATTCCAGCAAAAGTCAACTTGTGAGTCACGAGTACGGTCACCGGGGACTACAGATTCGCTACCCATGCTCGCAGTGTGGGAAAGGGTTCTCGAGCAAGTCTCACGTGGTGCGACACATGCGCAATGTGCACGAGAATCGCATGACATGCAGTACCGCTGCACTTGCCAAACAGGTTGTACTGATCTCAGGTTCTTTGGGGTGAACATTGAACTGTTTCGTACATGACTTGATGAAATCTTATTAATTTTGTATCATGTTACATTATTAACATAGTACATACTGCAAGGGCACTATTATTACATTGCATGTTACATTTATCTGTCGATAGTTATAATTTATGTAATCATTTGAACAAGTTTGGAGGATCAGTATGTTGTGATGTGTACAATTTATATCGTACATGTTTCATGGTGTTATTTTATGATAAAATGAACAGAAAACTCCATTAAATGGTTTGTTTAGAAATTATATTGCATTCCATAATTGCTAGCATGCATATACTTACTTGTATAGATAATTTGTTTGAATTTATTAAATAAATGCTTCATCGTTCTCCTTAAAATAAGTGTCATGTTGGCGTAATAACCATTTCATATTTTGATGTGAATGTTGTTTCAGAGTTGGAGCTGTGCTTGACATTGTAGCAACTTACCTGTTATTGGTTTATATAAAATGTGAAAATTTATTTGAGCTTTACTGAAGAAAACACTTGGATTTTTTATTATGAACTGTATTTTTTAGTTAAATTACATTACATTTTTAAACAAATCCCAAAACTGATGTGAAAATATATTTCTCTGATGCCAGCCCAGTGAAATCTCAATATACAAGAAGCCATAATCTTCGTACCATTCTGTTTTTTATGTAGCACTAGTTACCAAATTGTTCTTTCAGTAACACCAGTGTTCTTGGACATAACACATCTTCTAAATTGTCTTGACAGCAGGATCTAAAAATTTCATGTGTCCTAATGTAGTAACAGTAATTGTTGTTGCTTGCAAACCAGTGTGCATTGTCGAACACCTCAATATGAATGCTCCATGGAATATCATCTTGCCAAACATCACTCCAAGCCAATCATCTTTGTGTCTTTGATGAGTCAGATGTTTTTGTGTATAAGTAAATCATGGTATTACATTAACATTAACGAAGTAGCAGTAATTACTGTTGCGAGAATTATGAAAGGTCAACAGGTAGTTATGATGTATACACCTTCAACAGCTCTCTTTGAAGTGATGTGTGTGTGGGCATCCAAGTTTCCACGTAATTTCATTTCTGGATCAAGATACAGTTGTGCATCTAATTCAGTGAGGTGTGACACATACCTAAGCAAGAACAAGAAGTTTATTTGCAACCCCAAAACGTAATGATGACATAGTGAGTATAAAAAATATAGTACGCATATACATTTTCACAATATGATAATGCACCTACCAAGGGTAAGTCAAGTTAATAAAAGTGTGCATATACCTATTAACCAATATTGTGATTAATATAAACGAACTAACACATTTTGAGGTCAGTGGCTCCCATTAACACATACATAGGTGCCATCTGACGGGTAGAGTAATTAGCTACAGTTACACTATTGTAAATAATATGATGTGGTGTTTTGTGGGAATAACGATGCGCCAAATCAACTGAAATAGGAGAACAATGACCTGGTACAGTAAATTTTTTATTACCAGAAATATATATAAACAGTGCTATGACATTTTATTACAACTTAGAAATCTACAACTACCACAGCAGTAACATATAGTATCATTACGTTATGGGTGTTTGTGTCAATCAGCAGTCTAAAATCCATGTGCTATTATTATTGTGTGGTTGTAGCTGTGAATTGTATGTGACACAGTGACAACATATTGAGCCACACTGACGCAGGGACATTCTCCTCATTGTGTTGTGACCTTCTTCAGAATTATCTGAGCTCTGCCATTTGGGGAAAAAATTAACAGGAAACCTCCCTTTAACTACGGGAGTACTGTGAGGGTGGAGGTAGGAAGGGGTGGGGAGTAGAGGGGTTGAAGCTGGTGATGGAAGGGGAGACAGAAAGGGAAGATGGAGTGGGGGGAGTGAGTATAAATGGACATGCTCCAAATTTGTCCAAAAATGGACATGGCACAACTCATAATTAATTACATTACATTTGTTACTGTCCAAACATGGCACATATTATTTCAAAAATAACATTGATACTGTCCACAGTTGGATATGGCATAAGTCAGTATATCACAGGGGAACATAACCAATTCATTACACTATCATAACTCTGCCACCCAAAAGTGAAAATCACACATTACTTACCAGTTTAAGAGATAAATATAAAATGACTACAACTCTGAATATCATTACAGAGTGCAACAAGTCATCATCTGACATTATTTAGTAAATCTTACATTGTGTTGCAATTCCGGACCATGAAATAATCATGTCCACAGTGCAAAACTTACATTTTTATCAAATCAAAAGGGCTATTAGCACATTTTGTTAACTACATTTACATAATATGGTGCATGTTAAGTGTTGATAAGATCAGAAATAAAGGCAGATTTGACATGTGAGAAGTAGACTTCAAGTATTCTCTTTGTCCAGTTGTCTGGTGCCCACTGATGTCTATGCGAGATCAGAAAAGTAACCTTTCAGTTGGTGTTTCACTGTCCAGTCATCTGGTTTACCAGCCGTGTCACTAATGATGTCGTAAGTTCTGATGAACAAGAGCGGCAGCTGTCTGTCAAAGAACCTGTATGGGTAACACGTGTTCCCAAGGTCACCCTTTGCATCACCTGACCTGTAGACACAGTTCACACAGATCTATTTAACATTTTATTACCTAACAATTACAGTTTAATACCACAATTAATATATTATATAACAATATAAATAATTTTAGTATTAAAGTAAATGTAATAAGGTAGTTAATATAATTCAACAAGTTCACGATAAGGAAATTTGCCTCTTATTACATTTGCATATTCATGAGTTTACAATAAACACTGTTGAACATTTTAAGTATGGCACGGCTTCTTGTAATTTTGTCTAAATCAGGCTACAGCCACATCACATACATCTTGCTTAAAATGCCATGTGATGATAGGGCCTATATGGATTATATATTACAGCCTACACCATAGCAAAGTTTGGATGTTGTACTCACTGCTCGTCAAAGTGGTCTTGTATATTTCGAAGAGTTCGCAACAGTTTGCAGATGGATTTAGTGAAGTCCGCCTGTTTGAAGTTTTTCTGGAATCTATTGTTCAACTTATCAAGCTTCTTAGCAACAGCTGTCTGGAAAAATATAAGAGAGACCTGTTTCACTAACATTTTACGCTCTTTAAGAAAATCCATCCTGAAACAGAATCTGATGGTAAATTTTAGGATCATTTTCAGAATGCATTTCACTGACGTGATCTGTAAATAAGTCTTTAGTTATGGAGCATTATTTCCATCATGCTAATTGTTAATCTTGTAGGTACAACTTGGCACAACCTACTTATTACTTGTCTACAAGTGTCTAAATAATCCCACTAACTGATTGTCATCAGCATGTCTTTTTGCTGACTTTGCTAACAATTAAAACATAATCTTATAAGAGCCACTGCTGTATAATCAAGATAACTATTTCTGTGTCATAGACATTGTAAAGGTTATATACATCATAACAAACAGCCTGTGGTATTTGCTTAGTGTTTTGCTGCACAATTGATGACTTGATATCACGCATCCGCAGAAATGTCACCCGGACAGTTTATAACACCTGGAAAAATGTAAATGCTACAGAATCGCTGATGGACATTTTCAGTTTATAAGGTCATCTTAAACTGAAATTCTGTCATCAGGTATAGCAACAAGGTCAGCTCTGTGCATTTTACATTAGATGCAGCTTTAAACTTGCTAAAAAACCGATTAATAAATATCACAACAACCCTGACCTTCACAACACTGTAAATGCACAGCAAACATCAACAGGTCACGACTCTAATGCTGTGTAGACAAGTCATACTTTCTTGCAAAGTTTTAATCGCAAACTTATTGAAGACTTATTTGGCTGTGGACAACTGGATGTTTGATGAAAGCGGACTCCAAATAAATGTCAGTTGGTGAATTCGACCTGTTTATCGTGTATATAATTATTAAAGTATAGACTGGTGCACTCTTATGAATTTCCTTTTTAGGTGTATTTGATCTACCGGACCCAGGATGAATTGTTAGTGAAACACAATTTTTTATTTTTGATCCTAGATGAGGAGGATATTTGAATTTATGGAGTTAAATTATGGTTAAGAGCTCTTACAAATGTTAGTGAAAGAGCCCCCTGGAGGAGGACTGTAGAAAGAGATGGAAGAGCTCCGGTGACGCCCTTATGTGACACTCGGCCCAAAGACGACTGAGTAAGCGCATGTGTCCCAGGAATTTGAATATGTCATGGTACTTTTTTAAATCCATCTGTTTTCACATGAGATGTCCACTTTCTCAGATCCTATCTACAGTCCTAACTGAGCCTACCCAGTCTCCTTGTGGGCTGATGTCATGTTTGGCAGCTTCTAGGAATTTTCTAACATCGCAGTTTGCGTGTTCAGCAACATGACTGTGGACATAAAAAGAAAACAAAATATTTGCTCAAAACGATATCGATACACAACAAAATAAATGAAACTGACTTATAATCGAAGAGGACTTTAAAAACCAGCCACATAGGCCCATTGGCCCGGCGTTGTTTTTTAAACCGCTCAGTCCCCTCTTTCCATATATTAAAATTACTGGTCCAACAGACCACTGGTTTCAATCTGATTGACTGCCATCATTTAAACCAGTTTGTATCACTTGTTAGCTGATGTGCTATGCATTCTTTTTCATCCACTAAACACTAATTCTTGGACCTTTAATCATCCTTACCTCAATGGTGGTAACTCTTGGCTTTCAAGCAAGAGAAAAAACAAGAGGTAAATATGCATATCTCAGCCTGCTAATTCTAGCAGATCCATTGGAACTACATGATAGCCTGGCAGAATACAATAGATGTCAAGTGAATATTAAATGGCAAACACTATTAAACCTTCGACTTGCCTGTTTGCCACCTCAGCCTGATTGCCAACTGCTGCCAGGAACTGGTACCTTTTATCCTCACTCCAGAAAAGCGGGTGTCTGAAAGAACACTTTCTAACTGTAACAACTGATTCACCCCAAAAGAAAACGTCAACATACGTATAACTTGACGTATCACTTCACCATACTCACAATTACATTCTGACAATGATGAAATCAGTACATAGTGTGCGTGCATATTTACAATATATCATGCAACATGAAAGACAACAAGATAATGTTAGCTAGTATAACAAAACAGAACTATTAATAATGAACACAGATGTCACACATGATAAGAGAAAATAGTTTTTCTATTTCCCCATTTGTTTGGTGCACATTTGTCTACGTGAGTCAATGACCAGTGAACACCCGGGAGTGTTTGAGTAAAGAAATAAGTTACCTGCTAATAGCTATTCAATATTCGCAAAGGCTAAGCATCTACTTTAAAGCCAACATACATCATATGTTGAGTGTACTGCTACTCACTGTAGCAACTGTGCTGCAGTTGGCCTCTCGTCTGGATCAGCCACCAGCATGCTTGTCAACATGTTACAGGCCACCAGATCAGTCACAGCAGACAAGTCTGGCTTGTCGTTTGCTAAATTCGATTCTATTTCAAAGTTTCTCCCATTTGGGGCATACGGGTGTTTGTCCTTGGTTATGATGTAGAAAGCGACCATTCCAGCTGGCTATGACCAACAAACAGACACAACACATCACAAGCATGACAATTTATCTCTGTGTCAGGGAGACGTTTAATAAAACTATATTCAACTAACGTACACATATATGTGATTATTTTAATGCTTTTTTCTGGAATGTCTAAACACATGGCCATGGAACAGTTGCTATGGGGACAGGCTGAGGGTGTGTGTTATCAGTGAGTGTAAAGGTTGAACTTGACAACCCTGTAGTTCTTGTTTGTTCTCTTGTAAACAAATGCTGAATATTTCATGGCAAATAACTATATTTCACTATAACCTTTTCAGTTTTATGACATCTGGAAATTTGTGTACATGTGGTTGCTGGAAGAGTGAGTTTGTATGATCCAATCATCTTGCACCAAAAACAATTCGGATTACCCTGTATTCTTTCTGCTGTAAAAAGATATTGTTAGTATTTGTTGGGTTTTTCCCCATATCTCCACACAGTAATTTGAATAAGGCAAAAAAAAGAGAATTGTATAAAATACATTTGCTACACTGTATTTCTATCAAGTAGATGACAGCATCTATGCATTATAGTTGTACTTTTTGAAAGCTTTAATTATACATACCGGTATGTTATATGAGTTTTCTAATTTAGAAGTTCATCAATAAACACACCCAAAAATGTGTTACCTTATACGCTGTCAACATTAACATTTTGCATTAACATCTTCAAAAAAGCATTTAATTGGTTTTAGTTTTATGTTCACAGTTAATTTATTTACTGTAAACCATAATATATTATGCAAAAAAAATTCACTACACTACATATTATTTAATTTTGTCTACTGATATTACTATTTGCATAAAAAATATTAGTATCATCTGCAAAGAGGATGAATTTTATTAGATTAATTATTAGACATGTTACACATATCATTAATGTATAGAATAAATAGTTCGCGGTCCAATATTGAACTCAGTGGGACACCACATGAAATATTATGCACATCAGAATTACATTTGTCAAAGGACCATGGATACCAATAAATTTTCTTAAATAACAGGTTTTTAAGAACCGGTAAATAAAAACACCAATAACATATTCTTTTCCATCTAATGATTGGGTCATTCCATCAATGAGATCAATTAGTGCATGACATGTTGACATGTTTTGATGGAATCCATATTGGCTTGGGTTTATCAATTTGTGTGTGGTAATAAAGCTCTCTAGGTGAAAAATGGACATATTTTCTAACATCTTTGAGAAGTATGGTAATAGTGAATAGACGTATAATTAGTGCACATATACTTATCCCCAGACTGTGGAATAACTTTTACTATTCTCATTTTTTTCCGAGAATACTCACGAGTAGTGAAAGATAAACATGATAGGTTTTGATAGGTTTTGCAATGCATTTAATACTGTTTTTGACCAAAAGTGTATTTATATATTCACAATCTGTAGATATTTTACTTTCCTAATTATTCACAGCTCAGATAACGTCCTCGTCATTAACTGGGGATCCTTCGACAATTCTGGACCAATATTAGTAAAATAATTGTTAAACATGTTAAAAACATATTTCTTTTACTAATGATCATATCATTATTAACAAAGTGATCTGGGTAGAGACTCCCTAAGTGAGGAACTTCCATGATAGTTTTAAGTACTTTCGAATACGAATACACTTATTTAAGATAAAAACCCATATACAATTGATACATAAAAAGCCTTTAAAAGGTAAATATGTTAAACAATGAGTAGATAAAAAATTAAAGGTTATAAGTTAGATAAGTGTAAAAGTGTAATATAGCAGTTAAAATAATGAGCTATATAAATGATTGTATAATAAATATGCAATTTATACATATAGATAAACACCATTTGAAAAAAGAGTAAAAAATTGAATGGATAAAATTAATAAATTGATGTTATATAAAGAATTAATAGCTTAAAAAAAACATATATGCAAGACATGATATCAATCTTACTGGTTTACAGTTTACAGTGATTTGGCCCAGCTACTCGACATTGGACTACTACCAGTATATAAATGCAACCTTAATCAAGTCGTAATTTATGTTAAAAATGCGTTTTTTTAAAACCATAAATATTCTTATGCAACAGGAAGTCAAATGTATCAATTCCATTATTAACAAACATGCTACTCGCACTGTCCCATCGTTTATATAAAAAAATCCGTCTATGCATATTTTTGTAGGTTTTACGTAGGTGCCTTTATTAAACTTAACCCAAAGTTGGGAACAATAAATAGTTCAGCAATATGCATGAAACAGATGTAGTTTAACACCTATGGAAGAGACCTGGCATAAAAGTTATGTAGATGTCTGAAAATATCTTCATCATCTTTCAGGTTATTGCATACTATCACACCTAAATATTTTGCTTCTTTGACATAGGGCAAGCTTGTTTAAGTTCATATAGATATCTGACCTTTTCAGATTAAAGCCACATGGTTTGAAGACCATACATAACAACTTGATAGTGTTATATTCAACATCATTTTTAAGACCACACTGCACAAATGTTCAGCAAACCCAGTCCTAGTGGGCTTTAGCCCACTAGGACAGGACGTGAGTGGAACACATGATTAGTGCAGCACTCTTTCACATTTTGCATATTTGGTGACACTGTTTAACAAAGATTCAAAATGTGTTTTCCACATGGCAGATATGGCAGTAGGATCGTTAACACTATTAACATTTGAAGCATTGGGTATACCTTTCTTGTACAATATATATGTTTTTCCAAAACCTGACTGGATCTTTAGCATGCGTGGATTTAGCCACAGCATCTACTCGACCCATATATTCACGTTGTTGACACTGTTTAAGCAGATGTTTAAAATGTAACCTACTTTTCCGTATTAGCTCACAGACTGGGCCATGCTTAGGTTTTCCCATATCACGCCATAAAATATAATAATATCTAGCTTCAGTGTGCGCTTCCTTAACGTAATCATTCCATTCAGGTACAACATAGTCTTGGCACAATGTTTTTTGCATGTACTAATAGTTTCAAGACTAGATACCTGAAGCATGTTACATATATCATCAAATAAATTATCAGTGTCACTTACATGCTGTCTGATTGAACAGTCTGAAATATGTCTTCTTTCCACATGAACAGCACTACCCAGTACACTTTCCATATTCTCTGATATTACAATTACATGCATTAGATCATCTAAAGATAGGAGGTATTTTGTGAGCATGTGTCTCGTTATTAACATCTATCTGCAGTTAGAGCAGTAGAGATCACTAGTCCTACAGGGAGATGGTCCGAACTACGACATTTATCTAAAATATATAAATCAGTGATCATTGACTTTACACTGTGAGAACAGATAAAGTGATCTAACCATGAGGTAGAGTTGTGTGCATCATTTACATACATACTTATTGCCAGTTCGACCATAAATCTCATAATCTGAGACAACCAGACCAGTAGTGTCACATATAGCAATTAACTCAACTTCAAAAGGGGTGTCTATGGCAGCATTAAAAACACCGGTGAAAACAAGGACACCTTCCACATGACAGCAAATGAAGTAGGCATTTCTGCCCAAATTACAAAATTGAAGGGGCATGACCTAGACAGATATTACTGAACCTGGACTGCTGTGACAAGTCACATGACAATATAAGATTTTAAATAGCACTAAACACTGGCAGTTACCTGTATGTCAGTGGATGCTTTGTATCGAACAGTTTCCATATCCTCACACATCAGGACTTCCCTCGCTTTCCAGTAACGAGTTCCTGACCAAACCATAGAGGCTAGTATTATTTTACAATCTATTCTACAACACATCGTATTACAGTAGTCCCTCCCTTCACCGAACCCTCTGACGAGTGGACACCCGATATGTTGGGACACTATCTCAATGTACGGACTGTTCTACCATGTTAATGTCCCTCTGATGAGGGGACACCTGGTGGATGTGGACAGCGGACTAAATATTTTGGTGTTCATTCCCTGCTAAGGTGGACATCAAGCATTAATTTAAAGATTCGGTCGAAATATTTTATTTACAAATTTACAATTACATATATTTACTGATACATTGTAGCATACCATTAACAAAACAATGAAATATAAAATTAATTGTTAAAGCATAAAACAAACAACACAAGTATAATATTCCTAAAACCATGACTCATAAAAAACATTGAGACATAACATTTATTAAATACTGAAACATTGAAACGTAACATCACTAAAACATAGAAGCATATACTTAATGATACATCAAAATATCTATGAGATCAGTGGTCACCTGCTGGTCCAGTATGTGCAGTACTTTCATCTTCCTCTAGTGTACGACTGATGCCAAAATCAGCCAGTTTCAAGTGCCACTCAGTTGTTTGAACCACAAACATGTTCGCTGGCTAAAACATCAAAGTCAGCATGCAAAGTCAGATTACAAAACACCCATCAGATAATATTGGTTCTTTTTATACTTGAGGTAATAAAATTATTGGTTTCTATGTGCAGTGTTCCTTGATGGCTCCCATAAAGTGTCATCCGAAAACTATAAAATTATGACACTTATGAGTGTAGGGTCTCTGGGTTAGGACTGAATGTTTCTAATTAACCTGGTACTGGTTCCTACCCTGGTACTAGTTTCTGCTAGGCAGAAACAGGCAAATGTGAACATTTAGCTCTTTTGTGAGGCCCAGAGGTGCCCTTAGAAACTTTGAATCACATACACGTTATGAGTACTACCCATGTATACTATGATGTGTCTATGCAAAATCAGAGAAAAACTTCCTTAGGAATTTAAAAAAAACCCAGACAAACTGTGAAACCTTACCAGTTTTGGTCAACCCTAGGACATTTTTACTTTTTTCTCTGGTTATTCATACAGGATTACGAGAAACACACCCAAATTGTATGAAAGCAGCAACAGATCATGGCAATAACTAACTATTCCTCTGGTGGTCTCACTCAAGGTCGACTTATCTACTTCTACTCCACTCAAATCAGGCCAGTGATCTGAATGCATTCAATTTCAGTCATATAGTTGTCTGGAATGTTAATGTTCTGTTTGTTACCTACAAGTTCTCTACAAGTGATATATCTTTAACTAATAGACACCACAGTAACCCAATTTTAAAGATAATTAATCAACATAAAAATAAACACCTTGTATTTATATAAAATCAACAGTTCCAAAGATACAGCTTAAAACATGCTGCAACTTTGTAGTTTAACATGGGTCTAATGAGCTGTTGACACAGGCATCTGCCAGCAGAGTCACAGTGTGGATGCAACAATAGTGGGCTGGGATCATAGACTCCAGGTTAGGGAGGGGGTGGGGCAGTGAATACAGACCTCACTCTCTAGCATTCTGCCACAAGGTACTCAACAACAATCACAGTGTGAACATTCAGCTTTATTGGGAGGTCCTGAGTAGTCCCACCTAACAGACTCTCACTCAGCTGTTTAACTATGCCGAGAATAGAGTCATGTTTTGTTTTTGTAACCCTTACATAGCGGCCCAGCCTGAAGTCTGGTGATCAGACAGCATCACTATTTGGGATTAAGTCACAGGTTTATATATATAATAATAATTAATGTTTATGTAGTAGGTACAGTTTTGATAATGAAGGTAAGTTTTAAAATATCTGTACACAAAATAATAAGTAGAAAATAATAAATGAGATGAAAACTAGAACTACTACTTTCTGTTTATTTTGTGTGTGACATGTTTCAGTACAAGTTAAATTTTGAATAGTTTTAAAAAGGTTACCCATATTTAATTTTGTATTTCAAATTAGGCCTCAGAGCCAATCAGCATATCTTCCCTAGTCTGGGGTAAGGTGGCACTGGCAGTCAATACACAGAGTATATGTTCCCAGGTGGATGTGAGGGTAAAAGTGCAGCCACCTTATGGAGCAAGGGCAATCAAGGCTCGGCCCTGAGGTGTCATGAGAAAAATTCAATCAAATAAAAATGTCTATCATAATTTCTTTTGTAAGATATAGTTACGTAAAATTACAGAAAAAATTACAGAACAGTTTTTGAAAAAATTGACAATCTCTGAAAATATAAACGTCTTGCAATGGTTTAATAATGATTCAATCAAATATAGATTTCTTGTGCACAGTGACAGTACTATAAGACATGTCTGTGCAAAATTAGGAAAGTAAATCTTGAACTGTTTCTTAGACATGGCAGCTAACGACACATGGCAGAGGTTTTAATAATGAAAATAAGTTTTAAAACATCTATCCAAAAGTCCATTGGCCCAAAAAGCTACAAAATACATTTGGAATAAGTAGTTATTTTGAATGACATAAAAACAGACCTTGACATCACGATGTAAGATCTTTGGATTCCTTGAATGGAGATAGGCCAGACCACCCAGAAGGTCTTTGATCAGCCCTGATGATGTGGGACCCCAGTGCCCAGGAGGATGTACCCCAGGTAAGTCAACTTCCTTAAGCCATTCATCCAGTCTGTGGTCGCATAGCTCGGTAGCTATGTAGGTGAAGTCCTTGTCTTTATCGATCATCTAAACACATGTGTCACATCACAAACTGACGGTTACAGAATCTACTATCAAAATCCAGATCATAGGAGTGCATGACGTCCATCGAGCTTCACCTTAGCATAGTGTCTACAAATAATACACATTTGTGTTACCTGCATATTGTCTCATTTAAAGATAGTTGCTGTTCATTAAAAAATCTATTAATGCCAGAATTTCAATTAATATTATCATCAAACATCTATGCTTTAAGATGGCCTGTACAGTTTCGCCAATGACATTTTACCATCTCTCTGCACGAGCCAAGTGTGGATCCGGAAACAGTGACCCACAAGAACTGTGTCAGGACGATCATGTATAATACAGATAAGTGAGCTTGGAATAAGTTACGCATCACATTTACAATGCAATATACAAGATGGTAAAAGTATTTCTAAAAACTGTTGTGTTGAAACTCTACAAAACACTTCAAAGCTCAAAGCTGTGTGGCAACTATTTACAACATACAAAAGTTACAAAAAATAAACAATTTAATTTGAGATATCAGGTATCAGTGAACTTACTTACCCGATAGGAAACAATGTTCTGATGATCCTGCAACTTGATCAGAATATCCAGTTCATTTGCAGTGCTATCCCGATGAATGTTCTGTATTCGCTTTATGGCTACCTCACGCCAATCAGTTTGAATAAAGCCCAGAAACACGACTCCAAAGTTCCTATTAAAACAGTAATAATGCTTACTGTTTTCTGCTGCAATATGGAGCCACATGCATAAATTTTTATGGTACTTTAGAGTAGATTGTGATCATAGATATCTGTGGTAATTAATGCAAGCATGTGAACAAAACAAACAGATGTCCCTTTATCATTATAAACATGAGAAGATTTCCCTTTAATCTTTACCATACACTATCATTAGAAACCTAGACAGATGTCCCTCTACAGCACATTATCATTCCAAACATAAACAGATGTCCCTCTACTGTACAGTATCATTACAAACAAACAGATGTCCCTCTACCGTACTCCATCATTACAAACATAAACAGATGTCCCTCTACTGTACACCTTCATTACAAACATAAACAGATGTCTCTCTACCGCACACCATCATTACAAACATAAACAGATGTCCCTCTACTGTACACCTTCATTACAAACATAAACAGATGTCTCTCTACCACACATCATCATTAGAAACATAAACAGATGTCCCTCTACTGTACACCTTCATTACAAACATAAACAGATGTCCCTCTACCGCACACCATCATTAGAAACATAAACAGATGTCCATCTACCGCACACCATCATTACAAACATAAACAGATGTCCCTCTACTGTACACCTTCATTACAAACATAAACAGATGTCTCTCTACCACACACCATCATTAGAAATATAAACAGATGTCCCTCTACTGTACACCTTCATTACAAACATAAACAGATGTCTCTCTACCACACACCATCATTACAAACATAAACAGATGTCCCTCTACTGTACACCTTCATTACAAACATAAACAGATGTCTCTCTACCACACACCATCATTAGAAACATAAACAGATGTCCCTCTACTGTACACCTTCATTACAAACATAAACAGATGTCCCTCTACCACACACCATCATTACAAACATAAACAGATGTCCCTCTACCACACATCATCATTAGAAACATAAACAGATGTCCCTCTACCGCACACTATCATTACAAACATAAACAGATGTCCCTCTACTGTACACCTTCATTACAAACATAAACAGATGTCTCTCTACCACACACCATCATTAGAAATATAAACAGATGTCCCTCTACTGTACACCTTCATTACAAACATAAACAGATGTCCCTCTACCACACATCATCATTAGAAACATAAACAGATGTCCCTCTACCGCACACTATCATTACAAACATAAACAGATGTCCCTCTACTGTACACCTTCATTACAAACATAAACAGATGTCTCTCTACCGCACACCATCAATACAAACATAAACAGATGTCCATCTACCGCACACCATCAATACAAACATAAACAGATGTCCCTCTACTGCACACCATCAATACAAACATAAACAGATGTCCATCTACCGCACACTATCATTACAAACATAAACAGATGTCCCTCTACTGTACACCTTCATTACAAACATAAACAGATGTCCCTCTACCACACATCATCATTAGAAACATAAACAGATGTCCCTCTACCGCACACTATCATTACAAACATAAACAGATGTCCCTCTACCATACACCATCATTACAAACATAAACAGATGTCCATCTACCGTACACCATCAATACAAACATAAACAGATGTCCCTCTACCGTACACCATCAATACAAACATAAACAGATGTCCATCTACCCTACACCATCATTACAAACATAAACAGATGTCCCTCTACCGCACACTATCATTACAAACATAAACAGATGTCCCTCTACCGTACACTATCATTAGAAACATAAACAGATGTCCCTCTACCGCACACCATCATTAGAAACATAAACAGATGTCCCTATACCACACACCATCATTACAAACATAAACATATGTCCCTCTACCGTACACTATCATTACAAACATAAACAGATGTCCCTCTACCGTACACTATCATTACAAACATAAACAGATGTCTCTCTACCGCACACCATCATTACAAACATAAACAAATGTCCATCTACCCTACACCATCATTACAAACATAAACAGATGTCCCTCTACCGCACACCATCATTAGAAACATAAACAGATGTCCATCTACCCTACACCATCATTACAAACATAAACAGATGTCCCTCTACCACACACCATCATTAGAAACATAAACAGATGTCCATCTACCCTACACCATCATTACAAACATAAACAGATGTCCCTCTACCGCACACCATCATTAGAAACATAAACAGATGTCCATCTACCCTACACCATCATTACAAACATAAACAGATGTCCCTCTACCGCACACCGTCATTACAAATATAAACAGATGTCCCTCTACCATACACCATAAATACAAACATAAACAGATGTCCCTCTACCGTACACTGTTATTAGAAACATAAACTGATGTCCCTCTACGGTACACTGTCATTAGAAACATAAACAGATGTCCCTCAACCATACACTATCATTACAAACATAAACAGATATCCATCTACCGTACACTATCATTACTAACATAAACAGATATCCATCTACCGTACACTATCATTACAAACACAAACAGATGTCCCTCTCCCATACACTACCATTACATACAAAACATTTACAATATCACATCCGTGGTTAACACAGAAATGATTTTTCAAAATGAAAAATTCTTGCAAATTGTCACCATTCTTGACAACTGACATACATTGGGACACACCCCGACGCCTAGCCAATAAGCATCCAGACCTTCTTTGACCCTGACCATGCTGACATTAAAAATTTCATTTTGCTCAATATTGACATAAATGCTCAATATTTATATAAAATACATCAGTTCATAATGTCAGTAATTACAGCAACAAAACAAATGTGGTTGTGACATTTCTTCATGCCCTGCTGGCACTGCTGTACTGGTTATTGGTACAAACATGTCACAGTAGAATATTAAAACAATTATATCAATGAAAGTCACACTCACCTGAGAAAATGTCATTACAAATTGTAACAAATAGTTAGCCATATTATATAGGTTACTGAGATATGCAAATAGAATAGACTAGTGTTCCAGTTTGGTGTTTGGTGAACTGAAGTGTAGGAAGTTGTGGTGTTAGGCTAACTATGAATTCGCTTCCTGCCAGTGTTAAATCAGAAGATAATATAGTTTCATTCCGCCGACGAATAAAAACCTATCTCTTTAATGCTGCCTATCCTCCTTGGCCTCCTAGCTTCTTCATCCATCCATTGACGACTCACGCATTGCTGTCTGTGTAATTAACATCATAAAAAGGAACGTTTTTTTTTATAAACTATTGGACCAAAATTACTTTGTGTAGTTGGAAATGGATATATATATATATATATATATATATATATATATATATATACATATTTATATATATACATATTTATATATGTATATTATATACCCAATAAAATGCAAATAATACATGCAAAAATTACTCAAACTCACAAATGAATACTTACCCTGTCCCAATCTTGTAATCAGGGTCGGAACTTACATGAAGCTGGCTCAAACTGACTAAATCAGTTTTTTTCAGCTTACGCAGTTTTGTCAGATGCGTCTTGTACCGTTTACTTTTTGGAATCCATTTCACATCAGACTCCTGAGGAAAAATGCACAAATTCAAAGAAAATCTAACACTTTTATTTCAACTGACCAAAAAAGGAATAAGTATTTTAATTGATGTGAATAATTACCCACCAAGAAATGCTGTTTTTTTATTTAAATAAAATCTTATAGATATTTTGCTATATTATATTTCTAAGAATCAATCTAGCAGCAAAAAAGCAAATTATTGCTCCTATTATACATATTTCATTTTACCAACAGATTATTTGCAAATTAGTCATTAATATAAGTGACAGGTCATCATGTAATTATTGTTATATACGTTTCACAAAACTAAATAATTTCCAAAATACATTAAATGTATAATTTTTTTTACAATATTTTTAAACAATGAACAGTTTACTACCAGAGTGGATAATGCAATTTGGGTATACTATCTTAAATATGTTTATGTTTTTGACTTCAGTGATACAGTGTATATTTATTGAAACATAGTTGTTGACATATCTTTGATGTAGTCGATCATAAAATTTGAATACGGGTCCATTCAACCACCCATGAACATGGTAACAAATTTACTTAAATAAATGACACTGATATAATTGTAAAACTTAAATGTGGCCCCTTTAAGCAATTTTCTAACAGCATGCAGCCAAACTGCACATGGACTGTCATTGTTGGCAGCAACACTGAATGGTATACTGCTGTCTACACTAGCATATCACTGTTTACCTTTTGTAAAAACTGGTGTTTTACCATTATAGACTATGACAATAAGGGTTGGGACCAAAGGGCTTGTTACTTGTACTTGGTATTCAACTACCAATTTTTCACAAAGTACTTGTTACTCATACATTTTATTCTAATATATATCAGTATATGTATTAAAGTACTCATACTTGTTAGTAATATACATGTACTTTGTGAGGTCTTCACATAGATTTCATCATTCCATATTATATTACAATCTTCAGTTCAAATGTCTCACATTTTGTATTTATGGTTTCATCATTGTATAAGAGCTCTGGTTGCCATGCATACTGTACTGCTTAATGACTGCTAGAGATCATGTGAATAAGACATCGGTAAGCTACACAGGGACTTGAATGTCAAAAGGAAAAGTACATTAAAAAATGACTCATGCAAATAGTTTCATTAGTACTCATACTCATAGCTCAAGTACTTTCATGAGGTACCGCAACCCTGATGACAAACCGTGACAGATTTTCATAAAGGCTGTCAACTTCAGGCCTGTTTCTGGAGGAAACCCTACTCAATCTTGTTACACTTGAAGATTTAGAGATCTAAACAACATACCAACATCACTGCAGTCGTTCCAGAATTGTGTGACGGAACTTGAGACACGCCAGCAGATGTTATCCCAGTCACTTCTGACTCATTGGAGCCTGTAGTTGTTGCCAGTGATGAACTGTCTGCACCTGAGTCTGCAGTCTGGACACCGTCTAGGTAACTGGTCACTGGCAGCTCTACAGCAGCAAGTCTTTCCACTACAGTCAAAGCAGTTGCAGGACTTCCTCCTGTCGGCCGCCTAGGGTTGGGAAATGTTGGAGTTTTGACAGCAGTTGCATCTTCCTCACGTTCAAGCCTTGATGTTGTAGAGGGCGCCACTTCACCTTCCTGCTAGGCACAACGGTTAGCTATAAACACTGTCACCCATTTTATGCAAGGAAATAATTGTTTTTACCCCTATATAATTTATAGAAGGTAAATGTAACAGCTATCTAGAAGTTGGAAGCCAATGGCAAAATACATTAGCCATATAGTTGTGTCACTATTGTAAGTATTCGAAGAGGTTGGCGTCGAATGAGTTACCAACGTAATGACTGGCTACTGGCATCAAGAGAAACACTTAATAGCACCAAATATTAACGTGTTCACATTTAAAATGTGTAGACTATACTGTGCTTTCTAAATCTGTAATGACACATGTACTAACCACTTTAGCGAGCGCTTGAGCATTGAAAGTCCAACTGTCGCTGCAGCCAGGGTATTGTACACAAACGTCGCCATTCTCTGTCACTCTCAGCACCCTGCCTACCTGGTCTATGTACTGAAAACACAAGTATAGATTTTGTCTTTGTAGTGAAATGAACACATACAGACTTTACATTCTGTCACATGGCAAGTATAAAAACCAAATTTTGTGACATATTAATTGTCTTACACAGTAAGAAATAACACAATAAGCAATATAATAAGCTTTAAATAACTAATCGATTCTGCTATGTAATGTTTTTGTTAATTAAACATTGCAACCATGACATAATGAGGCTATTAAAACTGTCTGGTTATAAAGATGTTGTTCAAATTAACTTCTCTAAAATTAAACAAGAGGACAAATTGTAGACTTAAGCATTCAGTCTGGATGAAGTCAAACCAGTTATTGAAATTTATTCAGTATTGGTAGATTGATTGTAATTACTTTAAATGGTACTTTTAATGTAGTTTTAAAATTGAAACAAATGTTAGAAATTGTACATTTTGAGAAATGTGGTAAGTTTAATAATAATATGTTTAATAGATAATTATGTTTGAGAATGCACATATTTTTATTGTTTGTTGAGGAAAATCAACTGGACATTGAAAGTAAGTACCGGTAAGTTATGCATTTCTGCCCAAATCAGAAAGTTGGTGGACTGAACCAGCTGCTGCTGTTTGCTGTGTACAAAATAGGCCTGTGTCAACTAACACCTCATTTGCTATGACAGATGATGTATTTATGAGCCAAACTACCTGTTCCATCGCCAGCGTCCAACCTCCATGGTCTTCTTGCATCTTCTTTACTGTGTCAATGTCAACACACACTTTGACATGGTCTCCAGGTGTGTACACGGCATGTCCACTGTCACGTGACACTGCCCCAAGTCCTGTCACCAAAAACACACTGTCAACTTGTAACAGCACAATTGTGTTTCTTGTAACAAACTACAAAATTACTTCAAACTGGATGTATTTGTTATGATACTGTGTTCCAATTATCCTGGTACTAACATTGTACTGATGTAATATAATATGTATATATATACATATATATATATATATATATTTATATATATATATATATATATATAGTATATATATATATATATATAAATATAAATATATAAATATATATATGTATATATATATAGAATAGATAAACATATAATGATAATTATATATATATATATATATATATATATATATATATATATATATATAAAACTTTCCACAAAATGAAAAAACAATGTAAAAACATTTTAAAAGCAACCAAGAAAATCCACAGCTATTCACACAAACATAGCAAGTATTGTAATGACAAAATTTGTGTGATGTTTATCATAATGGAAAATGGAAATGAGGTGTAAACTAATGACAAAGTAAAGTAAGTACCATATATTATGGTATTGATACAATGTACATGGTGTTTACCGAAACGAAATGTGTACACAAGGTACACGATAAACATGAATACTGTTCATGGTAATAACACATGTACATGGAGTCTGTGATAGGCTCTGAATGAATGGGAATAGAAGGTGTAAGTATCTCACCCAGGATGGGTAGATGCTCAGGGTAGTAGTTGCCCCCTGAAGCCTCCTGCACGCATTTCAAGTCCACCTTTCCCAGATGGCCAAGTCTGTAGACGTTTGTGCTCCCTGATGCCCACCTCACCTTCACCACGCTGTCACGCGACTCACAGTCACAGGCACAGGCACAGTCCTCTAGCCTCAGCACTGTGCCCTGCAGGCCTTCGCCACCTAGCAACAGAAAACCAACTTACTGTTGCCTAGCGACAACATAATATCACATCGACAGCTACTGGCTATCAACTGCAATACATTACACTGACAGCCACAGCCTAGCAACAGCAATTCTTTACACTGACAACCACTGCCTAGCAATGGCAATTCATTACACTGACAACCACTGCCTAGCAACAGCAATTCATTACACTGACAACCACTGCCTAGCAACAGCAATTCATTACACTGACAACCACTGCCTAGCAACAGCAATTCTTTACACTGACAACCACTGCCTAGCAATGGCAATTCATTACACTGACAACCACTGCCTAGCAACAACAATTCATTACACTGACAACCACTGCCTAGCAACAGCAATTCATTACACTGACAACCACTGCCTAGCAACAGCAATTCATTTACACTGACAACCACTGCCTAGCAACGGCAATTCATTACACTGACAACCACTGCCTAGCAACTGCAATTCATTACACTGACAAACACTGCCTAGCAACAGCAATTCATTACACTGACAACCACTGCCTAGCAACAGCAATTCATTACACTGACAACCACTGCCTAGCAACAGCAATTCATTACACTGACAACCACTGCCTAGCAACAGCAATTCATTACACTGACAACCACTGCCTAGCAACAGCAATTCATTACACTGACAACCACTGCCTAGCAACAGCAATTCATTACACTGACAACCACTGCCTAGCAATGGCAATTCATTACACTGACAACCACTGCTAGCAACAACAATTCATTACACTGACAACCACTGCCTAGCAACAGCAATTCTTTACACTGACAACCACTGCCTAGCAACGGCAATTCATTACACTGACAACCACTGCCTAGCAACTGCAATTCATTACACTGACAAACACTGCCTAGCAACAGCAATTCATTACACTGACAACCACTGCCTAGCAACAGCAATTCATTACACTGACAACCACTGCCTAGCAACAGCAATTCTTTACACTGACAACCACTGCCTAGCAACGGCAATTCATTACACTGACAACCACTGCCTAGCAACAGCAATTCATTACACTGACAACCACCGCCTAGCAACAGCAATTCATTACACTGACAACCACTGCCTAGCAACAGCAATTCATTACACTGACAACCACTGCCTAGCAACAGCAATTCATTACACTGACAACCACTGCCTAGCAACAGCAATTCATTACACTGACAACCACTGCCTAGCAACAGCAATTCATTACACTGACAACCACTGCCTAGCAACAGCAATTCATTACACTGACAACCACTGCCTAGCAACAGCAATTCATTACACTGACAACCACTGCCTAGCAACAGCAATTCATTACACTGACAACCACTGCCTAGCAACAGCAATTCATTACACTGACAACCACTGCCTAGCAAGCAATTCATTACACTGACAACCACTGCCTAGCAACAGCAATTCATTACACTGACAACCACTGCCTAGCAACAGCAATTCATTACACTGACAACCACTGCCTAGCAACAGCAATTCATTACACTGACAACCACTGCCTAGCAACAGCAATTCATTACACTGACAACCACTGCCTAGCAACAGCAATTCATTACACTGACAACCACTGCCTAGCAACAGCAATTCATTACACTGACAACCACTGCCTAGCAACAGCAATTCATTACACTGACAACCACTGCCTAGCAACAGCAATTCATTACACTGACAACCACTGCCTAGCAACAGCAATTCATTACACTGACAACCACTGCCTAGCAACAGCAATTCATTACACTGACAACCACTGCCTAGCAACAGCAATTCATTACACTGACAACCACTGCCTAGCAACAGCAATTCATTACACTGACAACCACTGCCTAGCAACAGCAATTCATTACACTGACAACCACTGCCTAGCAACAGCAATTCATTACACTGACAACCACTGCCTAGCAACAGCAATTCATTACACTGACAACCACTGCCTAGCAACAGCAATTCATTACACTGACAACCACTGCCTAGCAACAGCAATTCATTACACTGACAACCACTGCCTAGCAACAGCAATTCATTACACTGACAACCACTGCCTAGCAACAGCAATTCATTACACTGACAACCACTGCCTAGCAACAGCAATTCATTACACTGACAACCACTGCCTAGCAACAGCAATTCATTACACTGACAACCACTGCCTAGCAACAGCAATTCATTACACTGACAACCACTGCCTAGCAATGGCAATTCATTACACTGACAACCACTGCCTAGCAACAGCAATTCATTACACTGACAACCACTGCCTAGCAACAGCAATTCATTACACTGACAACCACTGCCTAGCAACAGCAATTCATTACACTGACAACCACTGCCTAGCAAGCAATTCATTACACTGACAACCACTGCCTAGCAAAGCAATTCATTACACTGACAACCACTGCCTAGCAACAGCAATTCATTACACTGACAACCACTGCCTAGCAACAGCAATTCATTACACTGACAACCACTGCCTAGCAACAGCAATTCATTACACTGACAACCACTGCCTAGCAACAGCAATTCATTACACTGACAACCACTGCCTAGCAACAGCAATTCATTACACTGACAACCACTGCCTAGCAACAGCAATTCATTACACTGACAACCACTGCCTAGCAACAGCAATTCATTACACTGACAACCACTGCCTAGCAACAGCAATTCATTACACTGACAACCACTGCCTAGCAACAGCAATTCATTACACTGACAACCACTGCCTAGCAACAGCAATTCATTACACTGACAACCACTGCCTAGCAAAGCAATTCATTACACTGACAACCACTGCCTAGCAACAGCAATTCATTACACTGACAACCACTGCCTAGCAACAGCAATTCATTACACTGACAACCACTGCCTAGCAACAGCAATTCATTACACTGACAACCACTGCCTAGCAACAGCAATTCATTACACTGACAACCACTGCCTAGCAAGCAATTCATTACACTGACAACCACTGCCTAGCAACAGCAATTCATTACACTGACAACCACTGCCTAGCAACAGCAATTCATTACACTGACAACCACTGCCTAGCTACAGCAATTCATTACACTGACAACCACTGCCTAGCACAGCAATTCATTACACTGACAACCACTGCCTAGCAACAGCAATTCATTACACTGACAACCACTGCCTAGCAACAGCAATTCATTACACTGACAACCACTGCCTAGCAACAGCAATTCATTACACTGACAACCACTGCCTAGCAACAGCAATTCATTACACTGACAACCACTGCCTAGCTACAGCAATTCATTACACTGACAACCACTGCCTAGCAACAGCAATTCATTACACTGACAACCACTGCCTAGCAACAGCAATTCATTACACTGACAACCACTGCCTAGCAACAGCAATTCATTACACTGACAACCACTGCCTAGCAACAGCAATTCATTACACTGACAACCACTGCCTAGCAACAGCAATTCATTACACTGACAACCACTGCCTAGCTACAGCAATTCATTACACTGACAACCACTGCCTAGCTACAGCAATTCTTTACACTGACAACCACTGCCTAGCAACAGCAATTCATTACACTGACAACCACTGCCTAGCAACAGCAATTCATTACACTGACAACCACTGCCTAGCAACAGCAATTCATTACACTGACAACCACTGCCTAGCAACAGCAATTCATTACACTGACAACCACTGCCTAGCACAGCAATTCATTACACTGACAACCACTGCCTAGCACAGCAATTCATTACACTGACAACCACTGCCTAGCAACAGCAATTCATTACACTGACAACCACTGCCTAGCACAGCAATTCATTACACTGACAACCACTGCCTAGCAACAGCAATTCATTACACTGACACCACTGCCTAGCTACAGCAATTCATTACACTGACAACCACTGCCTAGCAACAGCAATTCATTACACTGACACCACTGCCTAGCTACAGCAATTCATTACACTGACAACCACTGCCTAGCAACAGCAATTCATTACACTGACAACCACTGCCTAGCAACAGCAATTCATTACACTGACAACCACTGCCTAGCTACAGCAATTCATTACACTGACAACACTGCCTAGCACAGCAATTCATTACACTGACAACCACTGCCTAGCACAGCAATTCATTACACTGACAACCACTTACACAAGCAATTCATTACACTGACAACCACTGCCTAGCAACAGCAATTCATTACACTGACAACCACTGCCTAGCTACAGCAATTCATTACACTGACAGCCACTGCCTAGCTACAGCAATTCATTACACTGACAACCACTGCCTAGCTACAGCAATTCATTACACTGACAGCCACTGCCTAGCAACAGCAATTCATTACACTGACAACACTGCCTAGCAACAGCAATTCATTACACTGACAGCCACTGCCTAGCACAGCAATTCATTACACTGACAACCACTGCCTAGCACAGCAATTCATTACACTGACACCACTGCCTAGCAACAGCAATTCATTAAAACATGACACCAATACCTACAACACGAATAACAATTCATACACTGACAACCACTGCCTAGCACAGCAATTCATTACACTGACAACCACTGCCTAGCAACAGCAATTCATTACACACACATGCACAGCAACATACACTGAGCTACACAATTCATTACACTGACAACCACTGCCTAGCACAGCAATTCATTACATGACAACCACTGCCTAGCAACAGCAATTCATTACACTGACAACCACTGCCTAGCTACAGCAATTCATTACACTGACAGCCACTGCCTAGCTACAGCAATTCATTACACTGACAGCCACTGCCTAGCTACAGCAATTCATTACACTGACAACCACTGCCTAGCAACAGCAATTCATTACACTGACAACCACTGCCTACTACAGCAATTCATTACACTGACAACCACTGCCTAGCAACAGCAATTCATTACACTGACACCACTGCCTAGCTACAGCAATTCATTACACTGACAACCACTGCCTAGCTACAGCAATTCATTACACTGACAAACACTGCCTAGCTACAGCAATTCATTACACTGACAACCATGCCTAGCAAAGCAATTCATTACAATGACTAACAGTGCCTAGCAACAACAATTCATTACAATGACAGCCATTGCCTAGTAATAGCAATTCATTAAAATAACAACCACTGCCTATTTACAGATATTCATTACACTGACAGCCACTGCCTAGCTACAGCAATTCTTTACACTGACAACCACTGCCTACCTATAACAATTCATGACACTGACAACCACTGCCTACCTACAAGCAATTCATTACACTGACAACCACTGCGTAGCAACAGCAAATCATTACAATGACAGCCACTGCCTAGATACAGCAATTCATTACACTGACAACCACTGCCTAGCTACAGCAATTCATTACACTGACAACCACTGCCTAGCTAACAGCAATTCATTACACTGAACACACTGCCTAGCTACAGCAATTCATTACACTGACAACCACTGCCTAGCTACAGCAATTCATTACACTGACAGCCACTGCCTAGCTACAGCAATTCATTACACTGACACCCACTGCCTAGCTACAGCAATTCATTACACTGACAGCCACTGCCTAGCTACAGCAATTCATTACACTGACAACCACTGCCTAGCTACAGCAATTCATTACACTGACAGCCACTGCCTAGCTACAGCAATTCATTAAAACAGCACATACACAGCAGCATACAGCAACATTACATACAAACCACTGCCTAGCTACACAATTCATTACAATGACAACACTCCAGCATACACAATTCATTACACACACCATGACCTAAATAGCATTCATTAGACAAACTGCCTACAACACAATACTACAACACTGCTAGCAACAGCATATTCATACACTGAAACATGCCATACAGCAATCTTACACTGACAACCACTGCCTACGCTAAAATTCATTACACTGACAACACTGCCTACTACACAATTCATTACACTGACAACCACTGCTAGCACAGCAATTCATTACATGACAACATGCCTAGATACACAATTCATTACATGACACCACTGCCTAGCACAGCAATTCATTACATGACAACACTGCCTGGATTACACTACACTGCATTACACATTACAGCAACATCCTAGCTACACAATTCTTACATGACACCATGCCTATAAACAATTCATAACTACAACCACTGCCACCATACAAGAATTCATTACACTGACACCACTGCCTAGCAACAGCAAATCATTACACATGACACCACTACCTACTACACAATTCATTACACTGACAAACACTGCCTACACAACAATTCATTACATGACAACCACTGTAGCAACAGCAAATATTACTGAACACTCCTAGCACAGCAATTCATTACACTACAACCACTCCTAGCTACAGCAATTCATACACTGACAACCACTACTAGCAGCAATTCATTAAACTGAAACACTGCCTAGCTATAGCAATTCATTACACTAACAGCCACTACCTAGCTACAACAATTCATAACACTGACAACCACTGCCTAGCTATAGCAATTCATTACACTACACAACACTGCCTAGCTACAGCAATTCATTACACTGACAACCACTGCCTAGCAACAGCAATTCATTACACTGACAAACACTGCCTAGCTACATCAATTCGTTACACTAACAGCACTGCTACACAGAAATTCATTACATACAACCACTGCCTACAACAGCATTCTTTACACACAAACATGCCTAGCACCAATATACATAGACATATAGCATAGCACATTACATCACACTAATACACAACAAATACAGCAAGCAATACACAACACATACACATAACATATACAATCTCATAAATACAATAACAACAGCAATTTTCACACACCACAATTCAACAATACGTATCAACAGTTAGCAACAATTTCAATGACACATACACATAACAATACAATACATTCTTCACACCATCCTGGTCACACACTTACACAACACGCTACACAACACATACACCAGACAGCATTCACAACACTACATCAACACTTCTATACACAACTTCATACACTGAACCACTACACTGCAACACACATACACAACACATACACACACATACACAACACATACACAACACATACACACACATACACAACAACATACACAACAACATACACAGCACATACACAACACATACACAACACGTATACAACACATATACAACACATACACAACACATACACAACACATACACAACACATACACACACATACACAACACATACACAACACATACACAACACATACACAACACATATACAACACATATACAACACATACACAACAAATACACAGCACATACACAGCACATACACAACACGTATACAACACATATACAACACATATACAACACATACACAACACATACACAACACGTACACAACATGTACACAACACATACACAACACATACACAACACATACACAACACGTACTACAACACATATACAACACATACACAACACAGTACACAACACGTACACAACACGTACTACAACACATACACAACACATACACAACACATATACAACACATACTACAACACATATACAACACATACACAACACATATACAACACATACAAACACATACACAACAATACACAACAACATACACAACACATATACACAATACAACACTACACAACAAATACACAACAAATACACAACAAATCATACACAACACATACACAGCACATACACAGCACATACACAGCACATACACAGCACATACACAGCACATACACAGCACATACACAGCACATACACAACACATACACAGCACATACACACACAACACATACACAGCACATACACAGCACATACACAGCACATACACAGCACATACACAGCACATACACAGCACATACACAACATCACAAACACAACACAACACACACACACACACACAACACACACACACACACACACACACACACACACACACACAACAAATACACAACAAATACACAACAAATACAAAGCACATGCACAGCACATGCACAGCACATGCACAGCACACGCACAACACACGCACAGCACACGCACAGCACACACACAGCACACACACAGCACACACACAGCACACACACAGCACACACAGCACACACACAGCACACACACAGCACACACACAGCACACACACAGCACACACACAGCACACACACAGCACACACACAACACACACACAACACATACACAACACATACACAACACATACACAACACATACACAACACATACACAACACATACACAACACATACACACACAACACATACACAACACAACACATACACAACACATACACAACACATACACAACACATACACAACACATACACAACACATACACAACACATACACAACACATACACAACACATACACAACACATACACAACACATACACAACACATACACAACACATACACAACACATACACAACACATACACAACACATACACAACACATACACATACACATACACATACACAACACATACACAACACATACACATACACATACACATACTCATACACATACACATACACAACACATACACAACACATACACAACACATACACAACACATACACATACACATACACAACACATACACAACACATACACAGTGTAGCTCTGTAATACAGCACACGGAACAGAGATAGATTGGCCAATCGTGAGCACGTAATGGACTACACTGTACTGTGACTCACAGTGAATAAAGACAGATAACTACAGATAACCTGTATACTTTGTCTCTTCATCATAGACCAAGGTTTATGTGTTCAACGTTTCATTCAAACTGCCCACCATTAAAAATGTTCATGAAAGGTAGTGAATTAATGTTATGATATATTATATCCAAATTTTACAGCCAACATGATCCTTGGATAGTTTTGTTCCTTAACTTTACAACTGTTGTATTGGACTACTGGGGTTTGTTACTTTGTTTTGCACATGTTGCTTTATAGTAAATGTTGCTCGGATGTTTTATAATATTTCACTGTATTCACAGAACACCCTTTTCAGTATAGTTCAGTCTGTGAATAGTAACTCCTCAGTAGGTCAACACACATTTGTTAACAAACAGTAACTCCTCGGTAGGTCAACACACATTTGTTAACAAACAGTAACTCCTCAGTAGGTCAACACACATTTGTTAACAAACAGTAACTCCTCAGTAGGTCAACACACATTTGTTAACAAACAGTAACTCCTCGGTAGGTCAACACACATTTGTTAACAAACAGTAACTCCTCGGTAGGTCCACACACATTTGTTAACAACATTACACAATAGCTTTCCTCCCATCCCCAAATAGCACACACATTGAACAAGGTTTCTTTCTATATTTGTTTCTGTAAGAGTAAGACTACCTTTTGCTGGGGCGTCTTGGCAGAATGTGTATGTGATATAGGTTACGTTTTGGTGAAGTGATTTGGTTGTAATAGCGTATTGTAGCTACAAAGGTGGGCCTGGCTTGAATCATCAATGTATTATGTAGAAAGGTAGACTTACCCAGGCCCATAATGGTGATGATAACATAGAAAGCTGTTGTCTAGATCCAGCTGGCCAGTCATGTAACACTGTTGACACAAGGACCCATTGCTCAACTCCCACCATACAGAGCCCGGTATGTCTCTCTTTGTGCAAGCACTGCATACCTTTTTAAGATGTTTCACACCTGAAATTAAAACCATAAAAGGATTGTTGAAACAATATTTCTTATTTCACAACTAATAATTTTTTACTCACATCGATGTTTCGACCACCTTCGGTGGTCTTCATCCGGAACAGTATCTTCACTGCCCACCAGATGGCATGACGAGCAGTCAGTGCCATCAAACGTGAGTGATATTAAAGAAGCCATCTGAATTAGAAAGAAGGCATCAACTATGAACAGTGATGAGGGTGGTACAGACTCAGTCACGTGAACTAGGGTTGTTGGAACATTTTACTCTTCCAACATAATGAACATTTTCACTCATAAAAGGATTACACTACGAAAAAGCCACTTCCTTGGCCAACTGCTGTGTTTTTCTGTTAATATAAAATTTTATGATCAACATACAATATTAAGAAAGTTTCACATTGCTAGTTTGGCTGACTTGGGCCGATACTTACAGTTATAATATTTGCTGGTTTTCTTTAGAATATCTTAATATCTAAGTAATTTAATTTAAAAATGTATTATTCAAATTCCGAAATTCCTGAATAATTTACGTCATATGAAGACACTACCAGTGGTACATTTACCATGTTTACTGCACATAAAACAACACTGTCAAATAATAAGGCTGCATAGAACTGTCAACTAACTTATCACAAGGCAAATTGTTAATAAATGTCTGCCTTGCGTTTGTAAAGTCAAAAATAGGGATTTAATTCAGCAGGGATTAAATATGTTTTGCTCACTAATATGTAAACATTATCAAGTCACATCTGGACAATGTCACCTTACATGAGGCCACAGTGAAGGTGAGCAAGGCTGGATACAGTCACCTCTAGGGAATGCGACAGCACAGGTTCTGTTAAGCCCTACATCACTATACATAATTTTATTTATGGTAACAGAAGGGGATTGGGATAACCGGGGAGCCAATCGCTGCCCAGCATCGCATATCATGAGATTTCAGTTTTAATTCCTCAGCCACCTGAGGAAGTTCATTTCATTGAGCAGCCCGTTTTTTCAACACAATTTTTTCCCCTCCCACCTACCCCATCTGCTCCATCTTAGCTTAATTGGCCTCATCCCTACACGGCTTCCTTGTGCTTTCCGAGTGTCGCTTAATTTTGTAACATTATGCACTGATGGGTAGTTACAATTTACAATGGGTTTTAGGGCGAGGACATGTGCTTGTGTACCTACCGCTTTCCTGTTGTATTCCAATAAATGGACTTTTACGTGAACTACTGTTTGCATTACATGGTACACGGCTGGTCAAATCTGTTTGGCCCCCACATTTATTTTGCCTAGATAGCTAGTTGCTTAGATAATAAATGTTTGGCAATCTCCATTGACAGATCTGTTATGACATCTATGCTTTTAAGGGGATTTACATTTTACCTAGGCCAACGGCAACGCCCATAGTCTTGTATACTAGTTGACTTATCTTTATTTGTACAATTAAAGGGCATTACCATTTTCCACCCACATGTTTCTGTTTTATTGCTATCTCTCGCTCCATAAACTGAGCAAAGCACAGTAGGCTCCCATTACATTTAATGTGTATACTAGCTGTGAGCAAAATGTTTTTTTTATATATTTTACTGACAACGTGCAAGATCATGGCAGTTTCTATGGAATGTTTTACAATTAATCATCAGGCTCAACTGAAAGCATACTACTTTGTATTTAGTAAAGTACACTCTCTGATCAAAACAATGCTACACCCTGTATCATTTATGTTTTCTGCGACTTTTCAAAGACAAAACATAAGGCAGTGGTGAACAGTTTTCTTGTGGATGCATTTCCACCAATACTCAATACCTAGGATATTGCCACCTCTACACTTACCAACGGGTCTGCTGTCAAAGACACGCAGGTCACAAGCACCCTGAAATCCCACTCGGTAGTTTGCAAGGAATCCCGAGTCCCACTGAACCACGGCTGTCTGGATGGGAATGTTGTTTTCTCCGGTCCCAATTGCTATGACAGTTCCTACATGGCCCTCCCCTCCGTCTTGATCTTGCCACTTCCAATCTGGACCACGGACGACACGTAGTCCAACCTCCATGCCAAACTGAACACACATACAATTTAGAGAAAAATGCATACATAACCTAAGTGCTTACCATCATGGTTGATGACCATGATGAATCATTGATTTAAAATTGACTAAAAAAGAAAACAAATTAAAGATTTAGTAAAGGTATATGCATATGCTTGCCAACTGATTTAATTAACATCGAAAAGTAAATTTTTAAACAACTGTGCCTTCATGGAAAGAAACGTGCCCATATCAAATGCAGTAAAGATGTTAAATGCTATACAAATGAAAGTTTGTTGAACACTGAAATCTATTTAAATCAATTGGAATCAACGACATGTTGAAACTACACAACAACCAGCAGGGAGACCACATTCACAGAATCATGATTTGTACATCATCTGAGTTTGGGTTTTGACTGAGTTCTACACCAAATACGTCTCTGGCTGTAGATTGTCCTGACAGTCTGGTGCTGAAGCCTTTTCTCCCCAACCTCATTGCCAAGTTCAAGAAAGTGCATAATAATTATCAGAGTGTTAAGTATGTATATGTATATTGTATTATACAATTTAAATTTTTGT